>JAEMWC010000135.1:467500-552500 GCA_016490735.1 Pachyseris speciosa | reverse complement strand
CACTGAGGACACTTCGAGAATCTGACCAAGAACGATATTTAGGACAAGTCAATAATAATAGGCTGTGCCTTATTACAGTAACAACCAAATTTCTCATGATCACTCTGTAATGATCATACGGGTACGTGAAGTGAAAAATATGAAGTCAGATTTGGATGTGATGTCTGAAATGGGGTGTTAATTAAAAGAGAATTATATGCGTTCCATTTTTCCAACTAGGAATTCGATGGCAACGAAGATCAATTCACTGTAGTGAGTCATTTGCTAAAGTACCCAATCATCACCAAATACATACGTATTGTTCCTGTCACTTGGTATAGAGCTATAGCTCTAAGAACTGACTTCTATGGCTGCAAATCAGGTGAGTCAATAGTAGGTCCTGAGCAGAGATTTTCCCACTCATACGTTTGCTACTACCACTTTTTGGAGTATGTGCATTTTTTTTTATTTAGAAGCAAAACAAATAAATACACGAAGCGAGAAACACATAAAAATAAATGGAAATACTTGCCGTTAAAAAGTATAATGATCGTTTTTACTATTAATATTAAAGAGTGGAAGTGTTCGGTAGATTTTCCCATTTGTTTGTAGGTGAAGTTATTCTCCCTCTGTCATTCGCAATGTGGAACTCAATGCGGCTTTTACATCATGTGTCGGACACAGATGATGTAAAAGAAAAGAAAACATTGTTTTCCGTCAATGCCTTAGAGGTTAAAAATCCTGATATTGTTTTTTTTTAATGTTTTTTGTTTACGTCATTTGCGTCCTGAACACGAAGTTAAAGCCCTCAAGGCTGCTATAAACACTATCACTACCACCATCACCATCACCACCAGTAGTACTACTACTACTAGTGGTAGTAGTAGTACTGCTACCACTACTACTACTACTACTACCACAACCACTACCACTACCACTACCACTACCACTACCACTACCACTACCACTACCACTACCACTACTACCACCACCACCACCACCACCACCACCACCACTACCACTACCACTACCACTACAACTACAACTACAACTACAACTACAGCAACCACAACCACCATCACCACCACCACCACTACTACCACCACTGCCCCTACCACTACTATTACTACCACCACCACCACCACCACTAGTACTACTACTACTACCATTACTACCCCTACCATTACCACTACCACTACTACTACCACAACCATTAAATCTACCACGGCCACTGCCACTCCCACTACCACTGCCACTGCCACCGCCACCGCCATTTGCCACTGCCATTACCACCACCTCTACCACTACTACCACCACCACCACCACCACTACCACTACCACCACCACTACTACTACTATAACTACTACTACTACTACTACTACTACTACTACTACTACTTCTACTACTACTACTTCTACTACTACTACTACTACTACTACTACTACTGCTACTACTACTACTTCTACTACTACTACTACTACTACTACTACTACTACTACTACTTCTACTACTACTACTACTACTACTACTACTACTACTGCTACTACTACTACTTCTACTACTACTACTACTACCACTACCACTACCACTACCACTACCACTACCACTACCACTACTACCACCACCACCACCACCACTACCACTACCACTACTATCACCACCACCACCACCACTACTACTACTATCACCACCACCACCACCACTACTACTACTAGTACTGCTACTGCTACTACTACTACTACTACTACTACTACTACTACTACTGCTGCTGCTACTACTACTACTTCTACTACTACTACTACTACTACTACTACTACTAGTACTACTACTACTACTACTACTTCTACTACTACTACTACTACTACTACTACTACTACTTCATTTCGTCATGTACAAATATACGTGATACTTTACTATTATGTAATGAGAGTAATGTAACTTAGGACAATATTACTATTAACCTTGTTTTGTTATTAATTAATAAGCTTTTGCAATACTGTAAAATTTTGCGGTCATGCAAATAAAGCGATCTATTACTTACTTACTTACTACTACTTCTACTACTACTACTACTACTACTACTGCTACTACTACTACTACTACTTCTACTACTACTACTACTACTACTACTACTGCTACTACTACTTCTACTACTACTACTACTACTACTACTACTACTACTACTACTTCTACTACTACTACCCCTACCACTACCACTACCATTACCACTACCACTACCACTACCACTACCACTGCCACTGCCACTGCCACTGCCACTGCCACTACCACTACCATTAGACCACTACCACTACTACCACCACCACCACCACCGCTGCTGCTACTACTACTACTACTACTGCTGCTGCTGCCGCTGCTGCTGCTGCTGCTGCTGCTACTAGCTCACAGGTTCAAACCCCGTTGACGTCCTGTACGTTTTTTAGGCTTCTTTTCGCAATCGCATAAATTGCATTCACAACTGCGAGGATCATTCTTCATTTGATTTCGTTCCACAGTTCATATATGATTTATTTCATATACATCATTCACACTCTTCTCTTTCTCTTTCACGGGAAGATATGAACCCACAATTGACCTGCTCCCAACGTCATTGGTTTCATAGCTCAGTTGGTTAGAGCATCGCACTGGTATCGCGAGGTCACAGGTTGTAACCCCGTTGAAGACCGGAATTTGTTTTTCAGGCTTAACTTCTTTTATGCAATTGCATAAATTGCGTTCACAACTGGGAGGATCATTCTTCATTTGAGTAACTACGACTACTACTGTTGCTACTGCTACTACTACTACTACTACTACTACTACTACTACTACTACTACTATTTCTTCTTCTTCTTCTTCTTCTTCTTCTTTTGCTGCTGCTGCTGCTACGACCACCATCAGCACTACTACCTTATGAAATATCTGACAGATCTAGAATCAATTTTACAGCAAGCGATATACGTCAACTTCTCTTTCGCTGTTTGCAGATAAAGAGAAAACGAGAGTACAATTTAGCTTCGTGTTAGCTTATGGATATAATCTTTTTGCTTTTGCTTGTTTAGCATAAAAATTAAGCACCCTTGATTCACAGATAACTTGCTTTAATTCTTCTTTTTTTTTTTTTTATTACACATTATCACAGAGTTGTCCATAAAAAGGTCGTGTGTAATTATCATTCTCATAAATTATATTATATTCTCATAAAAGCCTATTGGCAAGCTTTGATGCTCTATGGCATCATATTCATACCACTATGCCATTTGGCAAGACCAAAAATTAAAGTGGTGCATGTGTCACCGATGTCATTTCCACCTTTTGACGTCTTCAATGATATGATTGTTACTAAATATATAGATGCTAATAGCGACATGCAATCTTTTTGTTATATCTGTTCAACAAAACACAAACGTGTCAGAGGACTTTTTTTTGCAATTCAGCATTTCTGACCCATATTAATAGTAGTTTTTAAAACTGAAATGGTTACCCTGTTAAAATATGTTATCATTATAAAAATTATCATTATCACTATCATTATCATGATCGTTATCACTGTCATCACCATCATCATCATCCTCATCCTCATCATCATTGTTATTATTGTCGGTGCATTTGGTGCTTGTCAGCAGCTTCAGCTACACTCTTCTTTCCAAATCCAGTCTGTAACCTATACTCCTCCAGATTTATATGATTTTCTGCCATTTTGGAAAATAAACTGCGAGTAATTCTCAATTAAAACAAGTGATAATAATTTTCAAAGACGTCATTAATTTGTCATGGGCGATGACCAATAAAAATACCCGCAGACTGACAGTTCGGCATCAGTTGTGTAATCAGAAATCGTTGTACGTTTCCGTTGTCTTGCAGGATTCAAACCACCAGAAATTGTTTGCGCAGGTGCTCTTGGCATGCAAAATGGACAAATCCCGGACTCGGCCTTAAAATCATCGTCGGACTATAATCAATACTCTACAGCAGCGAGGAGCAGACTAAACGAGGAAAAAGAGGGAAGTTATTATGGTGGCTGGGCGTCCAAGCATGCGGATGTTGGGCAATGGCTGCAAATTGATTTTGGTAAAATAGCAAAGATTACCAGACTTGCAACTAAGGGAAGATCCGATGCCAACTGGTGGGTGACGAAGTATAAATTAAGTTACAGCAGTGGTGGCAGATACCAGTTTTACAAAAATGGAGAGGTGAGTTCCATAGCCTATCGCCGCATTTAATAGGAGATAATAAACATGTAAGGGTCTTTGTAGCTATAAGGGAATGTAAACGCCCAAGGTTGCAACTTTGTCTAGTAAGCCGTCAGTGTCATAAGGATCATTATTGGAAGTTACGTTACCTCAAATGCACCAGGGACCAGTTGTTGAAAGCACGATTAAGCTTAAGCTCCCGCGAGTCTCCAGTAGCTCGTGATCAGCAGTTGAGCATCCGAACTTGTAAGCTTGACTCCTGTTTATTCCAAGGTTACGTGCTAAATTATGGAATAAATTGCATAACCACGCTAGAATTTCCTATCTTTCCCTTATCAAGCCTCAGGTCCTCGGCGTATACTTTTTTTTTTTTACCAACAGCCTTTCTTGAGGGCGCACAACACAGCAGCGAAGGTTTGGGAAAGGGTTTCCACACTCTCTCTCTCTTGCTAGCTTGATGATGATCAATTAATTATAAGAAAGACACAGATTAAGAGAATATAGTTTTTCTTTTTGTGCAATTTAAACAGGAAATTATTGGAAACATGGATCGAAATAGTGCAGAGGGCCGCATTCTAGATCAGCCAATCATTGCACGCTATGTAAGAATTCATCCGACAGCTTGGAATGGACACATTGCCTTGAGGGTGGAGTTTTTTGGTTGCCGTGAAGGTAAGTTAGAGCAGCATTGACGTCCTTATATTTAATGTTAGTGCAAACGACAATGCGGTTCGAATTTTATAGTTTATTTGTGTCGGTATTTTATTTATGTCGGTGTTTTTTCTACTTATTACTACGTCCTACTTCTACGTCTAACTATATTTTAACTATTTTACTCGAACTTTGAGAGCTATAGACTTTTTAGTGTTAGCACGACCATTAATACTGTTTTAACCTAACTTCATTTCTTGACCAGGTATTGCTCCTAATGGCACAGAGAAATGCAAGAAAATACTGGGAATGCAAAACGGCCAAATCCCAGACTCGGCGATAAGTGCATCTACGACATATAATTCGTACTCTGGACCAGAAAACGGAAGGCTGCATTTCCAGGCAAAAAGTGGCGCATACGGTGCTTGGCTTGTATCAAGGAACGACAAGTTTCAATGGTTTCAAGTTGACTTTGGAAACAACGCAATGGTCACAGGATTGTCAACCCAGGGAAGGCAGGATAGTAATCAGTGGGTGAAGACCTACAAAGTTTTGTTCAGCTATGATAGCGTTTTCTTTGAATACTACAAGGAAAATGACACTGTAAAGGTAGGAGTACTGCTTCCTATTCTTTTTATGTGATTCCTAGTAGCGAATACATGGCCTCCTGGCAAATATTTAAGCAAATTTAAGTGTTTTTAACATAGAATACTCGGACTCGGCGACATATGTTGGTTGATGTTGTTGTTGGTTCTCGTCCTTGTTCCGAGAGGTTTTTCTCTGGGTTCTCCGGTTTTCCTCTCTCCTCAAAAACCAACATTTCGAAATTCCGATTCGATCCGGAATTTCAAGAGCCACATGTTTTCCAGTTGAAATGCTGTTAAGGTGGGACTTAAGGTGAAGTGGACTGAAATTTTAAGGAGTTTTAAATTCCAATTTTATAAACCTTCAATTTTCCCTATTTCCCTAAATTTAACAAAACCTTTGAGAAAAATTATCTATTCCCAAATATACCCAAAAATCACCAACAAATTCACAAAATATTCCACAATACAGCCTCGTAGGATGAGCATAGAGATTTTGGATTGCTTGAAACGCGAACGAGATATTAACGTCAAATCCATGTCGCGTTAAGCGACGCAAAAACGTTGTTTAGGTTAAGTCCCGCCTTAAGTGTCACCCTCGTTAAACAAAGTCGATTTATTTTTATTCTTTTTTTTTTTTTAATGTTAGACTACCAAGTGACTAATGTATTTAATTGTTATCTACTTATTTATTGATCGGATGTGCGGTTTATCAAGAATGAGTTATGCATTTTTTGATCAACCGTACACCCGATCTTTTTGCATTTTACGTCTAGCAGGTTGTGTAAGTCACGGTAGCATAATTAATTGGTTTATTTTTGTAGATTCTCTCTCGTGAAAGAGATTAATTAATTCTTTGAAACTCTAGAGGCATAATTACCCTTAAAAGAAGGATTATGAGGAAAACAAAATTGACGCATGCATCAGCTAACAGTATCAGTTCAAAGGCTTTATGTCCGTGCTAAACCAATGGAGGAGAAATTATTACTTACGAATCTTAGGCTATTTGAATTTTATTTTTAAGGGAATATTTCTCTTTTTCATTTTGAAGGTATTTGATGGCAACACAGACCGACTCACTGTCGTCAGCCACAACCTAAAATCTCCGATCATTGCGAAGTTCATTCGGATAAATCCAATCTCTTGGCAAAGCCACATATCCATGAGGGCTGAATTCTACGGCTGCAGAGAGGGTAAGCCTGTACTAAGGATCCGCTTTGGTCGTCAATTTAGTTAAACTGTATATTCACTCCAGGCTTTTTTAGTAAAATTATGATTAATTATTATTAATATGGGGTATGATGCTAAAGGCTGTAACTTCGACACCACTCAACTGCCACTGAGGGAGTGATGTTAGTCAGACAGATTAATCTAGTTCCGAAGTCGAAGGGATTGAAAAAACGCCAATACAAAATGGATTCATATCACATCAAATTGATCTTACGACCGACTATTAGTGCTGTGTATACGTAAACCCGTGTTTTAGAAAACACGATTTGTCCACTGCAGCTGGCCAGTCACAATTCGATGGTCATCGGTTCAGTATTATTTTATCGATTGTTGAGAGCCAAACACTTCTTTATCCGATATTTGAATTACAGGTGGACAAAACAAAATTTTGAGTGAGAGGCTTAGAGCTTTTGTTTCAGTACAAAATATGTAAGGTCGGCAATAGCTATAACATCGCGAACTGGCAGGCATTTAACCCCTGCTTTTTATTAAACTAAAGGTACCGACTTATGGTAGAATGCCTGTTGCTTTCCCATTCTTTGTAAACATGCAAAGTAGTGCTCGAATTCCATTTTCAGCATCTCAGGACTACCCATGGTCGTATGATAATGAGCGAATCCGTCATAGCGGGCGATTCATGGCTTAAGAAACCGGATCTACACCCAGGACAGAAATCAGTTGTGTTTTTTTTTTTTGTCCAGACGTTTAATTTGTGGGTTTTTTCGGTCCTGACGTTTCATACTCTCCAAATGTGTGTGGCCTGCCTATTGTGCCCTTACCTCACAATTTGACATTTCCTTGCTCAGGATTTGAGGATCCGCAGATCGTCTGTGTTACACCGCTAGGATTAGAAAATGGTCAAATTGCAAACAGTGCTATAGTGGCTTCCTCCCAGTACAACCAGTATTACGGACCAGAAAGAGCACGATTACGCAAAGTCACCCAAGGAAGCTACATCGGTGGATGGTCTCCTAAGTCAGCCAACCAAGGAGAGTAGATCCTGTTCGACCTTGGAAAGAACACAAAGGTGACCAGGATAGCTATGCAGGGAAGAGACAATGGTAACTGGTGGACCACTAGCTACAGTCTGTCCTACAGAGTTGATGGAGGAAGCTACGAACCTTACAACAACGAACAGGTAGGTATTCGTTTCATAAATATTGTAAAAGCTCCAAACAGCCTTGCTGTTGCAAGTCTGTTACAGCTCAGCGGAAGAGCATCCAAACTGGTAATCTGAAGGTCATTAAGGATGTACTTCTGATGGGACAGCTCGGATTTATTCTCCCCCAATGAATTATATATAGAACGGTAATCTGTCAAATGATGACGACTTGCTCATAAAAAAGACAACCAATGATACAAAGCGCATCGCATTTATTATTCCAGTTAAATTACCTCGGTTATTCCATATGTATGCCTAAACCTGGGCGCAGAAGCTTATTGCATTCTCTACCACTGTCAGGCCTTGGCAGGTTGGCACCAAAGGTGGCAATTATGTTAATGCAACATAGTATTGAACACCTTTAGCATATCTTACTCAAACTTGCAATGATGACCATCAGGTATTTCCAGGCAATAGGGACAGGAATACACCCGTCGGCAATGTTTTGAATCCACCAATCGTAGCACGTTACATTAAAGTCCATCCAAAGACCTGGTATGGATTCATTGCTATGCGAGTGGAACTGTATGGATGCAGAGAAGGTAACTTACTAGCTATATTGTAACTTAACTAAACCGCCTGTAACTAGTTTAAAGGTTTGTTTTACCCTAAAACAGTTTCTCGTGACAGCAGGACTGAAATACGCCTGCGTTGCAAGGCTAAACATTTTCGTTGACAATCCAGAGCGTATAGAATTTAATTAGCAATTTGGTATTGATTTGATTCCGCCATATCGCCATAACAACATAACATTATCCTCGTAACAGTCTCCATAAAATATCATTTTGACAAAGGATTGAACACTGCTATAGGGAAATTTACTCTGAAGTACAGAGTATTTTATTCAGTTTCAGTCGTCTGTTTACGCCTTGTACAACCGGAGAACGGTATCACTACTTCATAGTCTGAATTTCAGACTATGAATTTTGTTTCCTCCCCAGGAAACGGCTAAAATTCAGATTACACTACTTGGCCGCAAATTCACGCATTGTTTACAAAACGGAAATTCTCCTGCGAGATCAAACAAAACCTTCAACCGTTTTTGAGCAAGGAATGTTGCCTATGTTACCAGTTTTTGGTGTTTCTGCTAAATTTCTTGATTATATGTTTAACCTCGAACCGAGAGAGATCTAAGATATTATTATTGTTATTATTATTATTCGAATAAGATTAGATTTAGTTAAACATCTTATAATAAAAATAAGCGAAAGAAGTTTTACACAACGTCATCGAAACGTTGTGTAAAACTTCTTTCGCTTATTTTTATTATAAGATTATTATTATTATTATTATTATTATTATTATTATTATTATTATTATATTACTATTATTATTATTTTTATTTTTATTATTTAGAATTTAGCACAGGGATTTTCCCTGGGAAGAAATATCCAGTCAAGTCTCATCCCGAGACCTCAGACTTCCAGCACTTTTCTGAGGATATGTGCCGATCCGAGGAGTGCCGACTTTTGCATCGTTCTTGTTCGGTTTTTAATTCCTAGTTGCTCCAAGTGGCCTGCCAGCTTTTTTGACACTGAACCTAATGCGCCTACAACCACTGGCACCACTTTTGTCCTTGATTTCCAGATCCTTTTAATCTCTCTTGCCAGGTCTTGGTACTTTTCATACTTTTCAGTTTCTTTCTGCAGTACGTTACTATCTCCCGGAACAGCTATGTCAACAATGATTGTTTCCTTTGGCTTCTTTTTCTGAATTACAATGTCTGCCCTCCTGTGGTGGATTTCACGGTCTGTTTGGATTGTAAAGTCCCACAGCAGTTTACCCTCCTCATTCTCTTCTACACTTTTGTGGGAATGCTCATACCATTTGTCACTGCATTCAATTCCATATTCCTTGCACACCTCCCAATGAATGACCCACTGGAAAAGTTGAAAATTTACAGGCGCATGTAAATCCAATTTCCAAAGTGTAAATCTGGATTTACATGTTTTGTAAATTATAATTTACATGTTAAGGTTTTGTAAAATAAAATTTACAAGAAATTTACATGTTGGAGTGGATCATGTAAATGTACTGTAAATAGTTATTTACAGGACCATGTTCTTGTAGTATAAATTGACGAACCTGTAAATAACATGTAAATTATTTCAAGTAGATTTACAGTATCTCACTCATGTAAACGGTTTCAAACTATCCTGTAAATAACATGTAAATGGATACAATCCTGTGAACTGAATTTACATGAAAGTTTCATGTTTTAGGGGAACATGTGAATTTACTCTAAATAATGATTGAAAGTCATTCCTGGAAGTATAATTTGAAGAACATCAGATGTAACTAACATGGAAATGTTGTTTCCTGAAAATAGGGTAAATGTTCCTGTAAAAGTTATTAACAGGGTCATTTTCTGGTAAGCATAATTTTTTAGTGTAAGGTGATGTTTACAAGTTAGTTTATTCGCCAGAGCAGGAAGAATCCTCAAGTTACCATCCACGTGAGGAAGGCCCGGGTGGGCTGTTGAATGCAAACCTTTCAATAACTTGAAATCGAAGCATTTGTTTCTTCTCCCCTTTAAAGTAATTGAACCCAGGAAGAAAGAGTTCAATATTGGCCTTAACTTCAGTTAACTCGAACAATGTATACATTCCTTTTTGGTGTCATTTATAGGTAAGCCGATTATACCTTAAACGAAAAGGGGACAAGAGGATCTTGATACCTTGGTAATCGACTGTAAACATGTAAATGAAGCGGCAAATCGGAAGAATGGCTGTCAAATAAATAAGCAAATTCCAAAAAACACTTCAAAAACGGGTCGGGCTGGACGCTCGGGCTGTGGCTCGATTTTTGAATATACCATATATGTAGTATCTGCCAAAGCTAAAGAGTCAAACGCTGCCAGCGACAGTGTGGGCTCACTTAACTCGGTAACCGCGCCGCTATTACTGGCGCTTTTTTAACGTCGTTGGGTTCAAAATATAAAGTTACGTCTTCCACTAGGAAAGTATGGCTCAACTGCAATGCAAGCGAAAGATTGTTCGATTATTTTGAAGACTCGTGTTTCTTCTGAGGTAAGTTAATTTTTTTTGCATTTTCTTGTGTTTTAAAACGGACGATCGAACACTCGATACTTTACCTGTATTCTACCTGAAATGGCGATCATTTGCAAGGGTAAAGAGTGTTTAAATTAGTCCGGATTCAAAGTGAAAAATTATTGAATTCAAAAGGGTTTCTATCAAGATCGACTATATCAATACATGAAGCTTTATTTTATTCACAAGTCCCACGAATTGGTGCAGACACATTGCAACACCCGTACCGCTCGTTGTAAGTCTTAAATATCAATAAATATAAAGCATCTGTCTCAAAATGATCAGCTTCAAACATGCTGCATTTTTCGCAGGTATCAATTGAAGAATCATGAAGATATTATTTATATTCAATATCGAGGGCCGGGGTCACTGCAAAAGCCATATTGACTTGAAAGCATGTGTTTTCACTTGCATACACAAGGTAAATTAAGCTTCAATTAATAAACTTAATTGCCATATAAAGTGTGTAGGTCTGCAGTGCACCAGTGAACATTAAGTGATAGACTGAAGAAATGGATTAAAATCGACAGAAGGGTTTCAGTACAGGCCAATTAACACACAACTGTCTCGTCTCCTTTCTTGATGAAATACCATAAAGTTTCTCAAGTAACCATCCCAAAAGTCTATAAAGTGTGATGATTGTGGATACTCATTAAATCAATGCAATTTATTTTGGCAGGTTGAATTAGATACAGCAGAAGGATTCTTGAAAGCAAATGGTTTGAGGACCTGACACCAGTCATGGTTATTAAGAATAGGGTACAGTATCTTTTCCACTTAATTTGTTACAGTCAGTGCCTTAGCAAGCAAATGCTTTTGCTGCTAAAAAAATTTCAACATTTTCAACACTAGTCCAGAAAGAAGCCCACTTCACTTCACTTCACTTTCACTTCACTTTATTTCAATAATTTATGATATACAATTTAGAAAAATACACAACCTGCATGTAGCAAAGCTAATCGAGGCGGGTTGTGTAACTTACAATCAAATTTAGCAAAATTAATTCTTAGTAATAAAGGGGATTAGTTTCTAAAGAACCTGTGGTGCTGCGTCAGTGGGGGAGTGAAACACGAAAATTTGATTTATCAACAGAGTTGATAATGTAAATTGACCACCATACAGAGATTCGATTAGCTGACGTTTCGAGCATTAGCCCTTCATAGTTAGCCCTTCGTCGTTAGCGCTTCGTTGTGCTGAGTGATTATTCGCTCTGACGAAGGGCTAACACTTGAAATGTCAGCTAATCGAATCCCTGTACCGTGGTCAATTTACATTATCAACTCTGTTGATAAACCAAATTCTTAGTAAGTCTAGCCTGCGTCGCAGACGTAACAAAACCCCGGTTAGTAATGTCTGCGAAGCAGCGCCAAATTCCTTGTTCTGTACCAGAATTTGAGTATGCGTTATGATTGGCTCGTTAACAAAAGCCTTTTGTTGAGTATGCATTATGATTGGCTCGTTAACAAAAGCCTTTTGTTAACTCAAATTCTGGTACAGAACAAAGAATTTGGCGCTGCTTCGCAGACGTTACTAACCGGGGTTTTGTTACGTCTGCAACGCAGGCTATAGTAAGTCTTTCATTCAATTCATAAACAAAAGAATAAATTTGGCTTAACTCTTGTGTTTAAAGAATTGAATCAACTACAGTGTAAAACACAATGAGGGTGAACAATCCAAGGAAAAGACAGTGTAAACACAAAAGAGGAGCTGTAATACTGAACTGAAGCTTATAGTTACTTGTTATGCAAAATAATATTGTAGGGCCTATGGCTCCAAAAGATGTGGTTTTGTTGAAAAGGATCAATGTTTAAACACTGAAGTGCTATTTCTCTGAGTGTATTTTAAACTTTTCTTGCTTGAAAAAACCTAAGGTATCCCTGTGTGATTTTGAGGAACCACTTGACTAAAATTAATGTGAAATAACTCTTCATGTTTTTTTGTTATGGATGGGAATAGTACAGATGTGGTATTTATGGGGATTTTTTATTTTTACAAAAAAATTCAAGTAAAAAGCAAATCTCATCCAAAGGTGCATTTCATCATGTGAATACACACAACATACTTATTTCCTGTTGGTATTGATGTACCTTGGCTATTGGTTTTGAGATCTCGTGCAAAAGCAATCTTGAACATGATTTTTTGTAAACATTCATGAGAATAATGCAATAATAAGATTGTCATTTTAATATAGGACTTTTTTGCCTTACATGTATAACAATTTAAATCTCCTACAATAACATTTCATTCAAATTCACTTACAAGTACTCTCAGAAGCTGGATTTCTAAATATCTTGAATAAACTGTCCTCCTGCATGTCTGGCTGAACTGTGATATACCTTCTTGCATCATAAGGTAATGCTGTTTTGTACAGGTTCATAATTGACTGGGTGAATTTGAAGCCGGTCATGATAAAACGCAGACTGCAGACCATGCAGACTGGGAAATTTTTTGATTGCTTGTTTTAAATCTGATTTGCATTTGATTGAGGTGTTTATGCTTTTTTCTTACTCTTTTGGTGACATTGCAACAGCTTCCATTTTTTGACTGGCTTGCGGCATAATTTTAGCCTTTGAGAATGCACTGTAAATTTCTCACAGGACAAACTAGATCCGCACAGTCATGGCAAGGATTTCCATATCTTTTAAATGAAGAATATTTCTCAATCTAAACCTGTGTTTACTTACGGCTAGACGTGGTGGCGCCACTCAAAATTGTCATTAGATTGCGTTACTTTTGTTATAAATAATTATTTCCAACACTGAAAACGGCTTCGTGAATGCAGCTTTATTTTTGTCAAAAGTTTCTGGGGGGCTCCAATCACTTTTTGTTGGAAAATCTCTTGGTTTGAAAGGCTGATATATTTTTTCCCACAGATTGCAAATCAAAGCCGTCTGACACGATCTGATGGGTATGGTGAAGCGACGTGTGTGAATGACAAACATCATAATTTCTTTTGCATTTCAATCGAATGTTACTTCTGCCATTTAAATAGCAGTTCGATCCTAGGCATTCGATAAAAGATTGCATCCGTTCAGCCTTTCAACTGATCTGTTTCGAACGGCTTGTCTAGCCGCTGTTTCTTATCCGTTCACTTGCCGGCCGTTCAGCTGTGTAAATGCCGAATGGATACCGTGTGGGAAATGCTTGGTTTACAGTATCCCATAAAATAAATCACAAAGGGTTGAATTCACAGGTTCGCTACTGAACTTGGTTTAATTGTTTCACAGGTGCGACGACTAACAGGTTACAACACAACTCATCTCAATTCAAGCTGGCTCGATCAATAAAATACACAGCCATCAAATCACAAAAAGTCTTCGATTACACTTGACATTCAACTTGTCACCACAAAATCAGTCACTTAGAATTGATTGACTTGACAGCTCATTGTCACGCAATTGGTGAGCCCCAGTTTCTGACAACTGCAAATAATGTTTTCGCGTGAGAGGCCAAAAGTTAATCTCAGCTGTTTGTGTTTTATTTTCCTCAAAATTGTTGCTAGGTAACATAATAGCTCGAAATAACCTCATGAGGTGGCCATAAAATGGAAACTGTTCCAGTGTCGCCAAAAGAGTAAGAAAAAAGTATAAACATCTCAATCAAATGTAAATCGGATTTTTTTGTAAAGCAATCAAAAAATTTCCCACTCTGCATGGTCTGCACAGTCTGCATGGTCTGCAGTCTGCATTTTATCATGACCGATTTGAAGCCTTGTGTAAATTATGGTTTCCTTTTTTCTATTCCAAATTTGTTTTGTCTGTCTCCTCCTTCCCTCAAAAAAAAAATGACTGTGATGAACTATTGTATATCTCTAAAACCAGAAGTGTATGCTCAGATATACTACATAATTATCAGTAATCATGACATGTTGTACTTCGAAACCATGAATCAGCATGAAATAACAGATATAGTGCAGTTGAAATTTTTTTTTTTACCTAAGTGGACCCTACAGCTGTACTTTGCCCCCCTGATTGTGTTTTAGCCCAATATACCTACTGGTAATTCTGGTCTGTGTAACTGACAGAATATGTTCCTTAACAAAATTTTGGTTATGTTTATATGAGAAGGCAGGTGGGCCAGCCCACCTTCTCATATAAACATAACCATAATTTTACATAAGTTAAAGGATTAAAGAGGGCGCATCGATTCTCTGTGACTCTGAGTTTCACGCCTAAGCGCTCGTCAGACAGAACTTTCTGAACTTTCTGTCTGACGAGCGCTTAGGCGTGAAACTCAGAGTCACAGAGAATCGATGTGTCCTCTTTAATCCTTCAACTTATGTATACTTAGCTCTGCTACCACAGCATTGAGCACTTTATGCCAAAGTAGACTCTACCTCCACATTTAACCATAATTTTATGAAGAAATACGGCATGAGCCAAGCCAGCCCAGTAAAGCGGGCTGTAGAGCAGGCTGAAAAATCTCATATAAACAGGCCCTAAATGGACACTCTAGAATCCCCAAGGGTGTCAGACTGCATAATACAGGTTTGACTGTATACGTGTAGTATAATGACTGTAATCAAGGGCTATAAAATAATGGCAAGCATTCTCTTGTCTAGAGAACATTATTGTACAGATTATTTCAGTACAGTTGTTTGTTTTAGTTTCAGGTAGTTGATGACCTAAAGCTCTCTTTGCGAACAATGTTGACATGGTAAACAACCTTGACCTACCATTGACTGCATAGCATCTTCAACAGCAATAAAGAAAATGGAACAAGGTACATATAGTTTGATCTATTAAGGTTATCCTTTAAACAAATAAATGATAATGACTCGGGCAATTGGTGGCAGAAATATGTGCTTCAATTTTTACCTTGTAAATTCACATGGTAATCTTCCCCTGTTGTGTATGGATATAGAGCCTTGACTATTTGACAGGTGTCTGAAGCTACATGTGTTATCAAGGATAGCTTTTGTAGCTTGTTTGGCAAGTGTGTTTGTTGTGCACAAAGCTATAGTATCTCACTACAGTGTACATGAAGGCTGACAAAAACAATTCACTGTGCTTACATGTGTACGTAGCTTATAGTATGCTGGAGTTATTTGTGGAGCCCATTTAAAAAACAATGTCAGAAACCCACTAATATATACATGTACTAATTTCTAGAAATTAATACATAATTTCTAGAAATTAGTACAAGAAAATGTTTTCCACAGAATAATAAAAAATTGGACATTAAGGGGCATTAATAAACTTAAAAAAAACATTTCTGTGTTTTCTTACATTATGTTTGGGGCTGTTTTATCAAAGCCTTTAAGGGGAGCACATATGGTTAAAACTGCTATACTTGTATATGACCCCAGTGATATGTCATTGTTATGAATGGACAAATATCCAGACCCATGGGGATAGCCAAGCGTTTAGTCAGACATAGAAAAAGGGATGTCCAGGAAACATGTCTCCACATAAAAGTATTTAGAATTTTAAGGGAATTTGGTCTCCAACTCCTTCTGGCTAAAACCTTAGGCTGGTTATCACTAGTGAGGGAATCTGAGTCGCAGTTGCCAGCAGAATCATAAGTAGAGTTATAAGGTGAGCAGAATCAGAGTTGGAAGAATCAGCATGTTTCCTTTTTCTTGATTCCTCTTACTATGGTATTTGTGCATAAACTACAATGGAGGACAGATGTCCTTGGGACAGTTCTAAGAATCCTTTCACAATTCATTGGTGCCCTTTACTCCTGGCATCATTATTATGACCATAGACCCACCCTAACCCCCCCCCTCCTACCACCACCTCCCCCAGGCAATGTTGACAAGCTCTCAGCGAACATTGACACTTCTTTTGCTTGGTTAATGTCTTTCCTCTGCTCCCAGTTCAACATTGTTTAGGGGGGGGGGGGGAGGGGGTAATTGGAGTGAATTTTGCTCGTATCACGTTGACTGTCCCAACTGTTCAGCCTGCAATGTAGATTGTTAGAGCCATAAGCAGAAGTGTAAGAATGAACCTATCAAATTGCTCCTTCTCACTCATTGTGATTGGTTTGTTCTTCCTGTCCTGCTTCCGTCTTTGAAAATCTAGTTTTCACTAGTAAGCGACATAATCACTGTAAGGCTTGCAATGCTGACTCCAACTCAATTCTGTTGCTAGTGAAAACCAGCCTGTAAAAATCTTAATATTTAAATGTTACATGAACATTTTACATGACTATCCCTTTCACTGTGGCAATCAGAGTTTCCAAAATGCAAATCATGGTACCTAATGTGCCCAGATTAAAAATCTTGCCTATAAGGGCACTCCTCAAATAATTCAGAAATTTTGGATGATGGGGATGAACGAAATCAATCTTCAAAGGTAAAACTACATTGGTGCAACTTGGTATGTGTGTAAGTTTATGATAACTTGTACTTGCTTAATCCTTCAAGATCCATATGGAAATGTAGAAGTGACAACTGCTAAAATAAAAAGAAATGCCTGTTCAGATCTAGTTACATGTTCCATCTATATGAAATCGTCTGTAGCTGTCATCTTAATTTAAATGTAAAGCTACTGTCAAGGTAGAAAAAGGTGTGTGTCAATAACAGTTCACTGTAAGCCAGTCTGACCACTTAGAGAGTTGGATGAACATTTTAATCTTGCTCAGCGGTACATTGTCCATAGTACAGAATCAAATCTGTTGTGCCTCATGAATAATGTGAGAATCTGAACAATGTGGGACAAATTCTATGCTTGCACTGTGTATGAAATAGGCGAACTTCAGTGATCCCGACCGTTAAAATAATAAACTAGTGGTTAAAAATGTTACATGTAAATGACTTGGTGTGAAGGTTCTTTTTCAACTGCTTTGGTTGCATACATTTTAAGGATTACAGTCGAACCTCGATTACCTGGACCTCGATTATCCGGACTTACTTAGCTGGTCTGATTTTTTTATGAATATCAATTAGCCATATTTAAGATCCACAGGAAACCTTTTACCCTTCTAATTAAGTATTGAAACTCTGGTTCAAACTGAATTTGTTTCGCTTCAAGTCACAAATCTATACGCGTTTTGAGCTTACGCGCACCGTATTACTGCAATGCATTTCACTGAGCTTTGATTTTTAGTTTTGGTTCATTAATATTCATATTTTCGATTATGCGGACTATTCAGCTCAGTCCCCACGAGTCCAGATAATCGAGGTTTGACTGTACTCACTTAGAAAAATAATTTAACTAATGGTAAACACAAGCCTTAATTTAACTCTTTTCTTTGGGTTTAGGAATTATCTGAATATGAAACAAAAAGGTTGGAACATGTACAGGCCAATGAATCGAAACTTCTGAATTCAAGATTTGTAAGTACAGCTGTACACTATACTGATATATTGGGGATATTTTGCAATACAGTATGTGGTCTGGTGCCTCTGAGGTCTTGATTTCTAAGTAAAGTCAAAGCTTTTGTAATGGGACACTATAAAGAAGCAGAAAACATGTCTAACTGGGGCTGGACACTTACATGTATGGGACTGATGTTCATAAGTGAACAGTTGCATTATCAGCCACAGGTGGCTGCTCCCAAGAGCTTGCATAGCTCATTCCAAAGGCCACTGAAGAGAGAAAACGCTGCTTTTGGAAATGATTGTGTTATGTCTTCATTATTTATGTAGTGTCAATAGTATTGCAAGTCTCACTGTTACTTTAACAGTAAGACGCAGTCCTCCTTTTTGCTTTGAGAACTTTGATATCTGTGGTCCTCACTGGTCAATTCCTAGAATAAAACCTGTCCTCAGGGGGTTAGAATTTTGCAATTGACCTGTGAAATACAGCTTTAACATGGATGCTTATACAAAACCTGCATAAAACATATAAATAACTTAAATACTTTTAGGTTCGTCCTGATGAGTAGTTTCATTGTTTTTGTTAGGTGCCAAGAGACCAAGCAGTCATTGTTGGATTGCATTACTTAAAGGCGAAAACAATGGGTTCTGCGAATATGCAGAAACTAAAATCTACATGCATGCAGTTTTGCCTTTCCTCATCAAGGGATTCCAGAAAAGAAGATCTCCTGCAGTCTCTTGGGCAGGTGCTTGAAAACAAAATTGTTAAAAGAAAAACCGATTATGAAATGATAACACACGACAATTTGTGCATGTAACCACAACGGTTTAATTTGAGGTTTCAACAGCTTTTATTTTCCTTAGTTTGAAAAACGTTACAAACATTTAAACCAAGGATAAAATGTGTTGTTCCAGAAAATATCGATAATCCCCCAAAAGAGGTTTCCTTGGTGCGCACCCTGATTCCCCAACAGCTCCAGAAGTCCCAGGTTAGTTTGTGCCTTAAAAAATTTTGTCTTTAAGATTCCCTTCCTCTAGGAATCAGAATTTAATTTCAGACCCTTTTGGGTTGGATTGCATATTTCCTGGAAGCACAACACATCAAAAAGGAAAAATATATGGATGATTTGTTTGTCGTAAGCAACCATGCGCCGGCCCCAATTGGCCATGTTCTAAACGAGTAAGGGCCTGGGAACGAATCCAAATTTCATTGAAAATCAATGAAATTGAACTAAATTGATTCTTACATGAAAGGGTATCTCAAAATAAGCAGTTTCGGCAAGTTTGAGTACGTTTGGTTGAAAAGTCGCCAGATAACATGCATTTAAAACTTTAAAAAATCTCTTACAAATGTCTCTATTTCGGAAAGTGTGTCCCTCCAAACCATACAAAGTCTCTAATTTTCACAATTTTCAAAATCATTTTTTTCAGCTCCAATTCAACTAAACAGCGTCAAATTTGGTTTGGTGACAATTTTTGAGATGCTCTTTCATGCAGTGGAAACAATTTTTTCCAATCGATAAGTTTTAAAACCTCGTTCCCAGGCCCTTACTCGTTTAGAACATGGCCAATAATTGGAGTATTTATATCTTAAATAGTAGTTGATGCATACTTTTATATACCAGTTTGTATTTTACACAGATTTTAATCGATTAATAATCATATGAAACTTTATTTCACTCTCATGTAAATCATTTGGAGTTTTTATGGTAGAAGACAAGGCAATTATTATAATATCACAATTTGTGCTGAACAGACTAGTTTATGTAGGCGAAGTAACACAGGTATTATGTTTATGCAGCAATGTTGTATTGCATGTTTAAAGCAAGCATTAAGGACCTGTACTACCTCACCATCAGTTCTGTTGTGTTGCACAGAAACTGGTTGAACATGAATGTGGTTAGTAATGAAACATTGTTAAATGAAGAATGATCCTCGCAGTTGTGTAGCAATTCCAATGAACTTTTGCTTGTGTCACATAGTTTTTTTTTTACAAAAATATTAAATTAGTTGTGAGGATGCAGAAGTTAAAAATATTTGATGAAACTGGACATTTATTTGTGACAACAGTCAAACCTTTTTAATATTTGTCGGCGGAGAAATTGGAATTCAGGATTCCTAAAATCTGCATGCACTTTGTTCATATAGTATGGTAGAGTGAATGTAAGGAGTGGTCTCCTGTAAAACATTAACAGAATGAATATTTATGGTTTAAGTTGTCACAGGCAGAAATTAAGGTTATATTTATAATGACAGACACAGAAATCTTAGAATCGTAAATGATTGAAAAGGGTGTTACATTATGATCAATGGAATTACAATAAAACAATTTATACAGCAACTTTTTAAAGGCTCTTTTACTCGATTTATGTGATTTTTGCAGGATTCCCTTATTCCATTTACATGACTTTTACAGGCTCCTTTATTTGATTTACGTGATATTTACAGGTTACCTTATTCGATTTACATGATTTTCACAGGCTCCTTTACAGGCTCCTTTATTCGATTTACATGATATTTACAGGCCCCTTATTCGATTTACATGATATTTACAGGCTCCTTTAGTCGATTTACGTGATATTTACAGGCTCTCTTTTTTGCATTTACATGATATTTACAGGCTCCCTTATTCGATTTACGTGTTATTTACAGGCTTCTTTATTCGATTTACGTGATATTTACAGGCTTTCTTTTTGCATTTAAATGATATTTAAAGGCTCCCTTATTCGATTTACATGTTATTTACAGGCTCCTTTATTCGATCTACATGATTTTTACAGGCTCCTTTAGTCGATTTACATGATATTTACAGGCTCCTTTATTCGATTTACATGATATTTACAGGCTCCTTTATTCGATTTACGTGATTTTTACAGGCTCCCTTTTTTCCATTTACATGATTTTTACAGGCTCCTTTATTCGATTTACATGATATTTACAGGCTCCTTTATTCGATTTACATGATATTTACAGGCTCCTTTATTCGATTTACGTGATTTTTACAGGCTCCCTTTTTTCCATTTACATGATATTTACAGGCTCCTTTATTCGATTTACATGATATTTACAGGCTCCTTTATTCGATTTACGTGATTTTTACAGGCTCCCTTTTTTCCATTTACATGATATTTACAGGCTCCTTTATTCGATTTACATGATATTTACAGGCTCCTTTATTCGATTTACATGATATTTATAGGCTCCTTTATTCGATTTACATGATATTTACAGGCTCCTTTATTCGATTTACGTGATTTTTCTAGGCTCCCTTTTACCATTTACATGATATTTACAGGCTCCTTTATTCGATTTACATGATATTTACAGGCTCCTTTATACGATTTACGTGATATTTACAGGCCCCCTTTTTCCATTTACATGATATTTACAGACCCCTCATTCGATTTGCATGATATTTACAGGATCCTTAATTCGATTTACATGATATTTACAGGTTCCCTTACTGGATTTACATGCTATTTACAGGATTCTTTATTTCATTTACATGCTATTTACATGGTCTTGTGTCCCTGGGCTGAGAAATTTACAGGATCTTTTCCATAATTTACATGTTTCACCTGAATTATTTACATGTTTTTTACAGGATTTTTCAGAACATGTAAATGGGTAAAAATCATGTAAATATTCATTTACAGTATCTTTCTGATCATTTACATGTTATTTACATGTTTTTTACATACTATGGAAATTTTCAATTTTTCCAGTGACCCGCCCAACAACATCATGCCTCTTTTTATATTCTGTCTGCGCAAGCTTGGGGCAACTACACAAAATATGCTGCACAGTTTCATCGTGACTCCCACACATTCTGCATTTGGGTTACACATTTTGGTTTTCGATTCTGGCTTTTATGGCGTTTGTTCTTAGTGCCTGATCTTGTGCGGCATAAATAAGCCCTTCTGTCTCATTCTTCAATTCACCAGTTCTCATCCAATTCCAAGAAACACCAGATAGGTTCTCTGTCTCTCTCTTGAACTGTCCATGTAGCTCCTTTCCAGACCAGTCCTCAGTTCTTTTCCTTTTCATCCTTTTCTTATATTCTTTTGGCGTTTCAACTTCATCGACATTCTTCCTCTTCCATTCAGCTTTCAACAACCGTTCCTGGCTCTGGCATACATAGACATTGATATTTCTTTATTCAGTATTTATAGCGTCCTCAACACTAATTAGTCCACGCCCTCCTTCTCTTCTTGGTAAGTACAGGTGGCTTACGTTGGACCTGTACTTACCAAGAAGAGAGGGAGGCCGTGGACTAACTAGGACTAATTATTATTATTATTATTATTATTATTATTATTATTATTATTATTATTATTATTATTACGCTTATCTTTCCGTGCGGGATGGACAAACTGGACAAGAGAGATTCGTGAGTGGTAATTAGTCACTTGAAGAAACCATTCGTATTTAGTTTTATACCTTTGTTCAGTATTACTTCGGCTTCCCTCACAGAAAACACGATTATCTTTTCCTGGCTAGATTGTTTTCATCGGTTGTCAAGTATGTAAATTTTACTTCTTGTCGGACGATCAGTTGAAATTCAGTGAACAAAATTCGATGCAAATGTAACCTTTTAGTGCGGAGAAAGCGCAAGCCTAGGCCTCGTTTTCGTTTTCGGCTTCGGCAGAAAACGCAAATCTCGGCCATGCTAATTCTCGCTGTGATGCTCAATCTTATCCAATAACAATAATTGCAATTGTTAATTCTACTAACTCTCGTTTCAGGATTCACCACACCCAAGCCACCCACTTGTGCAGCACCACTTGGTATGCAAAACAACCAGATACCAGACTCCGCTTTACGAGCGTCCACTTCGTACAATGCGAACTCAATGGGACCAGGAAATGGACGATTGCATTTCCAAGCCAGACCAGGAAAGTATGGTTCTTGGGCAGTATCTACGAATAACCAATATCAGTACTTTGAAGTCAACTTTGGTAACTGGACGAAAGTAACAAAGATTGCGACCCAAGGTAGACAAGATGGAGATTGGTGGACGATTAGCTACAGTCTTGCTTCCAGCTACGAAGGCGTTTTCTTTGTGGATTATAAAGAAGACGGTGCAGTCAAGGTAAGTTCAGTTAACATTATCAGGGGCACCCAACGAGCCAAATCAACCAAAAGCTGTAGTAAGGCATTTTTAAGTACCTTATGGTTTTTGAAGTCTGTTTAAAGCGATGTTTTTATAAGCTAGAAGAAGTTCATCTGTTCGGATTCCCTAGCTGAAATTTTAATCACCCGAAAATATTAGGGAACAAAATCTTCCTTTGAGAAAATGCAAGCTGAAAATGCTAGGATGACGTTTTTGACTGCCAAAAACGGCAATTACGACCCTTCCGAAAACCTCAGGGGCTATGATTTTCCCATTGCGAATCGTTTAGGCCACGTTTTAGTTACGAAAAACCGAGTGCACTCTTTAATCGACGCCGAAAGCGCAAGGCGAATTACCCTCCACCGAACAAATATCTACCGAAACTTGTCGTTGGGTGCCCCTGACATTATGTCTTATAAGGAAAAGAAAGCAATTTCGTACTGAGCTATTCTTGGTTTGCATGTCACGCAAGTGTCATGCAAATAAAAAAAATAATTAAATCAAGTATCATTCAATAAATGGAATTAAGAAATTTAGATATTGTAGAAGAGTAATAACTAAACAATATGTCCGGGTTTCAGGGCTGTGCGACACTCCGAACTTGAGTTATTCGGCAAAGGGTTTCACTCAAAATTATTGTTTAGTATGGAGACGCCAAGTTGGTGTCCCTCTCAGGGGGCACCAACTGTTGGCAGCTGGAAATCCAGTGGGAACATCTGGAGTTTAGTTTGGCTCACTCAAAACGTTTTTTCTCTCTGCTAAACTTAAAAACATTCGTATAGACACTTAACATATTGGTCATTCAGAACTCGAAAACACGACGCGAATCGATATTTTCGTGTACGTGACATGTTTCTTACAAACAAACTCGGATGTCACGCAAGGTGGAAAACTTCCAAATTCAAACTGCTCTATTTTCAAAACAAAGCAGACTATTGAGGTGAAAACAGGCCAGCAGATATATTCTCAAAATGTCTTTTACCTGATGACGGTAAAATCTCAATTTTTTTTCTCACGTCACGTGCCAACCATAAATTCAGGCCTTTCGTCCGGTCACACTGTCTCCTATTTTCATTGCGCACACGTTCTGCGAAGAACCTAGAAAGGTCACTTTGCTGGGTTCAACTGCAAGACTATACGGAAAAATCAGATCTTGACAAAGGGGTATTTGAATCCAAAAAGAAGTCAAGTGGTAGCTACAAATTACTAGGGATAATTAGTCTTCAATTTGGTAAAAAAAAAAAAAAAAATTGGACTACGCTATCAAAATTTATATAATTATTGTTGCCCAAATTATCTCGAAAAATTGTGTGGTTACCCCACTGAACGTTTTTAGTTTAGGTTACAGCAGATGTTGCAAATATCTGGTTTTCCCCTATAGTCATAAAAGTCACAAAAAATACCTCGGTATTGAAAGAATTCCAGGTACATACTGATCATGGCAGGCATGACCTATTATTCCGATATTTATTTAACATAGATCTTGTTTAATCAGATTGTTTTGGTTACTTATTTACATATTACGTCCTTCTGCCTAAAGGTCTTTGCTGGAAATAGCGACAGGCACACAGTGGTGACTCACACTTTGAAAAATCCCGTCATAACGCGCTATCTTCGAATCAAACCCAAAACATGGAAAAGCCACATAGCGCTTCGAGCAGAATTTTATGGATGCAGACAAGGTACCGTGTGACAACAATTTTTAAAGCTTAATTTTTAATTCCTAAATATTATTTGTTCTACATGCAAAATTAGCAAATCGAACTCATTGCGTAGACCAATGAACTGAAATCAGCAGTTGAGCACAACAACTCGAAGTTCGTTTAAATTAATTAGTATAGCAGAACACTTTGAGAGACTATATTCTAGCAGATGCTTTGATGAAGGCACTCAGCATTCCGCGGGATCCAATTTGAATTATAACTTATGTCGAAGATAAACCATGGATAGATAGATAGATAGATAGATAGATAGATAGATAGATAGATAGATAGATAGATAGATAAATGATAGATAGATAGATTTTTTACGGAAGCGATGAAAAGTGTGGGAATAACTCCATTGATTCAGAAGCAGCAAGTCACGTCATGCAAAAAATGTCGGACAGGAATGAGTTAAAGTGATATTAAAAACTCGTGACATTGGGAAAGTTGCAGCTTTTCAAAGCATTGGTCCATATGGGTCAAAAAATTGCAGAGCGTGACAGGAATTAGTTAAGAAGCTGAAAAGGATATTGGAAGCAAAGAAAACCCAGAAATAATGGTTCAGATGTTGTGTAAAATTATTTTAGCAATTTAGCAAAACTATAAATAAAGCCTCTTAGGCTAATGATAGCAAGGATTGAAGTGATTGCAACTGAAAAATTGGGCCAACGTTTTGAAGCTCTCCTCTTGTTCTGTGCAAAAATGAACATCCCAATAGAGATAATTGTTTGGTTTACCTTTGATGCAATTGCCTGGTTTCATACCGTGAGGTAATGGGTCGAGTGCGGACTTTCGCGGACAAATTAAAAAAAACAAACACGGCGTCCACTGTTGCGAAGGAAAAGGCGTCCTTATCAAGAGCTCATTGTTTCAAAAAAAAAAAAGAGGCACAACTCCAGTGCCACTTCGTGGCAGAAGCTATGTTTTTTTGTAATTTGTCCGCGAAAGTCCGCACTCGACCCAGTACCTCACGGTATGAAACTAGGCAATGGCTAGACATCTTTCTTTTGGTGTTCTAGGCGCTTTTGGGTCATGAGCAATGCTGTGTGAGGGTACTTGGTTCATACTTGACATCTAAAACATAAACATCACCTTTAAGGAATCGGAACTGGGCTCAAAATACTTTTTTTACGACTACTCAGACAAAAGTCCAGATTCTGGACCTCGCGCAGGCGACTCCTAAAGTAAATGTATCGTAGGTTACAGACAATAATACCAAATCGACAATCTGATGAGAAATCCAATAAGAGATTAAAGCCTCGATAAATGGAGTGGCAAGCTTTCGCCACCAAGCTAATTGTGAAAAGAAATAAAGAGCCGAAAGGAATCAACTAAGGGACGCACGGAATCACGTGACGTGATAATCCTTTGTTGCTCTGCAAGTACTCGACACCAGCAAATACTAAGTACTACTTAACTGTACTAGTTTTAAACGTATGACCGCATTTCAAGCTATTCAAAAACCAGTTTCACCCTTGGCACGTACAGTTATTACAAGTAGTCCTTTATAACGATAATACAGCCTAAAGAAGAACTAACTTTACCTGTATATTTTACTTTAGAAATAATTGGTGTACGAACACGTACTTTGAGTCTGCAGGTTTCTAGGTAACTGTGTGTACAGATCTTTTGGTTGACCATAAAAACATATCAGTTTTCGAAAATTGTGATGGCGCTGGAAATAATGTAATAAGCTTCTGCTCTTACTGAAAGGTTTCACGCGTCCAGTAATCAAATGCAGAGGTGCTCTGGGGATTGAAAATGGCAAAATTCCAGATATTGCAATCACAGCCTCAAGAACGAGGCAGACTGCGAACAGTTACAGAGGGCAACTACCGAGGAGGCTGGGCTGCTCAATATAATGACGCAAAGCAGTTCTTACAGTTTGATTTGGGCAACATTACCAAGGTGACAGCCGTGGCTACTCAAGGAAGATCCGATGCAAATTGGATGGTTACGAGCTACACTTTGGCTTTTAGTTTGGACGGCGGTTCTTTCACGACATACGGCCATGGGGCCGGACAGGTATGTAATTTGTCTGTTTTCGTCTGTTTTACGTGCCTGGAGTGTCTTGGGTGCTAGCCATTGAAATTGCGGCGAGACTGCAGAGAGAAGCTGGTGATCACCCTTTTTGGTGTCCAGGATTTGACTGCTAACCGTCCTAATCGTCTGATGTCATTATAATTATGCACCGTTGAGGCATGCAGTAAAGATGTCGGAGCATACGGAATGTTATAAATATAACTGATCCTTCGTCCTCGTTTCTTTAACTGCCTACTGGCCTTGGAGGTGACCGAGGGGCAGTAAGAGATGCACAAAGTGACCACGAGGACCTTGAACATTCATCACTTTTCTATGTTAGCGAATGCAGTTGTTCTTCTAACTTTATCCGGTGACAATTTGTGCCAACATTTGATTGTTAAAGTGTCTTTAGCTTGCCCCTTCCATTACAAAAATTCTTTAAGGTAGGCTGTTTTGAGCATTGCAGATTAAATTTGCTTATTTAACGCACTTTCCATTCTACATTTTCCAACATTACAGTGCTTTTACGTTTTGGTTCAAATAAACAGAATAGTTTAAATTACGGAATTTTAAGGAAATTGAGTTAAAAAGGACTACAAGCCCACGATGGCACCTTTCCAAAACCGGTCAATCTATTCCAACTATGTACGAGCTCAGTAATTCACTTTGGGTTCCTTAAAAAGAATTGGTATTGGAAGGTCGAACAATTCGCCTCATTCAAAGGGTGTCTAAGTGCGCCTCCAAGTACGACTGTCCACCATATAAACGCGTCATTATAGACCAATTTCTTGAAAGAAGAAAACCATACAAGGCATGAGGTGTTATCTTCAGTAACGAGAATAAACTGTTGTATTTTTCTTTTGTGCAGGTATTTACTGGCAATAATATTGACAGAAACGACCCCGTTGGTAACATTATCGATCCTCCCATCATTGCTCGCTTCATACAAATCCGTGTCAAGACTTCGAAAGGTCATCCAGCTATGCGTGTGGAGTTTTATGGATGCACGGAAGGTAAGCCATGCTCTACATAATACCTGAAACACATACCTAGAAGTAAATAAAATCACGTTGGTTTTTCTATTATTATTTTGGAACCTTGCTGTAATTAAGAACGGTGCCTGCTTTTATTTAGTGAGCATACTTTATCCGCACCACGCAACCTTCTTGGCTTGCGCGCGATATCTTCAGAAGATTGATTGTTTTAATGGTAGCCGTAGTTTTGGATGTTCTGGATTTATCGAATAGCTTAACAGGATTGAAAACATACTGCCTACACCAAAAAACCGTAAACTTGTGGTGTGTTTTATGAAATCACGCTGAATCGCGGAAAAGCAAGTGAAGTGAAGTGAATTGAATTCGATGTGGCAAATAAATCAAAACATATCGCTTTATAAAAATATCTTCACACTAGGTGGCACAGTCTATAATTTTAATTTTAAAAAAAGTGAAAAAGGAAGTATTTCTAAGCAAATGAATAAGCCAACAAAAAAGAAAAAGAAGAAGAAGAACAACAACAAAAACAACAACAACAACAACTAAACATAAAAGAAAAAAGAAAAGAAAAAAACGCTTTTTAATCAATTTGAGCTAATTCAAATAACCTAACTTTACACCGCGGATAGCGTTTACTAGGTCTTCCGTGTGTTGGGTAAGGAGCATTAGTTTCTAAAGAAACTGTGGTGCCGTGTCGTTGGGGAAGTGGAGAGCGAAAATTTGGTTTATCAACCTAGTTGATAAAGCAAATTGACCAACGTAAGGGGATACAAAAAAACTGACGTTGTGAGCTCTGACAAGGGCTTAATCGCTTAAAACGTCAGGTATTTAATCCCTTCACGATGGTCAATTTGTTGGATGTGACCCATAAAAGCCCTCCCCCACCTTCCCCCCCCCCCCCCCCCATCTTCCCTTTCCCTTTCTAGCGTTTGTCACACAGCCTTCACAAATTAAACAGGTGACTTTATCATGTGTTGCATTCAAGGAAAGACAGTTCTAGATAGCCCAAATTTAGGAGAATAATCATGGGTTGTTTAATAATGAATATGATCAGAAGGTAATTTCTTATGATTTATTCTTTAGACAATAGGTAATACAACCTCGTATTTTGTACATTTGTTTGAGAATGGTTCTTATTTCTATCCTGTTCGATGAGTGATTGACACATGTTACTTTTTATTGCAAAAGGTTTCATAAGGCCTAACCCTCCACTGTGCTCAGAAGCGTTTTATTGTGATTTCAGTATTTTGTAGGCGATATGTAAGGCCACCTCGTATGATGATTTATACATGTTTTAGGGAGGGAGGGGGGGGGGATATTCTTATTCACTTACTCTTATTTACTTTTTTCAATCCTCTCCGATGATTGATTGACGCATGTTACACTTTTATTGGAACAGGTTTCACAAAGCCTAACCCTCCAGTGTGCCTAGATGCTCTTGGAATGGAAAATGGAAAAATACCCGACTCTGCAATATCGGCCTCAACCGAGTACGGCACTGCATATAAGGCAATTAATGGCAGATTGCACTTCCTGTATCGATCAGGAAGATATGGAGCCTGGTCGGCCCGAACAAATGATGTTTATCAATATCTTCAAGTGAATTTTGGTGACTGGACGAAAGTGTCTCGAGTAGCAATTCAGGGAAGAACGGATGCAGATCAGTGGGTGTCAAGCTTCAGCATCTCTTATGGATTTGATCAAGTGTTTTTTAAAGATTATAAGGAGGATGGTGTAAAGAAAGTAAGTTTGGTATACAAGTCTCCACGCTTCGGCAAGTGGCATAATTATAAATGGGTATGGATGAAGTTAATTAATGCAGTGGAACTCCGTTAATACGGAACCAAAGGGAAATGCCAAAGTGCACATGCGCATCAGGGTGTCCATTCTGCTCGTTATAAGCGGGTGTCCGTGGAGCTGGGTACCATTGTACCTGAAAAATGCCGCACATTTTGAGCTGATAGCTAAGATCGAGAGCCAAGGTATGAAATAAAAAAATGATTGCTAAGAGTAAAACGACAACAACAACAAAAAATAAATAAAATTACTGCTTGTAAGGCCCATAAAATGACTAAAACGTGAACAAATTGCGTGGGCAATTAGTCTAGCTTTTCTGGTCGTTCCACCCTACCCTCAGGTGGACAAAGCTTGGAAAGCAACAATAGCATTCGAACATTACGCCAGCATTTTTTAAAGGACTTTATTAGCAAGTTTTCTTTGCACTGGTGGCGCTTGTTTGAAGCCATACCACTTTAAATTTAGCACATTCTCTATTTTCTCGTCTTTTTATTTGGCATAAAGGAAACTTACTAGAGTAGGAAACAATCCGAGTTAAACTGTTACCTGTATTTTAACCAATAAATTTAATTATAACAGGTATTTTCAGGAAATAATGATCGTTATACACCTGTGAGTCACGACCTTAAAGATCCCATCATCACTCGGTACATACGTATCCACCCAGAGAAGTGGAAGAATCACATATCCATGAGAGCCGAGTTCTACGGTTGCAAGGAAGGTAGGAACACCTACTTCTCGTTTTAGTAGTCTCGATTTACTGTTATCTTTGTGCGCGTTATTTTAAGACTATTCTGAGATAACTATATAGGAGTAGCTTGAAGTTTGCATGAACAGCAATATATACCAACACGTATTTATCACATTAGTTACCCACCAACAGCGGAGCTACGTACTCGAGGCTGCTAACTGTAGCCGCAAATGATTAAAGGCAATTAATTTAGCCACACGATTACTGCAAATGATGGGCTAACACCGTAACAGTAACGTTTTCTCACCGGTGCAACTTCAGAGCAACGTTGCCATCTTAACTTTATATCATTTTTTTCCTCCAAAATGTAAAGACGAGTATAAAGTCTTGATATCAGTAAACGAATAAATAAATCAATCAATTAATCAATCAGAGTCAGCTGAGGAGCAGGGAGGCGTAGCACTCGCCTTCCACCAATGTGGCCCGGGTTCGATTCCCGGACTTGACGTCATATGTGGGTTAAGTTTGTTGTTGGTTCTCTTCTCTGCTCCGAGAGGTTTTTCTCCGGGTACTCCGGCTTTCCCCTCTCCTCACAAACCAACACTTCTAAATTCCAATTCGATCTGGAATGCTCGGACTTTTAATACATGAGTCCCCGGCTCGAGAGATTAGGCAACCACTCCCCACGCTACCGAACTTAAAGAAATTGATTTGATTTGAAAAGCAATTTCATTAGATTTGATTGTTTCGAGTTCATGTGAACGTCTTCTAAGCAGCAATAACGGAATTCACAGTTGCCGCGGACCGAAAAGGAAATACTATCAATCGAAAATGAAAAGAAAAGAGGGTTACATAGTGTCGCTCAATTCGGGGCTAATGAAAACAAAAAAAAAACAGTCTGCGGTTGTTTTTACTCAGGATTTGAACCACCAAAACTTGAATGTCAGTCAGAACTTGGAATGAAAAACGGAAAAATACCCAACAGCGCTATCACCGCTACGAGCATTTTCAATCAGTACCATGGAACAGATCGGGCTAGGCTCGACACTGTGAAGTCAGGAAGTTATGTTGGAGCATGGATCCCAAAGACTCAAGATCTTGGACAGTGGATTCAAGTCGATCTTGGCAAAATCACCAAGATTACACGTATTGCCACTCAGGGTCGTGAAGATTACAACCATTGGGTCAAAAGTTATTCACTCAGCTACAGCGTTGAGGGAGGACCATTCCATCTTTACAACAACGAACAGGTAAATAATAACTATCGCTGTAAACGTCACTTTAACAGCATCATTTGGAAATCTTGTCCATGAAAAGACGGCCACTGTGACTCTTTTCTTGTAATTGTAAGTACAATATGGGAAGTTCATCCTAGATTAGGATACAGTGATGTTAAAGTAACTGTCACCCATAATCAGTTTTTGTTTTCTTTATTCTGAAACGTAGACATGGTAAACAAGCAATAAAAAAGAAAATAACGGGATTGGAAGGTATTTGCGATTTTTTAAACGCAGTCGAAATCAAGGTTTTCGAAGTTAAAACCGCGCACGAAGAAGACTGGCACTTGTGACAGTTGTGACGTCAAACTGATATCTCCACGACAAACAAACAACTAAAATTATAAGCAATTTAGTGCAAATTCTTCACCATTCTAGCTGAAAAAATGTCTGAGGGTCAATCCTACTCCGAGACAAGGTCAATAAGAGAGTATGAGATACCGGGTTGACGTCACAAGCTAGTAGCTTCCCAGTCTTTCGATTGCTCCTTTTTGAATTCAAAATGGCGGAAAATGAGGCATTTCGGGGAATTTTGTTCTCTGATAAAGAGAAGGAAAAGTACAGAAAAAAGATTTATGTAATGTCTTGGGTAGACATAGATAATCAGAATTTATTGTCACTGGTAAAAGCCTTGGGAATGAGGTCGAGTAAGGGTGATAGGTACTTTATGGAAAATCATTTAACAACAAGCATGCTCTAGACCTGAGGCTCGATTAAGTACTATCCAGTAAAAAAGAAAATTAAATTCCCACGTGCCGTGGTTGTTATCAAATTAAATAAAACTCCACCTCATTCTTCATTTCACCTTGTTAGATTCTTCCTGGTAACAAAGACAGAAATACAGTTGTTGGAAACATCCTCAACCCGCCGATTATCGCACGTTACTTGCGAATCCACCCAAAAGAATATCAAAGCTACATGGCAATGCGATTTGAGCTCTTCGGGTGTACCAGCGGTAAGTACCCTTTTATTCTTTTAGCCTTCCATTTCCACGTATGTGCTAAAAGAAAAAGGTAACCACATTTATAGAAGGGGGAATAAAAAGGTTTCTGTTACACATATACATTGATGCTGACTTTGATCTTGTTCTGCTCGTATTTTAACTGAGAGACATTTACACATTTGATCATTTACGCATTTGATCATAGACACATGGAAAATGCGCTATATAAGTTCTTCTAATCTAAATTAAACATCTGACAGACTCTCAGTCAAAATAGAAATAAAGCATTTTAGCTTGTCAACCTGCTCACATTTATCTTTTCTTTGGAAGTCAGTTTAGCCTCGACCTTAATAGATCTAGAAAGGCCATCAAGAACGTCACAAAACAATAGGCTTAATGAGCAAAAACAATCGCTCTGCTCGTGCGTTTTACATTTTGGTGCATTTCTTTGACGTCATTGGCTAAACAGCAACGTGAAATGAGCAAATTTTAGGTTTTTTGGAGAAAGTGAACGTATGACGGTGACCTTTCTTTTCTTTTCTTTTCTTTTCTTTTCTTTTCTTTCTTTGTTTGTTTTTTTTTTTTCTTTTTGCAACTTCGACAGTACACTGTTTTACTAATTTAGCTCCACGATAGTTTGCCAGCATTTTATAAGTTAAACAAGTTTGGTCAATCGTGAAAAGGTTACAATAAAGAGAAGTTACATTTTGAAATAACGCTTTGCTGAAGTGACAGCAAAGTACCCGTATTTAAGTTCATTACATGAGCTACAGATGCCTGATTGCTTAGGGGATTTTATACGGCTTTTCCAAAACACCCGCTGACATGTTTTCAGTTCGGCTTGGTATCGGCCAACTAGAACCTGAAGAGTGAGTTAGCACTGTAATAGCAGACCATATTACAAGTAACGGTGAGGGGCATGTTTCATAATTAGATCAGGCCCGTCCCCATAATAGACAATAATCGTAAAGTAGTGTAATTTGCAATCATATTTCATTGCTCTTTTCGGTAGTGGCTCTGTTGTTTGCCGTTTAAAAATATTGTATTTATTGCAAACTTGTATCATTGTAAACCTTTTATAGGGCAACACAAGCATGCGAAAGAGTAAAAAACAATGCCAAAAATATAAGTAGAGTGAAGCCGATTTACTCCATCTGTTTGACACATCTAAACTCTCTTCAAAATGACAAGACTAGCACTCACTTTGGGAAACAGCGATAGGATCTTTCAAATTGATTTGAAGAATTTGAAAAGATTGAAATGTTTTAGAGTAGTGCATAATTGTGAAAATGAAAGAAATAGTGGATACTTGGCTTCATAGGTTGACCTCTCAGTACTTTCATCCATCCATCCATTCATTCATTCATTCCTTCCTTCCTTCCTTCATTCTTTAATTCTTTTTTTTTTTTCTTCTTTCTTTCTTCTAGTTTCTTTCTTTCTTTCGTTCTTTCTTTCTTTCTTTCAGTCATTCGTTCGTTCGTTTGTTCCCTCGTTCGGTCGGTCGGTAGTTCGGTCCTTCAATCAATCATCCATCCTGCGTCCATCCATCCATCCATCCATCCATCCACTGATCAACGCCTTCCTTCTCTTCTTGGTAAGTACAGCCGGCTTAGGTTGGACCTGTACTTACCAAGAAGAGAAGGAGGTCGTGGACTAATTATTATTATTAATTATTATTATTATTATTATTATTATTATTATTATTATTATTACGCTTATCTTTCCGTGCGGGATGGACAAACTGGACAAGAGAGATTCGTGAGTAGTAATTAGTCACTTGATGAACCATTCGTATTTAGTTTTATACCTTTGTTCAGTATTACTTCGGCTTCCCTCACAGAAAACACGATTATCTTTTCCTGGCTAGATTGTTTTCATCGGTTGTCAAGTATGTAAATTTTACTTCTTGTCGGACGATCAGTTGAAATTCAGTGAACAAAACTCGATGCAAATGTAACCTTTTAGTGCGGAGAAAGCGCAAGCCTAGGCCTCGTTTTCGTTTTCGGCTTCGGCAGAAAACGCAAATCTCGGCCATGCTAATTCTCGCTGTGATGCTCAATCTTATCCAATAACAATAATTGCAATTGTTAATTCTACTAACTCTCGTTTCAGGATTCACCACACCCAAGCCACCCACTTGTGCAGCACCACTTGGTATGCAAAACAACCAGATACCAGACTCCGCTTTACGAGCGTCCACTTCGTACAATGCGAACTCAATGGGACCAGGAAATGGACGATTGCATTTCCAAGCCAGACCAGGAAAGTATGGTTCTTGGGCAGTATCTACGAATAACCAATATCAGTACTTTGAAGTCAACTTTGGTAACTGGACGAAAGTAACAAAGATTGCGACCCAAGGTAGACAAGATGGAGATTGGTGGACGATTAGCTACAGTCTTGCTTCCAGCTACGAAGGCGTTTTCTTTGTGGATTATAAAGAAGACGGTGCAGTCAAGGTAAGTTCAGTTAACATTATGTCTTATAAGGAAAAGAAAGCAATTTCGTACTGAGCTATTCCTGGTTTGCATATCACGCAAGTGTCATGCAAATAAAAAAAATAATAAAATCAAGTACCATTCAATAAATGGAATTAAGAAATTTAGATATTGTAGAAGAGTAATAACTAAACAATATGTCCGGGTTTCAGGGCTGTGCGACACTCCGAACTTGAGTTATTCGGCAAAGGGTTTCACGCAAAATTATTGTTTAGTATGGAGACGCCAAGTTGGTGTCCCTCTCAGGGGGCACCAACTGTTGGCAGCTGGAAATCCAGTGGGAACATCTGGAGTTTAGTTTGGCTCACTCAAAACGTTTTTTCTCTCTGCTAAACTTAAAAACATTCGTATAGACACTTCTCTTGACATATTGGTCATTCAGAACTCAAAAACACGACGCGAATCGATATTTTCGTGTACGTGACATGTTTCTTACAAACAAACTCGGATGTCACGCAATGTGGAAAACTTCCAAATTCAAACTGCTCTATTTTCAAAACAAAGCAGACTATTGAGGTGAAAACAGGCCAGCAGATATATTCTCAAAATGTCTTTTACCTGATGACGGTAAAATCTCAATTTTTTTTCTCACGTCACGTGCCAACCATAAATTCAGGCCTTTCGTCCGGTCACACTGTCTCCTATTTTCATTGCGCACACGTTCTGCGAAGAACCTAGAAAGGTCACTTTGCTGGGTTCAACTGCAAGACTATACGGAAAAATCAGATCTTGACAAAGGGGTATTTGAATCCAAAAAGAAGTCAAGTGGTAGCTACAAATTACTAGGGATAATTAGTCTTCAATTTGGTAAAAAAAAAAAAAAAATTGGACTACGCTATCAAAATTTATATAATTATTGTTGCCCAAATTATCTCGAAAAATTGTGTGGTTACCCCACTGAACGTTTTTAGTTTAGGTTACAGCAGATGTTGCAAATATCTGGTTTTCCCCTATAGTCATAAAAGTCACAAAAAATACCTCGGTATTGAAAGAATTGCAGGTACATACTGATCATGGCAGGCATGACCTATTATTCCGATATTTATTTAACATAGATCTTGTTTAATCAGATTGTCTTGGTTACTTATTTACATATTACGTCCTTCTGCCTAAAGGTCTTTGCTGGAAATAGCGACAGGCACACAGTGGTGACTCACACTTTGAAAAATCCCGTCATAACGCGCTATCTTCGAATCAAACCCAAAACATGGAAAAGCCACATAGCGCTTCGAGCAGAATTTTATGGATGCAGACAAGGTACCGTGTGACAACAATTTTTAAAGCTTAATTTTTAATTCCTAAATATTATTTGTTCTACATGCAAAATTAGCAAATCGAACTCATTGCGTAGACCAATGAACTGAAATCAGCAGTTGAGCACAACAACTCGAAGTTCGTTTAAATTAATTAGTATAGCAGAACACTTTGAGAGACTATATTCTAGCAGATGCTTTGATGAAGGCACTCAGCATTCCGCGGATCCAATTTGAATTATAACTTAAGTCGAAGAGAAACCATGGATAGATAGATGTGACAGGACAGGAATTAGTTAAGAAGCTGAAAAGGATATTGGAAGCAAAGAAAACCCAGAAATAATGGTTCAGATGTTGTGTAAAATTATTTTAGCAATTTAGCAAAACTATAAATAAAGCCTCTTAGGCTAATGATAGCAAGGATTGAAGTGATTGCAACTGAAAAATTGGGCCAACTTTTTGAAGCTCTCCTCTTGTTCTGTGCAAAAATGAACATCCCAATAGAGATAATTGTTTGGTTTACCTTTGATGCAATTGCCTGGTTTCATACCGTGAGGTAATGGGTCGAGTGCGGACTTTCGCGGACAAATTAAAAAAAACAAACACGGCGTCCACTGTTGCGAAGGAAAAGGCGTCCTTATCATGAGCTCATTGTTTCAAAAACAAAAAGAGGCACAACTCCAGTGCCACTTCGTGGCAGAAGCTATGTTTTTTTGTAATTTGTCCGCGAAAGTCCGCACTCGACCCAGTACCTCACGGTATGAAACTAGGCAATGGCTAGACATCTTTCTTTTGGTGTTCTAGGCGCTTTTGGGTCATGAGCAATGCTGTGTGAGGGTACTTGGTTTATACTTTACATCTAAAACATAAACATCACCTTTAGGGAATCGGAACTGGGCTCAAAATACTTTTTTTACGACTACTCAGACAAAAGCCCAGATTCTGGACCTCGCGCAGGCGACTCCTAAAGTAAATGTATCGTAGGTTACAGACAGTTATACCAAATCGACAATCTGCTGAGAAGTCCAATAAGGGATTAAAGTCACGATAAATGGAGTGGCAAGCTTTCGCCACCATGCTAATTGTGAAAAGAAATAAAGAGGGAAGGAATCAACTAAGGGACGGACGGAATCACGTGACGTGATAATCCTTTGTTGCTCTGCAAGTACTCGACACCCGCAAATACTAAGTGCTACTTAACTGTACTAGTTTTAAACGTATGACCGCATTTCAAGCTATTCAAAAACCAGTTTCACCCTTGGCACGTACAGTTATTACAAGTAGTCCTTTATAACGATAATACAGCCTAAAGAAGAACTAACTTTACCTGTATATTTTACTTTAGAAATAATTGGTGTACGAACACGTACTTTGAGTCTGCAGGTTTCTAGGTAACTGTGTGTACAGATCTTTTGGTTGACCATAAAAACATATCAGTTTTCGAAAATTGTGATGGCGCTGGAAATAATGTAATAAGCTTCTGCTCTTACTGAAAGGTTTCACGCGTCCAGTAATCAAATGCAGAGGTGCTCTGGGGATTGAAAATGGCAAAATTCCAGATATTGCAATCACAGCCTCAACGATGTACAATCAATACTGGGGACCAGAACGAGGCAGACTGCGGACAGTTACAGAGGGCAACTACCGAGGAGGCTGGGCTGCTCAATATAATGACGCAAAGCAGTTTTTACAGTTTGATTTGGGCAACATTACGAAGGTGACAGCCGTGGCTACTCAAGGAAGATCCGATGCAAATTGGATGGTTACGAGCTACACTTTGGCTTATAGTTTGGACGGCGGTTCTTTCACGACATACGGCCATGGGGCCGGACAGGTATGTAATTTGTCTGTTTTCGTCTGTTTTACATGCCTGGAGTGTCTTGGGTGCTAGCCATTAAAATTGCGGCGAGACTGCAGAGAGAAGCTGGTGATCACCCTTTTTGGTGTCCAGGATTTGACTGCTAACCGTCGTAATCGTCTGATGTCATTATAATTATGCACCGTTGAGGCATGCAGTAAAGATGTCGGAGATAGCATACGGAATGTTATAAATATAACTGATCCTTCGTCCTCGTTTCTTTAACTGCCTATTGGCCTTGGAGATGACCGAGGGGCAGTAAGAGATGCACAAAGTGACCACGAGGACCTTGAACATTCATCACTTTTCTATGTTAGCGAATGTAGTTGTTCTTCTAACTTTATCCGGTGACAATTTCTGCCGACATTTGATTGTTAAAGTGTCTTTAGCTTGCCCCCTTCCATTACAAAAATTCTTTAAGGTAGGCTGTTTTGAGCATTGCAGATTAAATTTGCTTATTTAACGCTCTTTCATTCTACATTTTCCAACATTACAGTGCTTTTTCGTTTTGGTTCAAATAAACAGAATAGTTTAAATTACGGAATTTTAAGGAAATTGAGTTAAAAAGGACTACAAGCCCACGTGGCAGCTTTCCAAAACCGGTCAATCTATTCAAACTATGTACGAGCTCAGTAATTCACTTTGGGTTCCTTAAAAAGAATTGGTATTGGAAGGTCGAACACTTCGCCTCATTCAAAGGGTGTTTAAGTGCGCCTCCAAGTACGACTGTCCACCATATGAACGCGTCATTATAGACCAATTTCTTGAAAGAAGAAAACCATACAAGGCATGAGGTGTTATCTTCAGTAACGAGAATAAACTGTTGTATTTTTCTTTTGTGCAGGTATTTACTGGCAATAATATTGACAGAAACGACCCCGTTGGTAACATTATCGATCCTCCCATCATTGCTCGCTTCATACAAATCCGTGTCAAGACTTCGAAAGGTCATCCAGCTATGCGTGTGGAGTTTTATGGATGCACGGAAGGTAAGCCATGCTCTACATAATACCTGAAACACATACCTAGAAGTAAATAAAATCACGTTGGGTTTTTCTATTATTATTTTGGAACCTTGCTGTAATTAAGAACGGTGCCTGCTTTTATTTAGTGAGCATACTTTATGCGCACCACGCAACCTTCTTGGCTTGCGCGCGATATCTTCAGAAGATTGATTGTTTTAATGGTACCGTAGTTTTGGATGTTCTGGATTTATCGAATAGCTTAACAGGATTGAAAACATACTGCCTACACCAAAAAACCGTAAACTTGTGGGTGTTTTATGAAATCACGCTGAATCGCGGAAAAGCAAGTGAAGTGAAGTGAATTGAATTCGATGTGGCAAATAAATCAAAACATATCGCTTTCAAAAATATCTTCACACTAGGTGGCACAGTCTATAATTTTAATTTTAAAAAAAGTGAAAAAGGAAGTATTTCTAAGCAAATGAATAAGCCAACAAAAAAGAAAAAGAAGAAGAAGAAGAAGAAGAAGAACAACAACAACAACAACAACAACAACAACTAAACATAAAGAAAAAAGAAAAGAAAAAAACGCTTTTTAATCAATTTGAGCTAATTCAAATAACCTAACTTTACACCGCGGATAGCGTTTACTAGGTCTTCCGTGTGTTGGGTAAGGAGCATTAGTTTCTAAAGAAACTGTGGTGCCGTGTCGTTGGGGAAGTGGAGAGCGAAAATTTGGTTTATCAACCTAGTTGATAAAGCAAATTGACCAACGTAAGGGGATACAAAAAAACTGACGTTGTGAGCTCTGACAAGGGCTTAATCGCTTGAAACGTCAGGTTTTTAATCCCTTCACGATGGTCAATTTGTTGGATGTGACCCATAAAAGCCCCCCCCCCCCCCCCCCCCATCTTCCCTTTCCTTTCTAGCGTTTGTCACACAGCCTTCACAAATTAAACAGGTGATTTTATCATGTGTTGCATTCAAGGAAAGACAGTTCTAGATAGCCCAAATTTAGGAGAATAATCATGGGTTGTTTAATAATGAATATGATCAGAAGGTAATTTCTTATGATTTATTCTTTAGACAATAGGTAATACAACCTCGTATTTTGTACATTTGTTTGAGAATGGTTCTTATTTCTATCCTGTTCGATGAGTGATTGACACATGTTACTTTTTATTGCAAAAGGTTTCATAAGGCCTAACCCTCCACTGTGCTCAGAAGCGTTTTATTGTGATTTCAGTATTTTGTAGGCGATATGTAAGGCCACCTCGTATGATGATTTATACATGTTTTGGGGAGGGAAGGGGGGGGGGATATTCTTATTCACTTACTCTTATTTACTTTTTTCAATCCTCTCCGATGATTGATTGACGCATGTTACACTTTTATTGGAACAGGTTTCACAAAGCCTAACCCTCCAGTGTGCCTAGATGCTCTTGGAATGCAAAATGGAAAAATACCCGACTCTGCAATATCGGCCTCAACCGAGTACGGCACTGCATATAAGGCAATTAATGGCAGATTGCACTTCCTGTATCGATCAGGAAGATATGGAGCCTGGTCGGCCCGAACAAATGATGTTTATCAATATCTTCAAGTGAATTTTGGTGACTGGACGAAAGTGTCTCGAGTAGCAATTCAGGGAAGAACGGATGCAGATCAGTGGGTGTCAAGCTTCAGCATCTCTTATGGATTTGATCAAGTGTTTTTTAAAGATTATAAGGAGGATGGTGTAAAGAAAGTAAGTTTGGTATACAAGTCTCCACGCTTCGGCAAGTGGCATAATTATAAATGGGTATGGATGAAGTTAATTAATGCAGTGGAACTCCGTTAATACGGAACCAAAGGGAAATGCCAAAGTGCACATGCGCATCAGGGTGTCCATTCTGTCCGTTTTAAGCGGGTGTCCGTGGAGCTGGGTACCATTGTACCTGAAAAATGCCGCACATTTTGAGCTGATAGCTAAGATCGAGAGCCAACGTATGAAATAAAAAAATGATTGCTAAGAGTAAAACGACAACAACAACAAAAATAAATAAAATTACTGCTTGTAAGGCCCATAAAATGACTAAAACGTGAACAAATTGCGTGGGCAATTACTCTAGCTTTTCTGGTCGTTCCACCCTACCCTCAGGTGGACAAAGCTTGGAAAGCAACAATAGCATTCGAACATTACGCCACATTTTTTTAAAGGACTTTATTAGCAAGTTTTCTTTGCACTGGTGGCGCTTGTTTGAAGCCATACCACTTTAAATTTAGCACATTCTCTATTTTCTCGTCTTTTTATTTGGCATAAAGGAAACTTACTAGAGTAGGAAACAATCCGAGTTAAACTGTTACCTGTATTTTAACCAATAAATTTAATTATAACAGGTATTTTCAGGAAATAATGATCGTTATACACCTGTGAGTCACGACCTTAAAGATCCCATCATCACTCGGTACATACGTATCCACCCAGAGAAGTGGAAGAATCACATATCCATGAGAGCCGAGTTCTACGGTTGCAAGGAAGGTAGGAACACCTACTTCTCGTTTTAGTAGTCTCGATTTACTGTTATCTTTGTGCGCGTTATTTTAAGACTATTCTGAGATAACTATATAGAAGTAGCTTGAAGTTTGCATGAACAGCAATATATACCAACACGTATTTATCACATTAGTTACCCACCAACAGCGGAGCTACGTACTCGAGGCTGCTAACTGTAGCCGCAAATGATTAAAGGCAATTAATTTAGCCACACGATTACTGCAAATGATGGGCTAATACCGTAACAGCAACGTTTTCTCACCGGTGCAACTTCAGAGCAACGTTGCCATCTTAACTTTATATCATTTTTTTTCTCCAAAATGTAAAGACGAGTATAAAGTCTTGATATCAGTAAACGAATAAATCAATCAATCAATTAATCAATCAGAGTCAGCTGAGGAGCAGGGAGGCGTAGCACTCGCCTTCCACCAATGTGGCCTGGGTTCGATTTCCGGACTTGACGTCATATGTGGGTTAAGTTGTTGGTTCTCTTCTCTGCTCCGAGAGGTTTTTCTCCAGGTACTCCGGTTTTCCCCTCTCCTCACAAACCAACACTTCTAAATTCCAATTCGATCTGGAATGCTCGGACTTTTAATACATGAGTCCCGGCTCGAGAGATTAGGCAACCACTCCCCACGCTACCGAACTTAAAGAAATTGATTTGATTTGAAAAGCAATTTCATTAGATTTGATTGTTTCGAGTTCATGTGAACGTCTTCTAAGCAGCAATAACGGAATTCACAGTTGCCGCGGACCGAAAAGGAAATACTATCAATCGAAAATGAAAAGAAAAGAGGGTTACATAGTGTCGCTCAATTCGGGGCTAATGAAAACAAAAAAAAAACAGTCTGCGGTTGTTTTTTCTCAGGATTTGAACCACCAAAACTTGAATGTCAGTCAGAACTTGGAATGAAAAACGGAAAAATACCCAACAGCGCTATCACCGCTACGAGCATTTTCAATCAGTACCATGGAACAGATCGGGCTAGGCTCGACACTGTGAAGTCAGGAAGTTATGTTGGAGCATGGATCCCAAAGACTCAAGATCTTGGACAGTGGATTCAAGTCGATCTTGGCAAAATCACCAAGATTACACGTATTGCCACTCAGGGTCGTGAAGATTACAACCATTGGGTCAAAAGTTATTCACTCAGCTACAGCGTTGAGGGAGGACCATTCCATCTTTACAACAACGAACAGGTAAATAATAACTATCGCTGTAAACGTCACTTTAACAGCATCATTTGGAAATCTTGTCCATGAAAAGACGGCCACTGTGACTCTTTTCTTGTAATTGTAAGTACAATATGGGAAGTTCATCCTAGATTAGGATACAGTGATGTTAAAGTAACTGTCACCCATAATCAGTTTTTGTTTTTTTTATTCTGAAACGTAGACATGGTAAACAAGCAATAAAAAAGAAAATAACGGGATTGGAAGGTATTTGCGATTTTTTAAACGCAGTCGAAATCAAGGTTTTCGAAGTTAAAACCGCGCACGAAGAAGACTGGCACTTGTGACAGTTGTGACGTCAAACTGATATCTCCACGACAAACAAACAACTAAAATTATAAGCAATTTAGTGCAAATTCTTCACCATTCTAGCTGAAAAAATGTCTGAGGGTCAATCCTACTCCGAGACAAGGTCAATAAGAGAGTATGAGATACCGGGTTGACGTCACAAGCTAGTAGCTTCCCAGTCTTTCGATTGCTCCTTTTTGAATTCAAAATGGCGGAAAATGAGGCATTTCGGGGAATTTTGTTCTCTGATAAAGAGAAGGAAAAGTACAGAAAAAAGATTTATGTAATGTCTTGGGTAGACATAGATAATCAGAATTTATTGTCACTGGTAAAAGCCTTGGGAATGAGGTCGAGTAAGGGTGATAGGTACTTTATGGAAAATCATTTAACAACAAGCATGCTCTAGACCTGAGGCTCGATTAAGTACTATCCAGTAAAAAAGAAAATTAAATTCCCACGTGCCGTGGTTGTTATCAAATTAAATAAAACTCCACCTCATTCTTCATTTCACCTTGTTAGATTCTTCCTGGTAACAAAGACAGAAATACAGTTGTTGGAAACATCCTCAACCCGCCGATTATCGCACGTTACTTGCGAATCCACCCAAAAGAATATCAAAGCTACATGGCAATGCGATTTGAGCTCTTCGGGTGTACCAGCGGTAAGTACCCTTTTATTCTTTTAGCCTTCCATTTCCACGTATGTGCTAAAAGAAAAAGGTAACCACATTTATAGAAGGGGGAATAAAAAGGTTTCTGTTACACATATACATTGATGCTGACTTTGATCTTGTTCTGCTCGTATTTTAACTGAGAGACATTTACACATTTGATCATTTACGCATTTGATCATAGACACATGGAAAATGCGCTATATAAGTTCTTCTAATCTAAATTAAACATCTGACAGACTCTCAGTCAAAATAGAAATAAAGCATTTTAGCTTGTCAACCTGCTCACATTTATCTTTTCTTTGGAAGTCAGTTTAGCCTCGACCTTAATAGATCTAGAAAGGCCATCAAGAACGTCACAAAACAATAGGCTTAATGAGCAAAAACAATCGCTCTGCTCGTGCGTTTTACATTTTGGTGCATTTCTTTGACGTCATTGGCTAAACAGCAACGTGAAATGAGCAAATTTTAGGTTTTTTGGAGAAAGTGAACGTATGACGGTGACCTTTCTTTTCTTTTCTTTTCTTTTCTTTTTCTTTCTTTGTTTTTTTTTTTTTTTCTTTTTGCAACTTCGACAGTACACTGTTTTACTAATTTAGCTCCACGATAGTTTGCCAGCATTTTATAAGTTAAACAAGTTTGGTCAATCGTGAAAAGGTTACAATAAAGAGAAGTTACATTTTGAAATAACGCTTTGCTGAAGTGACAGCAAAGTACCCGTATTTAAGTTCATTACATGAGCTACAGATGCCTGATTGCTTAGGGGATTTTATACGGCTTTTCCAAAACACCCGCTGACATGTTTTCAGTTCGGCTTGGTATCGGCCAACTAGAACCTGAAGAGTGAGTTAGCACTGTAATAGCAGACCATATTACAAGTAACGGTGAGGGGCATGTTTCATAATTAGATCAGGCCCGTCCCCATAATAGACAATAATCGTAAAGTAGTGTAATTTGCAATCATATTTCATTGCTCTTTTCGGTAGTGGCTCTGTTGTTTGCCGTTTAAAAATATTGTATTTATTGCAAACTTGTATCATTGTAAACCTTTTATAGGGCAACACAAGCATGCGAAAGAGTAAAAAACAATGCCAAAAATATAAGTAGAGTGAAGCCGATTTACTCCATCTGTTTGACACATCTAAACTCTCTTCAAAATGACAAGACTAGCACTCACTTTGGGAAACAGCGATAGGATCTTTCAAATTGATTTGAAGAATTTGAAAAGATTGAAATGTTTTAGAGTAGTGCATAATTGTGAAAATGAAAGAAATAGTGGATACTTGGCTTCATAGGTTGACCTCTCAGTACTTTCATCCATCCATCCATTCATTCATTCATTCATTCCTTCCTTCCTTCCTTCATTCTTTAATTCTTTTTTTTTTTCTTCTTTCTTTCTTCTAGTTTCTTTCTTTCGTTCTTTCTTTCTTTCTTTCTTTCAGTCATTCGTTCGTTCGTTTGTTCCCTCGTTCGGTCGGTCGGTAGTTCGGTCCTTCAATCAATCATCCATCCTGCGTCCATCCATCCATCCATCCATCCATCCACTGATCAACGCCTTCCTTCTCTTCTTGGTAAGTACAGCCGGCTTAGGTTGGACCTGTACTTACCAAGAAGAGAAGGAGGTCGTGGACTAATTATTATTATTAATTATTATTATTATTATTATTATTATTATTATTATTATTATTATTATTATTATTATTATTACGCTTATCTTTCCGTGCGGGATGGACAAACTGGACAAGAGAGATTCGTGAGTAGTAATTAGTCACTTGATGAACCATTCGTATTTAGTTTTATACCTTTGTTCAGTATTACTTCGGCTTCCCTCACAGAAAACACGATTATCTTTTCCTGGCTAGATTGTTTTCATCGGTTGTCAAGTATGTAAATTTTACTTCTTGTCGGACGATCAGTTGAAATTCAGTGAACAAAACTCGATGCAAATGTAACCTTTTAGTGCGGAGAAAGCGCAAGCCTAGGCCTCGTTTTCGTTTTCGGCTTCGGCAGAAAACGCAAATCTCGGCCATGCTAATTCTCGCTGTGATGCTCAATCTTATCCAATAACAATAATTGCAATTGTTAATTCTACTAACTCTCGTTTCAGGATTCACCACACCCAAGCCACCCACTTGTGCAGCACCACTTGGTATGCAAAACAACCAGATACCAGACTCCGCTTTACGAGCGTCCACTTCGTACAATGCGAACTCAATGGGACCAGGAAATGGACGATTGCATTTCCAAGCCAGACCAGGAAAGTATGGTTCTTGGGCAGTATCTACGAATAACCAATATCAGTACTTTGAAGTCAACTTTGGTAACTGGACGAAAGTAACAAAGATTGCGACCCAAGGTAGACAAGATGGAGATTGGTGGACGATTAGCTACAGTCTTGCTTCCAGCTACGAAGGCGTTTTCTTTGTGGATTATAAAGAAGACGGTGCAGTCAAGGTAAGTTCAGTTAACATTATGTCTTATAAGGAAAAGAAAGCAATTTCGTACTGAGCTATTCTGGTTTGCATATCACGCAAGTGTCATGCAAATAAAAAAAATAATAAAATCAAGTACCATTCAATAAATGGAATTAAGAAATTTAGATATTGTAGAAGAGTAATAACTAAACAATATGTCCGGGTTTCAGGGCTGTGCGACACTCCGAACTTGAGTTATTCGGCAAAGGGTTTCACGCAAAATTATTGTTTAGTATGGAGACGCCAAGTTGGTGTCCCTCTCAGGGGCACCAACTGTTGGCAGCTGGAAATCCAGTGGGAACATCTGGAGTTTAGTTTGGCTCACTCAAAACGTTTTTTCTCTCTGCTAAACTTAAAAACATTCGTATAGACACTTCTCTTGACATATTGGTCATTCAGAACTCAAAAACACGACGCGAATCGATATTTTCGTGTACGTGACATGTTTCTTACAAACAAACTCGGATGTCACGCAAGGTGGAAAACTTCCAAATTCAAACTGCTCTATTTTCAAAACAAAGCAGACTATTGAGGTGAAAACAGGCCAGCAGATATATTCTCAAAATGTCTTTTACCTGATGACGGTAAAATCTCAATTTTTTTTCTCACGTCACGTGCCAACCATAAATTCAGGCCTTTCGTCCGGTCACACTGTCTCCTATTTTCATTGCGCACACGTTCTGCGAAGAACCTAGAAAGGTCACTTTGCTGGGTTCAACTGCAAGACTATACGGAAAAATCAGATCTTGACAAAGGGGTATTTGAATCCAAAAAGAAGTCAAGTGGTAGCTACAAATTACTAGGGATAATTAGTCTTCAATTTGGTAAAAAAAAAAAAAAAATTGGACTACGCTATCAAAATTTATATAATTATTGTTGCCCAAATTATCTCGAAAAATTGTGTGGTTACCCCACTGAACGTTTTTAGTTTAGGTTACAGCAGATGTTGCAAATATCTGGTTTTCCCCTATAGTCATAAAAGTCACAAAAAATACCTCGGTATTGAAAGAATTGCAGGTACATACTGATCATGGCAGGCATGACCTATTATTCCGATATTTATTTAACATAGATCTTGTTTAATCAGATTGTCTTGGTTACTTATTTACATATTACGTCCTTCTGCCTAAAGGTCTTTGCTGGAAATAGCGACAGGCACACAGTGGTGACTCACACTTTGAAAAATCCCGTCATAACGCGCTATCTTCGAATCAAACCCAAAACATGGAAAAGCCACATAGCGCTTCGAGCAGAATTTTATGGATGCAGACAAGGTACCGTGTGACAACAATTTTTAAAGCTTAATTTTTAATTCCTAAATATTATTTGTTCTACATGCAAAATTAGCAAATCGAACTCATTGCGTAGACCAATGAACTGAAATCAGCAGTTGAGCACAACAACTCGAAGTTCGTTTAAATTAATTAGTATAGCAGAACACTTTGAGAGACTATATTCTAGCAGATGCTTTGATGAAGGCACTCAGCATTCCGCGGGATCCAATTTGAATTATAACTTAAGTCGAAGAGAAACCATGATAGATAGATAGATAGATAGATAGATAGATAGATAGATAGATAGATAGATAGATAGATAGATAGATAGATAGATAGATAGATAGATAGATAGATAGATAGGTAGGTAGTAGGATAGGTAGGTAGGTAGATAGATAGATAGAGAGAGAGAGAGAGAGAGAGAGAGAGAGAGAGAGAGAGAGAGAGAGAGAGAGAGAGAGAGAGAGAGAGAGAGAGAGATAGATTTTTTACGGAAGCGATGAAAAGTGTGGGAATAACTCCATTGATTCAGAAGCAGCAAGTCACGTCATGCAAAAATTGTCGGACAGGAATGAGTTAAAGTGATATTAAAAACTCGTGACATTGGGAAAGTTGCAGCTTTTCAAAGCATTGGGTCAAAAAATTGCAGAGCGTGACAGGAATTAGTTAAGAAGCTGAAAAGGATATTGGAAGCAAAGAAAACCCAGAAATAATGGTTCAGATGTTGTGTAAAATTATTTTAGCAATTTAGCAAAACTATAAATAAAGCCTCTTAGGCTAATGATAGCAAGGATTGAAGTGAATTGGGCCAACTTTTTGAAGCTCTCCTCTTGTTCTGTGCAAAAATGAACATCCCAATAGAGATAATTGTTTGGTTTACCTTTGATGCAATTGCCTGGTTTCATACCGTGAGGTAATGGGTCGAGTGCGGACTTTCGCGGACAAATTAAAAAAACAAACACGGCGTCCACTGTTGCGAAGGAAAAGGCGTCCTTATCACGAGCTCATTGTTTCAAAAACAAAAAGAGGCACAACTCCAGTGCCACTTCGTGGCAGAAGCTATGTTTTTTTGTAATTTGTCCGCGAAAGTCCGCACTCGACCCAGTACCTCACGGTATGAAACTAGGCAATGGCTAGACATCTTTCTTTTGGTGTTCTAGGCGCTTTTGGGTCATGAGCAATGCTGTGTGAGGGTACTTGGTTTATACTTTACATCTAAAACATAAACATCACCTTTAGGGAATCGGAACTGGGCTCAAAATACTTTTTTTACGACTACTCAGACAAAAGCCCAGATTCTGGACCTCGCGCAGGCGACTCCTAAAGTAAATGTATCGTAGGTTACAGACAGTTATACCAAATCGACAATCTGCTGAGAAGTCCAATAAGGGATTAAAGTCACGATAAATGGAGTGGCAAGCTTTCGCCACCATGCTAATTGTGAAAAGAAATAAAGAGCGGGAAGGAATCAACTAAGGGACGGACGGAATCACGTGACGTGATAATCCTTTGTTGCTCTGCAAGTACTCGACACCCGCAAATACTAAGTGCTACTTAACTGTACTAGTTTTAAACGTATGACCGCATTTCAAGCTATTCAAAAACCAGTTTCACCCTTGGCACGTACAGTTATTACAAGTAGTCCTTTATAACGATAATACAGCCTAAAGAAGAACTAACTTTACCTGTATATTTTACTTTAGAAATAATTGGTGTACGAACACGTACTTTGAGTCTGCAGGTTTCTAGGTAACTGTGTGTACAGATCTTTTGGTTGACCATAAAAACATATCAGTTTTCGAAAATTGTGATGGCGCTGGAAATAATGTAATAAGCTTCTGCTCTTACTGAAAGGTTTCACGCGTCCAGTAATCAAATGCAGAGGTGCTCTGGGGATTGAAAATGGCAAAATTCCAGATATTGCAATCACAGCCTCAACGATGTACAATCAATACTGGGGACCAGAACGAGGCAGACTGCGGACAGTTACAGAGGGCAACTACCGAGGAGGCTGGGCTGCTCAATATAATGACGCAAAGCAGTTTTTACAGTTTGATTTGGGCAACATTACGAAGGTGACAGCCGTGGCTACTCAAGGAAGATCCGATGCAAATTGGATGGTTACGAGCTACACTTTGGCTTATAGTTTGGACGGCGGTTCTTTCACGACATACGGCCATGGGGCCGGACAGGTATGTAATTTGTCTGTTTTCGTCTGTTTTACATGCCTGGAGTGTCTTGGGTGCTAGCCATTAAAATTGCGGCGAGACTGCAGAGAGAAGCTGGTGATCACCCTTTTTGGTGTCCAGGATTTGACTGCTAACCGTCGTAATCGTCTGATGTCATTATAATTATGCACCGTTGAGGCATGCAGTAAAGATGTCGGAGATAGCATACGGAATGTTATAAATATAACTGATCCTTCGTCCTCGTTTCTTTAACTGCCTATTAGCCTTGGAGATGACCGAGGGGCAGTAAGAGATGCACAAAGTGACCACGAGGACCTTGAACATTCATCACTTTTCTATGTTAGCGAATGTAGTTGTTCTTCTAACTTTATCCGGTGACAATTTCTGCCGACATTTGATTGTTAAAGTGTCTTTAGCTTGCCCCCTTCCATTACAAAAATTCTTTAAGGTAGGCTGTTTTGAGCTTTGTAGATTAAATTTGCTTCTTTAACGCTCTTTTCATTCTACATTTTCCAACATTACAGTGCTTTTTCGTTTTGGTTCAAATAAACAGAATAGTTTAAATTACGGAATTTTAAGGAAATTGAGTTAAAAAGGACTACAAGCCCACGGTGGCAGCTTTCCAAAACCGCTCAATCTATTCAAACTATGTACGAGCTCAGTAATTCACTTTGGGTTCCTTAAAAAGAAATGGTATTGGAAGGTCGAACACTTCGCCTCATTCAAAGGGTGTTTAAGTGCGCCTCCAAGTACGACTGTCCACCATATGAACGCGTCATTATAGACCAATTTCTTGAAAGAAGAAAACCATACAAGGCATGAGGTGTTATCTTCAGTAACGAGAATAAACTGTTGTATTTTTCTTTTGTGCAGGTATTTACTGGCAATAATATTGACAGAAACGACCCCGTTGGTAACATTATCGATCCTCCCATCATTGCTCGCTTCATACAAATCCGTGTCAAGACTTCGAAAGGTCATCCAGCTATGCGTGTGGAGTTTTATGGATGCACGGAAGGTAAGCCATGCTCTACATAATACCTGAAACACATACCTAGAAGTAAATAAAATCACGTTGGGTTTTCTATTATTATTTTGGAACCTTGCTGTAATTAAGAACGGTGCCTGCTTTTATTTAGTGAGCATACTTTATGCGCACCACGCAACCTTCTTGGCTTGCGCGCGATATCTTCAGAAGATTGATTGTTTTGATGGTAACCGTAGTTTTGAATGTTCTGGATTTATCGAATAGCTTAACAGGATTGGAAACATACTGTCTGCACCAAAAAACCGTAAACTTGTGGTGTTTTTTATGAAATCACGCTGAATCGCGGAAAAGCAAGTGAAGTGAAGTGAATTGAATTCGATGTGGCAAATAATCAAAACATATCGCTGTATAAAAATATCTTCATATTAGGTGGCACCGTCTATAATTTTAATAAAAAAAAAGTTAAAAAGGAAGTATTTCTAAGCAAATGAATAAGCCAACAAAGAAGAAAAAGAAGAAGAAGAACAACAACAACAACAACAACAACTAAACATAAAAGAAAAAGAAAAGAAAAAAATGCTTTTTAATCAATTTGAGCTAATTCAAATAACCTAACTTTACACCGCGGATAGCGTTTACTAGGTCTTCCGTGTGTTGGGTAAGGAGCATTAGTTTCTAAAGAAACTGTGGTGCCGCGTCGTTGGGGAAGTGGCAAGCGAAAATTTGGTTTATCAACCTAGTTGATAAAGCAAATTGACCAACGTAAGGGGATACAAAAAAACTGACGTTGTGAGCTCTGACAAGGGCTTAATCGCTTGAAACGTCAGGTTTTTAATCGCTTCACGATGGTCAATTTGTTGGATGTGACACATAAAGCCCTCCCCCACCCCCCTTTCCCTTTCTAGCGTTTGTCACACAGCCTTCACAAACAGGTGATTTTATCATGTGTTGCATTCAAGGAAAGACAGTTCTAGATAGCCCAAATTTAGGAAAATAATCATGGGTTGTTTAATAATGAATATGATCAGAAGGTAATTTTTTATGATTTATTCTTTAGACAATATGTAATGCAACCTCGTATTTTGTACATTTGTTTGAGAATGGTTCTTATTTCTATCCTGTTCGATGAGTGATTGACACATGTTACTTTTTATTGCAAAAGGTTTCATAAGGCCTAACCCTCCACTGTGCTCAGAAGCGTTTTATTGTGATTTCAGTATTCTGTAGGCGATATTTAAGGCCACCTCGTATGATGATTTATACATGTTTTGGGGGGGATATTCTTATTCACTTACTCTTATTTACTTTTTTCATCCTCTCCGATGATTGATTGACGCATGTTACACTTTTTTTGGAAAAGGTTTCACAAAGCCTAACCCTCCAGTGTGCCTAGATGCTCTTGGAATGCAAAATGGAAAAATACCCGACTCTGCAATATCGGCCTCAACCGAGTACGGCACTGCATATAAGGCAATTAATGGCAGATTGCACTTCCTGTATCGATCAGGAAGATATGGAGCCTGGTCGGCCCGAACAAATGATGTCTATCAATATCTTCAAGTGAATTTTGGTGACTGGACGAAAGTGTCTCGAGTAGCAATTCAGGGAAGAACGGATGCAGATCAGTGGGTGTCAACTTCAGCATCTCTTATGGATTTGATGAAGTGTTTTTTAAAGATTATAAGGAGGATGGTGTAAAGAAAGTAAGTTTGGTATACAAGTCTCCACGCTTGGGCAAGTGGCATAATTATAAATGGGTATGGATGAAGTTAATTAATGCAGTGGAACTCCGTTAATACGGAACCAAAGGGACATGCCAAAGTGCACATGCGCATCAGGGTGTCCATTCTGTCCGTTTTAAGCGGGTGTCCATGGAGCTGGGTACCATTGTACCTGAAAAATGCCGCATATTTTGAGCTGATAGCTAAGATCGAGAGCCAAGGTATGAAATAAAAATATGATTGCTAAGAGTAAAACGACAACAACAGCAAAAAGTAAATAAAATTACTGCTTGCAAGGCCCATAAAATGACTAAAACGTGAACAAACTGCGTGGGCTAATGAAAAAGACACTTTCAACCCCTTTGTCTAGCTTTTCTGGTCGTTCCACCCTACCCTCAGGTGGACAAAGCTTGGAAAGCAACAATAGCATTCGAACATTACGCCAACATTTTTTTAAAGGACTTTATTAGCAAGTTTTCTTTGCACTGGTGGCGCTTGTTTGAAGCCATACCACTTTAAATTTAGCACATTCTCTATTCATTCGTCTTTTTACTTGGCATAAAGGAAACTTACTAGAGTAGGAAACAATCCGAGTTAAACTGTTACCTGTATTTTAACCAATAAATTTAATTATAACAGGTATTTTCAGGAAATAATGATCGTTATACACCTGTGAGTCACGACCTTAAAGATCCCATCATCACTCGGTACATACGTATCCACCCAGAGAAGTGGAAGAATCACATATCCATGAGAGCCGAGTTCTACGGTTGCAAGGAAGGTAGGAACACCTACTTCTCGTTTTAGTAGTCTCGATTTACTGTTATCTTTGTGCGCGTTATTTTAAGACTATTCTGAGATAACTATATAGAAGTAGCTTGAAGTTTGCATGAACAGCAATATATACCAACACGTATTTATCACATTAGTTACCCACCAACAGCGGAGCTACGTACTCGAGGCTGCTAACTGTAGCCGCAAATGATTAAAGGCAATTAATTTAGCCACACGATTACTGCAAATGATGGGCTAATACCGTAACAGCAACGTTTTCTCACCGGTGCAACTTCAGAGCAACGTTGCCATCTTAACTTTATATCATTTTTTTTCTCCAAAATGTAAAGACGAGTATAAAGTCTTGATATCAGTAAACGAATCAATCAATCAATCAATTAATCAATCAGAGTCAGCTGAGGAGCAGGGAGGCGTAGCACTCGCCTTCCACCAATGTGGCCTGGGTTCGATTTCCGGACTTGACGTCATATGTGGGTTAAGTTTTTTGTTGGTTCTCTTCTCTGCTCCGAGAGGTTTTTCTCCAGGTACTCCGGTTTTCCCCTCTCCTCACAAACCAACACTTCTAAATTCCAATTCGATCTGGAATGCTCGGACTTTTAATACATGAGTCCCCGGCTCGAGAGATTAGGCAACCACTCCCCACGCTACCGAACTTAAAGAAATTGATTTGATTTGAAAAGCAATTTCATTAGATTTGATTGTTTCGAGTTCATGTGAACGTCTTCTAAGCAGCAATAACGGAATTCACAGTTGCCGCGGACCGAAAAGGAAATACTATCAATCGAAAATGAAAAGAAAAGAGGGTTACATAGTGTCACTCAATTCGGGGCTAATGAAAACAAAAAAAAAACAGTCTGCGGTTGTTTTTTCTCAGGATTTGAACCACCAAAACTTGAATGTCAGTCAGAACTTGGAATGAAAAACGGAAAAATACCCAACAGCGCTATCACCGCTACAAGCATTTTCAATCAGTACCATGGAACAGATCGGGCTAGGCTCGACACTGTGAAGTCAGGAAGTTATGTTGGAGCATGGATCCCAAAGACTCAAGATCTTGGACAGTGGATTCAAGTCGATCTTGGCAAAATCACCAAGATTACACGTATTGCCACTCAGGGTCGTGAAGATTACAACCATTGGGTCAAAAGTTATTCACTCAGCTACAGCGTTGAGGGAGGACCATTCCATCTTTACAACAACGAACAGGTAAATAATAACTATCGCTGTAAACGTCACTTTAACAGCATCATTTGGAAATCTTGTCCATGAAAAGACGGGCACTGTGACTCTTTTCTTGTAATTGTAAGTACAATATGCGAAGTTCATCCTAGATTAGGATACAGTGACGTTAAAGTAACTGTCACCCATAATCAGTTTTTGTTTTCTTTATTCTGAAACGTAGACATGGTAAACAAGCAATAAAAAAGAAAATAACGGGATTGGAAGGTATTTGCGACTTTTTAAACGCAGTCGAAATCAAGGTTTTCGAAGTTAAAACCGCGCACGAAGAAGACTGGCACTTGTGACAGTTGTGACGTCAAACTGATATCTCCACGACAAACAAACAACTAAAATTATAAGCAATTTAGTGCAAATTCTTCACCATTCTAGCTGAAAAAATGTCTGAGGGTCAATCCTACTTCGAGACAAGGTCAATAAGAGAGTATGAGATACCGGGTTGACGTCACAAGCTAGTAGCTTCCCAGTCTTTCGATTGCTCCTTTTTGAATTCAAAATGGCGGAAAATGAGGCATTTCGGGGAATTTTGTTCTCTGATAAAGAGAAGGAAAAGTATAGAAAAAAGATTTATGTAATGTCTTGGGTAGACATAGATAATCAGAATTTATTGTCACTGGTAAAAGCCTTGGGAATGAGGTCGAGTAAGGGTGATAGGTACTTTATGGAAAATCATTTAACAACAAGCATGCTCTAGACCTGAGGCTCGATTAAGTACTATCCAGTAAAAAAGAAAATTAAATTCCCACGTGCCGTGGCTGTTATCAAATTAAATAAAACTCCACCTCATTCTTCATTTCACCTTGTTAGATTCTTCCTGGTAACAAAGACAGAAATACAGTTGTTGGAAACATCCTCAACCCGCCGATTATCGCACGTTACTTGCGAATCCACCCAAAAGAATATCAAAGCTACATGGCAATGCGATTTGAGCTCTTCGGGTGTACCAGCGGTAAGTACCCTTTTATTCTTTTAGCCTTCCATTTCCACGTATGTGCTAAAAGAAAAAGGTAACCACATTTATAGAATGGGGAGTAAAAAGGTTTCTGTTACACATATTCATTGAGGCTGACTTTGATCTTGTTCTTCTCGTTTTTTAACTGAGAAACATTTACACATTTGATCATTTACGCATTTGATCATAGACACATGGAAAATGCGCTATATAAGTTCTTCTAATCTAAATTAAACATCTGACAGACTCTCAGTCAAAAGGGAAATAAAGCATTTTAGCTCGTCAACCTGCTCACATTTATCTTTTCTTTGGAAGTCAGTTTAGCCTCGACCTTAATAGATCTAGAAAGGCCATCAAGAACGTCACAAAACAATAGGCTTAATGAGCAAAAACAATCGCTTTGCTCGTGCGTTTTACATTTTGGTGCATTTTTTGACGTCATTGGCTAAACAGCAACGTGAAATGAGCAAATTTTAGGTTTTTTGGAGAAAGTGAACGTATGACGGTGACCTTTCTTTTTCTTTTCTTTTCTTTTCTTTTTCTTTCTTTTTTTTTTTCTTTTCGCAACTTCAACAGTACACTGTTTTACTAATTTAGCTCCACGATAGTTTGCCAGTATTTTACAAGTTAAACAAGTTTGGTCAATCGTGAAAAGGTTACAATAAAGAGAAGTTACATCTTGAAATAACGTTTTGCTGACGTGACAGCAAAGCACCCGTATTTAGGTTTCATTACATGAGCTACAGATGCCTTATTGCTTAGGGGATTTTATACGGCTTTTCCAAAACACCCGCTGACATGTTTTCAGTTCGGCTTGGTATCGGCCAACTAGAACCTGAAGAGTGAGTTAGCACTGTAATAGCAGACCATATAAAAAGTAACGGTGAAGGGCATGTTTCATAATTAGATAAGGCCCGTCCCCATAATAGACAATAATCGTAAAGTAGTGTAATTTGCAATCATATTTCATTGCTCTTTTCGGTAGTGGCTCTGTTGTTTGCCGTTTAAAAATATTGTATTTATTGCAAACTTGTATCATTGTAAACCTTTTATAGGGCAACACAAGCATGCGAAAGAGTAAAAAACAATGCCAAAAATATAAGTAGAGTGAAGCCGATTTACTCCATCTGTTTAACACATCTAAACTCTCTTCAAAATGACAAGACTAGCACTCACTTTGGGAAACAGCGAAAGGATCTTTCAAATTGATTTGAAGAATTTGAAAAGATTGAAATGTTTTAGAGTGGTGCATAATTGTGAAAATGAAAGAAATAGTGGATACTTGGCTTCATAGGTTGACCTCTCAGTACTTTCATCCATCCATCCATTCATTCATTCATTCATTCATTCCTTTCTTCCTTCATTCTTTAATTCTTTTTTTCTTTCTTTCGTTCTTTCTTTCTTTCTTTCTTTCGTTCTTTCTTTCTTTCAGTCATTCGTTCGTTCGTTTGTTCCCTCGTTCGGTCGGTCGGTAGTTCGGTCGTTCAATCAATCATCCATCCTGCGTCCATCCACTCATTAGTCGTTCCTTCCTTCCTTTTTTTTGTGTGAAAGTTCAGAATCGTTTTGAAGAGGATAGAAATCAAAGTTCCTCTTTCTTGTACCCTGTGCTTCACAGGGTTCTCCCTTCCAGGAGTACCTCCCTGCCAAATGCAACTGGGAATGCAAAACGGAAAACTGCCGAATTCAGCGATGACAGCGTCAAGTGAGCTTGCCTCAAGTTATGGGTCGGAAAATGCCAGGTTGCATTTTCAAAGAGAAACTGGCCGTTACGGAGCTTGGATTCCAAAAGTTCAAGACCATAGACAATGGCTTCAGGTTGACTTCGGAGATGAGACACATGTCACCCGAATTGAAACACAGGGACGTCAGGATGCTGATCAGTGGGTTAAAGAGTACACTCTCAGATACAGCAGGGATGGTTCTTACTTTCAACAATATCAACCTAATGGATACACCAAGGTGATGAGGCAGTGGATGACTTCCCTGCGGCTTTGGTGTATGCAGCTGCGCTTGCGTACTCTTTCAAATTAAAATTCGTCTGGTCAATCTCGTACCTCCAGTCTTCGTCCCTTACTGTGCACGCTTGCAGAAACGAGCGACTCTCGAAAGATCCGTTAGGTTCAGGATTGTGATTGGCTTTTTCAAACAATGCAAAGAACGGAAGTGATGTGAGTTCCAATACTGCGCTGAACTCTAAGAATGCGAAGTTCAAGCGGAAGTCTCATATTTTCGACTTCTAGATTAGAAATTTCCAGAGTAGTTCGACCGCTGGACAAGGGGAACGAAGACCCATGGTTCGAGATTGTCTTCTGGTTGGCTAGCAAACTCCCGTTAATAATTTGTACAAGCCGTTCGTATTAAAGAAAAATTTAAGACAATTAATGCAAATGGTAAGAAAAATATTCTCATGATTTTTTTTCTCCACTTCATACTAGATCCTGTTCAATACTGAAAAGATATGTTCTGTCGTACCACAAACAGTCAACCTTCCGTTGTCAAGTCAACGTGGTTTTAGCGCCTTGTTTTCTTTTCTTTGGCTTTGTTAAGAATGTCAAAATAAGAGTAATCTATCTATGTTTTTTACAGTTTTTACACTAAAGAAAAAAATTGTCTCCCAATCAGATGTCTGAAGTAACATTTATTAATTTGGATCCTCGCTTTAACAAGATAGATGTACCGCCTTCCCTTAGTCTCCCTAAAAAAGGGTTTTATATTCTTCTTTCGAGTAAAGGCTTCCAGATTTTTTCAGCAGTTCACATTCTCCAATTCGCAAAACTGTTTCAGGACACTCCAAAAACATTACGGATACGTTAATGAGCATGAACATTGACTCGGAAGAAATCATGCATACCATTAGTATTGTACTCTGTTTTGTTACGTCATACATGTATTTATCACTTTTCAACTCACTTTACGCATTCACCTTTGCAGACGTTTGAAGCCAACAGCGATCGATACACAGTTGTTGGCCATGACTTGAAGCCACCTATCAGGGCAAGATTTGTGAGAATCGTTCCTGAGGAATGGAACTCTAACATTGCTTTGAGAGCAGAATTTTACGGTTGCAAGAGAAGTACGATTTTTAGCTTTTTCTCATTTGAGTCTAACTAGGCGTTCGAGTGGACCCACCATGCGTAAGAAACTGGTTTTCAACTTCAAGAGAAATGTTTTCTTTTTACACAGCTTATGACAAAATGCTACTTTTAACTATTTCATTTCCCACGCAGACGACGGTAGTTACTCGGATTGGGGTTCTTGGTCCCAGTGTTCCACAACTTGTGGAGATGGGCGTCGAAGTCGCACTCGTTCATGCACCAACCCACCACCAAGTCCCGGAGGAAAGAACTGCACAGAGCTGGGACCTGAGATGGAAACGGGTGAATGCAGCAATGGTGGATGTCCAGGTACGGTGATTATGATCCCAAACGATATCAGTTACAAATCTTTACATACTCACACGATGGCTTGTAGCATTGTGTCCGTGCAGACGTTCTGTGTCAAAAATACGCAAAACCGTGTATCGTATGTCCTTTTTATTGGTGACAAATCTCGTCATAACATCGTCAAAGTTTATGTAGGACTAGGAGACAGTCGAATACTTAACGCCAGATTATTTTGGTGGTCAATCCTGTTTTAACCCCCTTCCTTTTACAAACTGCTGCAGGTAGCCACTAAAACAGAAAACGCTTAAGACATTACATGAAGTCCACATCATGTGGTATGGTAGATGGACTTTGCGAGACCTTGTAGCCTCAAGAAACATCCAGTTTATAGTGCGAATCCATGGATTTCTGGCCATGCTTTTATAGCTTTTGTTCATTCTTATTCACATATGTCTGAGGTTCAATTAAGAGCCACAGTGCTGATGCACGTTCATGGATTTACTTGTGTTTGGAAAATGAGGACCCCTATGGTATAGAGGAAAGAGTGATGGTAAATTGGGTACAATTTGAGCTTCTATTGTAGACGTGATTAGTGTACAATACACTGAATATGAAATAACTTTCATAGTTATTGAGGATTTTCAAATGCCTGAATCTTTTCAAAAAGAATTTTTACTGAGCTTATCCAGTTTCATCCTCTGATGAAGGATCAGGACTCATTGGCGCAAATCTATAAGGAAAACTGTTGTCACACCAAAACACATCAAGTGCAGCTTAAGCGAAGAGCTTGTATGGGTGTCGTTTGCACTGCATTGTTCATTTGGCTGCTATTTTAACTATTCTTTCTTTGCTTGTTGTCGTTGTTGCTGTTTTATTTTTAAAGTGCGTGTCAAGGAGATGGTGCCTGTTGACTGGGTCTTTGTTTCCTGAAAAAGATTTTTTTAATGAATGACTAGAAACATTCTTTCACTTATGAAGTCATTTCGTTTATGTGCACCATTACAGTAAATGGAGGTTACTCTGCTTGGGGCCCTTATGGCTCATGTTCGAAGTCTTGCGGGGGTGGAGAGCAATCGCGTACCAGGAATTGCACCAATCCACCACCAGCTCATGGGGGAAAGGACTGTAGTGATCTAGGACCAAGTACCTCTTCCAGAGAATGCAACACTCAGGGTTGCCCAGGTAGGACCAGGCACTGTCTTTTGAATTGCTCTGTTATCTTTTCTAAATTTACCTTTACACTATTATATCACGACTGGTAAAGGATGGCTTAATAGGAATATCAATTCCTGATCTGATGATGAGGTTCTTTGAAACAACTAGCGAACGTGCCATCTGTTGGTAGCTTAATTAAGACTACATTTACTTACAAATTTTGGGAATACATCTTGTCTTATCTGAACCAGTGGTCACTTGTCCGAGTTTCACCGAGTCTTGAACGGTTATTTTGGACCAAATGTGCGTTTGGCAAGAATCAATTTTGTTTTGCTGTCCTCTGAATAATTTATTAGCCAGAATAAGTCATTAGACTGAGCAGAGCCATAAACGAGACAGCTGGTTGAAAATACTGTTTTTGTGTTTTGTTTCCAAGAGGTGAAAAATTATTTCTTTGCATGCCTGAGATAATATGTCTTTCTTGGAGAACGGGCCAACCATTACTTAATAACCTATTTAGAACCACTTCTTTCTTTTCAATCACCTTCTTTTCTTGTGTGTTTCACAGTTGATGGTGGTTACAGTGGCTGGAGTGCTTGGAGCGATTGTTCTGTCTCGTGTGGAGGAGGTCGCAAGGCTCGCAGCAGGAGTTGTAACAATCCGGCTCCAGAGCATGGGGGGAAAGATTGCTCTAGCCTTGGACCTTCATTTCAAATCATTCAGTGCAGTACAGTTGATTGTCCTGGTATGTGCTCATCAAAACTTTGAATTCATTCTTATGTTTAGCATATATTTTAAGGTAAACTTCTTGACTGCGTAGCACCAACCATTGGATTCTGCAAAGGATTGGGCAATAAATTATCTTTATGAATGATATATGAAATGAATCATACATGAACTGCGGAAATGAAATCAAATGAAGAATGATCCTCGCAGTTATGAACGCAATTTATGCAATTGCGAAAAGAAGAATGAAAAAACTTCAGGACTTCAACGGGGTTTGAACCCGTGACCTCGCGATCACCGGTGCGATGCTCTAACCAACTGAGCTATGAAGCCACTGACGTTGGGAGAAGGTCAATTGTGGGTTCATATGATCCCGTGAAAGAAATGAGTATGAATGATATCTGAAATGAATCATATATAAACTGCGGAAATGAAATCAAATGAAGAATGATCCTCGCAGTTATGAACGCAATTTATACAATTGCGAAAAGAAGCCTGAAAAAAATTCAGGACTTCAACGGGGTTTGAAGCCATGACCTCGCGATCACCGGTGCGGTGCTCTAACCAACTGAGCTATGAAGCCACTGACGTTGGGAGAAGGTCAATTGTGGGTTGATATGATCCCGTGAAAGAAATGAGTATGAATGATATATGAAATAAATCATATATGAACTACGGAAATGAAATCAAATGAAGAATGATCCCCGCAGTTATGAAAGCAATTTATGCAATTGCGAAAAGAAGCCTGAAAAAAATTCAGGACTTCAACGGGGTTTGAAGCCGTGACCTCGCGATCACCGGTGCGATGCTCTAACCAACTGAGCTATGGAGCCACTGACGTTGGGAGCAGGTCAAGATCCCGTGAAATAAATGAGTATGAATGATATATGAAATGAATCATATATGAACTGCGGGAATGAAATCAAATGAAGAATAATCCTCGCAGTTGTGAACGCAATTTATGCAATTGCGAAAAGACGCCTGAAAAAACTTCAGGACTTCAATAGGGTTTGAACCCGTGACCTCGCGATTACCGGTGCGATGCTCTAAGCAACTGAGCTATGAAGCCACTGTAACTATAACTATAACTATAGTTACTAATATGATATATAATATATATATACTAATAATATAGAAATTGTTGCGTAGAGAAATTATTGGCATTCGACTCGATGGCAGCTAATTATCGGATTCAAAACCGTGCTGATCCGGTTCATTCCCAACGCGCACATCCGTTGAAATCTGGAATATTGCTTCGACAGATACATGCTCGGAGGCATCAAATCCTCCCATTTCTTTGCTTAAAATACTGGCTAAGCCCTGTCTCTGAGATGACGGGTATCCGGCTTCCTTCGGGATAACTTTTAACTGGCACGGTTGACACACTTCCTTGCCATGATTAATTAGGAATCCTAGGGACTCAGATAGGTTAAGTATAGTAAGAATGTTTCTGCAGTCTGTCTTGGAGACTCCCCCACCCCAACACCCCCTTTAAATAACACTCGTCCATATATCCAACACGTTATGTGCTGTACACTGGTTTTAATAAAGTATCTTGGTGCAGATGCTAGACCATTAGGTGGGCATGTGTACTAAATTACTAAAACAACCTAGTTCTCCAGAAAAAAACCGTAAATATTTTCTGTACACAACAGCCACAGGAACTCTGTAATATTCATGGATTACATGGGAAACAAAGGTAGAGGCAAAATGGAAACAAATGCGAATTACTTGCGACAACCCGAAATTGAAAATCGTTTACAATTATTATCTTCACTCTATCTTAAGATGAAATAATGAGTTTTCCACGTCTGATATCAGCCCTTATTCCCCCACTCGTAGTTCGCAGTTAGTTATTAAAGTTGGTGTATGTTTACTCCATTTTAGTTAATGGCGGTTACTCTGCTTGGGGACCGTACGGGAAATGCTCAAAATCATGCGGAGGAGGGTCCGAGACCCGTACGCGAAATTGCACTAATCCACCTCCATCTGGCGGTGGGGCAGACTGCAGTACACTGGGACCAAATAGTCAAAGCAGAGAATGCAACAACCAGAACTGTCCAAGTAAGAACGTTTCTTCTGGCCATTTGCTCAACATCTTTCTCACATTCTGTTCTCACATCCCAGACACAGATAAGAAAGCAAAGAAACAGATCTGCATTCTGTAAATAGATTCGAATTCTATGAAATGAAGTGAACAAATCAAATCCAAAGAAAACACGATGCAAGAGCACAAATAAACTTTTTCCAGATATCAAGTTAATTCCACAACAGCGCACTGGATATGGGATGATAGACATCCATTGTAGCGCGTAGCGGCAAGCTGCAATAACCACCCACTTCATATTCAATTAAGCACGATTAGAATAATTGCTTCATCAAACACGACCACGAAATGTAGCTGGCGTTTGTTGATTCACTTCACTAAATTAAGCAGGAAACGATTCAATAGGCGCTATCTCTAATGTCTGTTAATCCAATCTTATCTTTGCAACTGTGTGGTCCAGTGATCCAGTTTTTAATGAAAGTTTATATACCATCCTTTAAACTGACATCCAAAACTGGGAAGAACGGACGCTTGTAACTTTTGAAAGCTGCCTTGTGACTCCATGCCCTATGTCGCCCTTTTTCCACAACGGTGCCTCATTTTTCGAACATCTAATGCCTCTATTACTAATTAAACCCTTACAAAGTGTTGGCTTTCGTGTAAGGAGGAGGTTGAACAAGTGTTTTTGATATCAGATTTAAAAGTGATGATCTCAAAATAATTTGCAAACCCTAACTTTCCAGTTTGATCTTTAATAAACATTTCCTCCAGCTGACGGGGGCTACACTACTTGGGGTGACTGGTCAGACTGTTCTGCCTCCTGTGGGGGAGGACGACGTTCTCGCAACAGAAAATGTACCAACCCCCAGCCACAACATGGCGGGAAAGACTGTTCGAGCCTCGGGCCATCAACCGAGACAGGAACATGTAATTCGAACGAATGTCCAGGTAAATCGCTCTTTTGCCAGTAGAGACTTGGACTGAGTTTTCAAATGAAATAAAACAAAAGAAATGATGTTCGGATGTTCTGTTCATTTACTGATTACTTTTCATGGAAGTTTGGTTCTTTTATAAAAACATTCTAATAACAAATAACTGTCCAGCTAATCGTCCTCACAAAGTAAAAAAAGAAACGTAGCTCAACAAGGTCGAGCTGAAAGCATTAATACAATGCGCCTTTGGCGGCCGCGATATACGGTTCATGTATGCCCTTGAAGCACAGCCTACAGAGCCAGCTCGAATAAGCTGTATGCTGGTTTTTGCTGAGGGAGGAAAACCGAAGTACCTGTAGACAAACCGTTGGAGCAAGCTCGACAAGCAACACAAACTCAGCCCAGAGAAATAGGAAAGAGAACAGATCTCGGACCATCTTTCACTCACTGTTTTTGTTTTCATCGCATTGTCATAGTGTATGGAGGGTACGGTCCATGGGAAAGCTGGAGCCAGTGCTCCATAACTTGCGGAAAGCAGAAGGGCGTAAGGACCCGAGATAGACTGTGTAACAACCCAGCACCACAGAATGGCGGCAAGGATTGTTCTAGCCTTGGCAAGGATAGCCAAACAAAATCATGCAAACCACCAGTTAAGACATGTCCAGGTACTATACAACAGCACTAGAAAGACGATACGAGTGTTTTGTTGTTTTAAGACTGTAAAATCGTGTCATATAATTTGTTTCTCTCTTTTGCCTAACTGAGTAATCGCCCGTTCCTTTGACCACTAAAACAAGTACATCTCTCAAAATCTTCCTACCACCCCTCCACCTTTCTCCAGGTTATTTATAGCGACCTGTACGTAGTGCTAAATGGGCTTTGCCTTCTATGTATTTTCTTTACTTATATTGTTTGCGGTTTAATTAGTTTTGAACTTTTTTTAAGTGCGTGGATGGACGTCGTTATGTTTCAAATTTATGTCGCGCAATTTAATTATATGATTGACAATAAAGACGTAGTGATCCAATTTGGATCCAACGTGATCTGTGTTCAGCTAAGTTCATAATCGTTACGTTTCGTACCCTTTCCCTTTCTTTTCCTTTTTCCTTTGGAAATTTTTCTTTAGTGGATGGTAACTGGAGCGATTGGGGAGCATGGAATGACTGCTCAGTGACGTGTGGAGGGGGTAACCAGATGAGGAGACGATCCTGCAATAATCCTAAGCCTACGGCCGGTGGGAAAGATTGTGAGGGACCAACGGAAGAATCTCGAGAATGCAACACCATCCAGTGTGAACGTAAGCACACAACATTCATAGAAATACGTGATTAGATCACCGTATCTCTTACGATAGCCTGTGTACACTTGCCCCCTCCCTGATTTTTTTCTGAGACGAGGGGGTGACGGCTGTTCATACAGTAAGGTACTGTTACGAATAATTGTTTTTCTATGCAACTTTTTTTTTGACACCATATAGTAACAAAATTACAGAAGTAGCTGAATGACATTAACTTATTACGTTAATTACAGGAAAAACATAAATAAATAAATAAATAAATAAAAGAAAAAATAACGCAACAAAAACACAGCAAAAAAACAAGTTTAAGGAATAATAGAAACAGTCGCGTGTCGGGGCATAACAGAGTGAATACTTACATAAAACAATATTACAATACTGTTAATACAAATTGTTTGTGTGACGAAAACATTAATGAAATAGTAGTAGCAATAGTTGGTGGGAGTCCCAGACATGTTAATTGACTAAATCACACAGTTGTTTGACCTAATAAAAGGGAGGGAAAAGAGACTTTGAGAGTTATAAAAGCAAAAAATCATGGACTCTGAATATATGCCACAAAAGGTTCCCACTTTTTTGAAGTGACTTTACCTTTTGCTTCCATAGCATAATGTGATTTTAAGAAACGAAGACAGCTAATCATGTTTGGTAAAGTTTCCTTCAGTTTCCAGACCCATATATAATAACGAGTCAAAAGACAGCACAGGTTTATTATTAGCGAGTGGTTTCATTTGTCTGGCCTCAGACCCAATGCAATCTTTCCGTCGAGTCTTTCCGTTTGGGATAGAAGATTTCCTTTTTGAAAGAAGACTGTTACGCAATTCCAGAAGAGGGTTATCTCGTCGTAATACCAAAACAGATGAGGCAATGTTTCAACGGCTGCTTGACAAAAGGTGCAATTCTCATTGTCTTTAAGTGCAATTTGTTGCAATAGTTTGTTTGTTGGGAGTTGCCTATGTAAAAATTTGAACTGAAATTCTTTTAGCTTAGTGCTTTTAGTACATTGAAAGGGAAGTTAGTATGTAGCATTCCAATCGACTTCCCCAGCATCCAAATTTAAGTCCAGGAGCCATTTCTCTTAGCTCTTTTGGGGGATTTGTCCCTTCGTTTCCACAAGCTTTTTGTACACCAGTCTACTTGATTTTTTACATTGCATAAATTTCGTTAAGAACGCTTGATGACAACTTTTGCAAATATTGGGGTTGGAAGTTTTCCAAAGATATTTGATGGCTGATAGGATCCCGTAGTATTTAAGTGGACACGGGTTCAAGTTGAGTTTTTTACGGAATTCGGAGAGAGAGAGAGAGAGAGAGAGAGAGAGAGAGAGAGAGAGACAGAGAGAGAGAGAGAGAGAGAGAGAGAGAGAGAGAGAGAGAGAGAGAGAGAGAGAGAGAGAGAGAGAGAGAGAGAGAGAGAGAGAGATACACATTAGAATCCGTTTTCATTAAGTGTTTCACTTTCGTTATTCCTCTTGCCATCCAGTCATTTAGATATACTGGACGATTCCCAATTCTTATAAGCGAGTTATACCAAATTGATCTTCGGATTTTATTTCATTTTCAAAATTGACTTCCGCCCAAATTTCTAAGAGTTCTTTAATAAAGTTATCTGTAAATTTAAATTCTGTTTGTGTGTCCTTAACATTAAGGTTACCACTGAAAAAAGATCTCATTCTAGTCTTACCTATTTCAAGATCAAAGAATATTTTCCATTTTCCATCATTTGTCTCGTCTAAATATTTCTTAATCCAGGACATTTTAAGGGATTTGTTGAAAGAAGTTATGTCAATCATCTTTAAGCCTCCGTTGCGGTAATCGTTGATCACAATGTCTCGCTTAACTTTGTCGCCTTTGTAATTCCAAAGAAATTGGAAAAAAAGCCCGTTTATTTTATTTATGATCTTTCAGATGGAAAAGGTGATAAAATATAAGTCAGCTGTGATGTTACCAGGGTTTTTAAGACGGTAATTTTTCCCTTTCCATACCACTTGAATAGTTTTCGCTTTTTCACTTTCGCAAAGTGGCAGATTTAATGAGCTGACCACGTAATCAAGACATAGTATTGGATACACTGGGCCAATAATTCGGTGAAAGTTACACAGAAACATAAAGAATTCAGAAACAATTAGCATATTAAAAAAGCAAGAGAAGTTGGAAAAATAGACTTGGAATATTTTACCTCAACTGTGACCTGTAAGAATTTTTGTTTGTGCAATTCCAAAATTAGAGTCATTTTACGAAGACGAATGTTATTTATATCTTAGAACATTAAGCACTAACAGGATCATATACGAAGAAACGGGGAGCGGGGGAAGAGACGATAATATTTAGTCTAGTTTTAAGTGATCTTACATATATTTTTTTTATCATTTTTAGTTCACAGGTAGATAGTTATCCCCAATTAGTTTACACAATTTGTAAGCTTTGTAAACATTGGTACGTTAATAAAGTTTTTATTTTATTATTAGGAGCCACAACCCCTCAAAATGATTAAGCAAAAGACAGCAATTAAACGTAGTGAGGTTAAATATCTTTTTTGCAACTTGCCGTTTCGGTGCTATTTTCGGAAAATAAGAAACATTGCCCTTTATAAAAGAACCTGAGCCAGGGCTCAAACTGCTTTAGCCTAACAATTAACTTTAAAGACTCTGCAAATGTGTGATTTCTACTATTAATTAGCTATTATTAATTCATCCGCACTTGTGCCATGATGATGATGATGATGATGATTTCGATTATTATTATTATTATTATTATTATTATTATTATTAATTAATATTAATTCATTTACATTTAAAGCTGAATGGAAGCCAGTTGGTTGCTTCAAACAAAGCGATCAAGCACTTGACGAGGTTGTGGCAAAAGTTGGAGTCTACAAAAAGATAGGCAGTCGCTATGGAGCATGCGTAGCTGCTGCTGACCAGAAAGGTGTCACGTTGTTTGGTTTGGACGACAAAAGATGCTGGACTAGCCAAAGTGCGTATGGCTCATACTCCAAGTATGGCACATCAGGACATTGCGAGAAGGTTAAGAAGGGAGAATTAGAAGGTGGCCTCTCGGAATCAGGATCGGTGTATGTTTATCAAAAAGACGATGAAGGTAAAGTGATCTTGTATGTACTGTGATTAATACGTACCGTTACTTGGTGACATACTCCTGCATGATGAGATAGACCAAAATGACGTAATGCTGTTGACAGAATAATTATTGAAGTCCTCAGTCGCTTTTTTTCCCCATCATATTGCTTCTTCAAATAGAGCGGTCAAGACGATATGATACGACTTGCAATTATGTAGCATGTCGTTTTAGGCTAATGTAAAGAGCTATAGGTCCCTGTATCACTACGTACTAGGGTACGCAAAGACGTAATCAAAACCTCCCTGTTATCACTCCGGGACACACAGATTAGCCTTTTGAGCCTGGAACAGGCTACACACAGATATAAGAACTGTATCTCCGACGAGCTATCAGACAGTCTGTATACGTACATATACATCCTTTTATTATATGACAGGCTCTTTCAGCGGTCAAGATGAATCAATTCTCCTTCTGTGATTGGCTACCCGCGAGGTCAAGATGGAGCCATCTTGACCGCTCGGGATAGCCCGTTCGTCCCGCGTTTTACTGCCTTTGAATAGCGTCCTTTGAGTCATATAATAAATCCTTTATTGACCAAGCTTGTTCGGTCAAGATGGCGGGATATTGGCCGCGTTCTTTTTTTGCATGTTTATGGACCTCGACTTCGTCTCGGTCCATAAACACGCAAAAAAAGAACGCGGCCAATATCCCGCCATCTTGATCTCACGCTTGGCCAATAACCCATATATATATTTATGCAATTTTAGTTGTTCTTGCAGTGTACGCTCTGGCGTTAGTTACTGCACACAATCAACAAGCACAAGTGCATACAGTTAAGATTCGATTTTCAGCTTGGAGCTATTATTCAAACTTAAGAGCGAACATTGGAGTGGGCACAATGTATTTTGGCATTAACCATTTAAGAGTACAAAAACTGTTCGTTATGGATAGCAACTACATTTTTCAAATCGAGTAATTATGGGCTTTTGCAACAATAACTTTAATCCATTACAACCATACCGCTTTGCGTGGGAGGCTAGTTGACGAAGTTTCTCAAAACGGACGGTTCTAGGATAGAGAAATATACAGTAGGCGGCTAGAAGAAGACAAGACATGACATAACAGATCAGATGTGGACGAACCAAGGCAGGGCAGAACAGGAATCACTTTTTGGACCTTCTTGGTATATAGAGTGGTTTTTAACTGAGTATCGGCGAAAGAACATTTCTCTTGGCACCGGCTACGTGTAATTGTTTTAAATTCTTATGGTGATGGTAATGGTAATGGTAATGGTAATGGTAATGTTAATAGATTTATATACCGCACATGTCATATAGTTTCTTGGCGATTTACAATTCTTCTCTAGAGTGAGATCGGGCGTCAGCCTGTAAAGGCGCCTCTGGCAGCCGCTATCAGTCCATATTTGATCTCACCCAACCCACACGGTTTTCCGGTGCGCTACCAACTGAGTTAACCGGTCGGCGGTCTGATTCCTGATTTCACTGCCAGCGTCTCTTGTAATTGGCCAAAGTAATTGCTTTGGTTTTGGTTTTACGACACTCCATTGACAATCGCTCTGTTAGGGCAATAAGAAATCTCATAAAAGCTTCAGTAAATTTTTTCGACAAAAATGTTTTAGTCCTTCCATATACTGCTAATTTACCCGAGCCTATTTGTATTGTATCGCATCACGAAATGCTTTGGCCTGTTTCGTTACCCAACTTGGTGAAGTTTAGAAGTTTTTAATGAGCATGTCTAGCTCCGACGTCTAAGAGCTGCACAATGTTTATATTATTCTTTTTCTTTTTGTTTAGGTAACTGGCAAAAGAAAGGCTGCTATGTCAACCGGGCGCCAGAGCTGGCCCTCCCAGATTCTTTCGATAACAACGTTAATAACATTCAAGGAAATAATAACATTTTCGAGTACTGCAAGCAGAAAGCTGAGACATTTGGATGCAAAATGTTTGGTGCTGATAACAAGGATTGCTGGGGAGGAGATGACGCTGAGAACACGTATGATAAGTACGGCGAGTCCTCGAAATGCTCAGTCAACAAGAGCGGCAACGGCTCTGGGAAGGAGATCCATGGAAGCGTGTTTGTGTACCGTTTTGAAGATTGATGAAGTTTTGTTCTGTAAGTTTTGTTGTTTTTGAATAATAATAATAATCACATATAATAATAATTAATAATAATAATAATAATGTTATTATTATTATTATTATTATTATTGCTAATAATCTCAGATCAAATCTGGTTTTCATTGGCTCCGGGTAGCAGCCAGCTGTCTAGGGAAACCAAGAGGCGTCCTTCATCGTTACTTTCCTCTCCTGCCAACATCTCCAGCACTTTCCTAAGGATCCTTGCCGACCCCAACAGTACAGATCTCTGAATCAGTTCAATGGATGTGTCCACACCAATGGTCCTCAGATTTTCTTTTAACCTTAGTGGTATTGTTCCCAATGCCCCCACCACTATGGGTATCACCTTTGTCCTTATTCCCCACATCTTTCGAATTTCTCTCGCAAGATCTTGATATTTCTCTACTTTCTCGTCTTCTTTTGCTCTCACCCTTCCATCTTCCGGGATTGCCACGTCTATAATTTGGCAGTTCTTCTCTCTTTTGTCAATGATCAATAAATCCGGTCTCCTAGCTTCAACCTCATGGTCTGTTCGCACACTTAAGTCCCACAACATCTTGTAATCTTCATTATCAAGTACAACAAGTACAATGTCCGGAACATGGTCATACCACCTCTCATTTCGCTCAAACCCATACTTTCCTGACAGGTCCCAATTAATCGCCCTAGCTACATTGTCATGTCTGTTTTTGTAATCTTTTTGCGCCAGTTTCGGGGACCCACTTAAAATATGGCTGATGGTCTCGTTGTTTTGTTTGCACATTCTTCATTTGGTATCAGCCTGTGACCTGTCGAGCGTTGCTTTTACGTAATTTGTTCTTATTACTTGATCTTGTGCTGCAATAATAAGAGACTCCGTTTCTCATTTAAGCTTTCCTTCTTTCAACCAAGTCCATGTTTCATCGTGTCTTTGATCTTCGCTTTGTCTCTCAAATTGCCGATATAATGGCATCTCCTTCCATCCTTGGATATTTTCAATTTTCCTCCTATCTTAACTGGCAGCCGTTCATTGTCAGCAATTTTCTTGTTCTGCGGTCTAAATCCTGGAGTGATACTGCCCAGGTGTTTATGGCACTTATCAGGTTTCCACCGTTTAGCTTCAATTGTGCAACTTTTCTGACGCGACGTAAGTATTCCTTCCCGATTTTTTTCCTTCATCGTGTCATGTAGCATGCCGTCCGCCTCAAGGACTCCTGAATATTTGTATCCCTCGCTTTCTTTCATAGCTCTTATTGTAGTCTCGTCAGGTAATGTAATCCCGTCTGAATGTGCCAGCCTGCCACGCTTCAGTACCAGGACAGCACATTTTTCGATGCCAAATTTTATACCAATGTCCTTGCTGATTATTCGCACTGTTTGTATCAGTGAATCTAAGTGGTTCTCATTTCTGGCATATAGCTTCAAATCATCTATGAAGAAAAGGTGGTTTAACTTAGTTTTGTTTGCATATAAATACCCCGCTTCACACTTTCTGAGAATAATAGTAAGAGGGATCATTGTGACCACAAAAAGGAGCGGGAACAGGGAATCTCCCTGGAAGATACTTCTTTTGATGGAGACAGTTCCTAAGCTCTGGCCATTTGATGTCATTTCTGTTCGCCAGCTCTTCATAGAATTTTCCAGCAGGCTCCTGATATTTTGGGCTGCACCAAATAACTTTAGGCATTCAAGAATCCAGGGATGTGGCACCATGTCGTAAGCCTTCTTATAGTCTATCCATCCCATTGCAATATTCTTCTTCCTGGATTTAACCTCTCGTAGGACCATTTTGTCAATATAGAGCTGGTCCTTAGTTCCTTGGGAGTTTTTCCTACACCCGTTCTGCTCATCAGGAAGTACGTTCTCACTGTCTAAGAATTCATAGAGGTCCTCAGATATTATCCCTGTAAAGAGCTTCCACATGACAGGAAGACAGGTTATGTGGCGATAGTTCTCTGCTGTTGTACCTTTCTAGGGGACTTTCATTATAAGGACCGTTCGTCCTTTGGTCATCCACTCAGGCACATTCCCATTATTCAAGCATGATTGTAGCTGGTTTGCGATACGGCAATGCAGGCTGATAAAGTTCTTCAACCAAAACCCTTGCACCAAATCTGGCCCTGGTGCCTTCCAGTTTGGAATCTTTCTCAGAAACTGTGACACCTTGTGTGTTGTAATGAACATATTGGCTTGCTGTGCGACCTTCTTCGTTCAGCTTCTTTAACCAATCTGCCTCACTATTGTGTGTCGCTTCTTCGCCCCAGATACTGTCCCAAAATTGTTTAGCCATCTCTCATCAGGTGTCGGTTCAGAGTTATTTTTGTCTCCACTTAGTTCCTCATAAAACTTCCTCTGGGCAGTCTCAAACAGTCTGTTCTGTTGGAACTGCTTGTTTCTGTTCTCATATCTTTGTATCTTTGTAGCCTTGCGGAAAATTCTTTGTTTGAGATCTTCGAAGACGTGTCTAAGACCATTTTCAGATATCTTGTACTTTCGTTCCAGTTCATCTTTATACGATCTTCCTTGCAACAGTGCCTCCACTCTCCTTAGATTCCGTCTCAAACCTTTGATTTGACACTCCAATCTTCGCTTCCACATTGGCTCTTTTGGTTGTGACCCTTTCCTACCTCTTACCCCAAACTCTTCGGTTACAACAACTGCTCCAGCATAGATAAGGTCATTGGTGTTAGTCATTTCCTCTGTGTCCATTTTTTCCAGTACTTGGTTTACTCTCTCAACCTCTGCTTTTATCTTCTTTTTGTTCACCTTTTGCAATGCTGGCAGTCTTTCTCTCACTCCTTCATTCACCACTTTCAGAATCCTACTGTAAATGTCTTTCTCCTCATCTGTGAATCGTTCTATTTCCGTAGGTGTGGTATGGTGGCTACAAGCCCTGCCTACCTCACTTTGCATGTCACTTTCATTCGCAAACTGAGGTTGATGAGGCTGATGCCTGTCATCGGTTCACTGTTCGGGTGAGATGGTCCATTCCTATGTTGGCTAGGACCCATTTCCTCTTCACTTTGCATGGCACTTTCGTATACGAGCTGACTTTCATTGTCCGTCATCATTTTACTAATCAGATGGGTGGGCTACTTCTATCTTGACAGCCCCCTCCTTAGTTGTTTACTTCTTTTTTCAGTTCTTCCATCTCAACGTCGTACAGCCATCCATTTACCTTTAAAGCTCTTGCTTGATCAGCTAGTCTCTGCTCACTATTCTCAATCTCTCCAACCTTCCTCCAAAAGGCAAACATGCGTTTCCTGTATCCTCTGCTACCAGGGTTACTCCAGATGTAGCACTTCATCACAAGCCTGCTTACCTCTTTGGACCATTTTGTTCTAGCAGTAGCAGGATAACGACCTGGTGCTGGCTGCTGTTCCCCAGACACCCTGCCAGGCGTGGCACCCTCGCTCCTAACTCGGGTCCCATTTACGCCGTCATCATCATCTTTATCACTCATCTCAATTTGGTTTATGAAGAGTTGCTATTTTACCCACTAGCTGGGGAGTTTGTGTATCAGAATCCTCTTCTCCTAGGTAGGCTGCCAACCAAGGCTGAGGGGTCGCTACTACCCCTTAAATATTTTTGTAACCCTAATAGGGGTGGCTTGGGGTTGACTCCCCCAGACTCTGGTGGGCGGGAGCGTCTTTTTTGCCCGTAAAAGGCTGAGGCACCAACCTGCCCTACTCCAGTGTCCATATTATTATTATTATTATTATTATTATTATTATTATTATTATTATTATTATTATTATTATTAGCAGCACATGATTTCCATTGTTTTTCAGTTGTCTGCATGTTATTTTATAAACAACAATTTGCCAAAAGAAAGCGTATTAACCGCTGTTTGAGTAGTTTTATGTGGTTTTTGTTTAAGTTTATAGGGAGCTTTGATTACAGTCAAGTCAGGTCAAGCGTACCCCACTAGAGTACATTAATGAGTCTATTATTTGAACATTGAGCCCGTTAGTCGTTTCGAATAATGCAATCATTTTTGAAATATTCGAATCAAACTTCAATTGCTGATTGGACTATGTCCGTAGATGTGTGTTGAAAAACGCGTTCGACCAACGAGACTTTAATTCTGTCATCTTTTTTAATAGAGCACACCTTTTTTAGCCCTTTAAAATCCAACAATATTGTTCTTTCCAAGGAATTCTAAAAATAATAAATTTGTTCGGAATGAAATTAAACACAGCTGATAGCGTACAGCGTCGTAAACAACCAAAAATATTGACGAGAAAACTTGCTAGAACTTCGCCTGAAATCCTTTTATCACGAATAAGACTTCTATAAGCCCTATGGGATGTAGAAAGCAAAAAAACTACTCGATAATAACATTTACAATACCGTTTTTCACCTATAACTTCCACTCACTGTTGGACGCTTCGAATTCCCATATAAGGAGCATCTTTTGTTCGTTTAGTCCAATCAGCAATCGAAGTTTGATTCGAATATTTCAAAAATGATTGCATTATTCGAAACGACTAACGGGTTCAATGTTCAAATTATCAACTCATTAATGTAATCTAGGGGGGTACGCTTGAACTAACTTGACTGTAAAACTCCAGTGGAGGGTACATGATGACTATTGGTTTGGCGGCTGATAGGGTTGAGTGCTTAAAGCCCTTATTTCTCAGTTGTGTGTACTGATATTCTGTCCAACTAATAACAAATAAACTGAGCAACCCACTATTTAATGGAGTTTCAATTTTCCCAGGAGCGTAGACAATTTCGAGATACAAGTCTGCTTTGAACAATATGTTTGGTTCTAAGTAAAAATAAAGCGAATGATACACGGTTCAACATTTGTTGAGTAACAAATGTTGCAGCTGCTGTTCAACAAATGTTGAAAAGTGTATCATGTGATGTTGAAGATTGAAATATGCCGTTCAACATGTTGAAAGTTGTTGAACGAAAATAGAGCTTGGCTCTATTCCGTTCAACAAGTTGGCGCAACAATGTTCAACATTTGTTGAGCAACAAATGTTGAACCGTGTATCATTCGCTTAAGGTTTCATAACTTTGCTGTCACTTCTGGTTTATTTTGGGAAAATCATAAATCTGAAGGCGGATCTAGCAGGGCCATCACTTGTATACTAATGTAACATAATTAGTTACTCCCGAGATTGACTTCAAATGAAACACTCCAAATGGCATGCTTGGAGTTATGCCCTTCCCAGCTCTAAAGCCCCAAAACGGCCAGTCTAGATAGGTTTAATGGGAGGATTACAAACAAAAGACATTTTACGCTGTTGGTGAACCGAATGAAACCCCTCGATTCTCCCTGTCTTATCTTTCAAAGTATTTTAGTTATTCCCCAAAATGAAGAGTCATAAACTATAAATCAACGATCAGTAGTTAAAAATACAGATAACCTTACAAAAGCTATGCACTTAATTCCTTAAAAGAGTAAAATTAAATTGCGATGCATGATTTACCCGAAACTTTTATTTCTTTACAGATTATGAATCCAGAAAACCGGAACTGAAATGGAATTTCTCTCTCAGCCTTGGAAATAATTAAGGGGATATTGGGAACATGGAAGATTATTTTAATAGCTGGGTGGGGTTTGATTTCTTTATGCGATAACGCATTCGCAAAATCGGAAATAAAAGAACATTCAAAATGAAAGCATGTACTATTCTCTTATGCAAATTTTTATTCGGTGATAGCACCAGTAATTTTCAGTTTCTACGAAGTGGGGCAGATTTGTGCTATAACTATGCACCGGAGTGACTAGTCCTTGTGCATCCAAGTTAAAACGCGTGATGTTCTTTTGAAGTTTTCTAAATCTGCTCAAGAGAAGACTCGTTGCTACAGCCTGTCTTTTTAGGTTTAGCCTAGCTTCTAAGCGATGATTTTAACAGTCTTGGAGGTGGCGGTTGTATCGGTTGTTACACGAGATAAGGATGCGAGGAGCTTTAAATTCCCAGCTGTGAAAAGGCAGACCGTTAGAGCTAGTTGGAGATTTTGTACTTACTAGTGATGGCTGTAAGAAACTGCGTAACCGCAAGACTTTTGTGGTAAAAACGTCAAGTATTCCAGCTCTCTGCGACTACCTATTAACCAAAGAGCCAGGAAACTCTGGATATGAGATCAAGATTGTCGCCCTAGGGCTTTTTCAAATACAGTCCTTGCACGGCCGGGTGAAGATATTTTCCTGGATTTTAGCAGTCCAGTTGTTGTCACCTTACACACGGCAAACATGAAATTCTTACATTTATAAAACAAAAACCAAAGATTTCTTTCATGCTTTTATTTAATGCTTCACCCATGCTAAAATACAAAACTACAAAACACATTGCCACTGACACTAAAATACACCACGGCAAGGACGTTTCCTTCCAAATTCCAACGAAGCCAACATCTGAGAGATTCCTGATTTATGATGAAATATCGTTCGGAAATCTATCGTTAAATTGGTGGCAGTAGCCGATTATTACTTTTCCCTTTATTTCCTCATTCGTCATGTCGTCGTCCGGTCCGGATAATTACGTTACCTGTAAACCAAAAAAAAAAGAAATATCAAAATTACTTGTAAGACGCACTCCGGAAAAAAAATGCTTCTGCTCTCTTTAAACACAAATCAATGAGCTGTCTCTTAGGGCGAACAATTTCAAATGGTTCGCCGACTTAAAGTGCACCTAAACCCCATATTGCCTTTTAGCGCCTTTCTAAACCAAATGTTGGCTTTTTGTAGGCTTCAAAACTAAGCATCATTTGTTGCACGACCGAGTCAGAAGGGGCATGGGTCTATTCCCGGTTTCACGTCATAAACTGATTTGCATCGCGGCAAGTCTTTGTAAACATGCATGCAAAGCAATTTTTGACGTCAAAGCGGGAATAGAGCCATGTCCCTTCTGACTCGGTCGCGCAACAGATGATGCTTAGTTTATCTTAAGATTTGAAGCCCTTAAAATTAATCCAAACCTGAAAATGAAGGCTTCATGTGTTTGGAAAAGGTGAAAAGTTTTGAATTAGCGAGAAAAATATTTTGAGATTAGGTGCACTTTAAAACAAAATACTACCAGTACGTTATATGAAAAAAAAAAAAGTCTAATGACAAGCCCATGTACCGTAGGTCATGCAACGAAGCATTGAAATTAATTCGAATGGATTGGGCAGATGCAGATTGAGCCTGTTTTTACTGTACCTCACTTGCGTGGCATTGTTGACACCCAGTACAAAAATCTAAACATACACCTGTACCTATCCTTAACGCTTGAGGAAACCGTTAACAAAAGCGGGCCGAGGATTCTACTTTGGGAGGACAAGGCTTGCAATGCTTTGTTTCGTTTTTGTTTGTTTGTTTGTTTGTTTGAAGTCCTGAATTTTTTTTTCAGGCTTCTTTTCGCAATTGCATAAATTGCGTTCACAACTGCGAGATCATTCTTCATTTGATTGTTTGTTTTTATTATTATTACAATTTATTTATATATTTATTTATTTATTTTATCCTTTTTGGGGGGGGGGGGGCATTCTTTGTCGTGGAAACTTTTCTTTTTGCAAGTTGCCTTTTAAACCACCTTAAGATAAGCACCTCAATTGTATTCTTAATTCCAAGCTGGTGGAGATGTTACCATCTAATTTTGTAGAGGACACTATAATAATGTAACAAAACAACATTCCAAAGAGAGAGGAAGAGAGTGTAAAACCATCCCTTTTCTCTGGTACCTCTCGGCCTTTGAGTTTGCTTGTACGTGAGAGGTTCGTCCACAATGATGCCTACCTTTCTTATTCTGAAAGCTGGTAAACAAAGATGTCGCCCTCGATGTCGCTTCCTGAGCCGTTACCACTTCTCTTAGACAATGAGCACGTTTCTGATTTACCGAAATCGTCATATGTGTTTGCAGCATCGTCACCAGACCAACACGCCTTGTCATCAACGCCAAACGTCTTGAAGCCAGACTTCTCAGCCTGCTCCTTGCAGTATTCGAACAATGCGTCATTGCCAGAAACGTTGCCTACATTACTGTCGAAAGGTTTGGGAAGTGCCTTTGGTCCTTCGTTCAGGTAACAGTTAACCTTCTTCCATTTCCCTGATAAAGAGAACAACTGCCTTAATTCAATACTCAGATATAGTGAAGCTGATGTAACTTTCCTCTAGCAGAAGGTCTTATTGACGTACAATTTGAAAACAATTACTCTTGTTCACGCCAAATTATCCATTGGCTAATTGACATTACAATGATGATGGTGGTGATGGTGATGGCGATGACGCATTGTAAAACGTAAGTTGCTAAAACTTGACGCCAAATAGGGCGTAAACGCATGTCCTACGGGCTATCAAGAAAATAAGATGATCCAAAAGCTAATATAATACCTCGTGTGAATGGAGCAATTCGATGGCTAAAACCAAGTTGAATTTTTGCGCAAAGTTGAAATACGTTTAGAAATAGTCTTTTACATATCTTATGAGATGTTGTTAAAAGGTAAAGGTAAAGAAACTTTATTTATACACGGTTAAGATTTAAAGCTGCAAACGTGTGTGGCCGTGTGGGAGAAATGTTGATTTTTGAGGAGATGGGAAAACCAGATTACCGGAAAAGAAAAACCTCTTGGAGCAGAGAAGAGAACCATCAAACTCAGTCCACTTATTGCGCCGAGACCGGGAATCGAACCCGGGACACATTGCTGGAAGGCGAGCGCTGTCACCACTGCGCCAACACTGCTCCAACCCTGCACCAACACTGCTCCCTTCCTTTGTCTGTCGTTGCTGTTATCGTAATCTTTGTCATTGTCGTTACCGTAATACCATTATTGTTGTTATTGTTGATTTGCATGCTGGCAGGAATGGGTCACGATTGTAAAAAAGGGATGGGGGGATGGGTTAAGATGGTGAAATTTAGTTACCGAAGATCATACAAATAAGGATTTTTTCTTTGTGCAAAAGGTATATGATATAATCGCATGAGACCACGTAGAATTAATGATTTTCACTCAACTCGGTCAATTTATGAGAACTTGACAAGTAAAAGGAAGCATACATGCATAGGGCCAACATTTCAGATTTTACTGCTTGTTTATCCAACCATGAGGCTTTTTTCCCGTGCACAGGTGGTTAGCCTGAGATGTTTTTGCGTAGAGAATGTTGAAATAAAGTCAATGTAGAGAAAGGGATTGTTTTGCCGCTCAACCAATCACCTGCAAGTAATTCTGCTCTCTATTTTGTCAACGGAACTTAATTCAGTAGCGTAATCACAAATGTATTAAGAGTTCACATACATGCATGAGATATAACAAATAATAATGCAAATACAATTTCCAAACCGTGAGAATGGTCATAAGTGACAAAATGCACAAGTGCATCGTGTGATTTTTTTTCTTACAATATAAGCGACGTACGTATGCCGTCAACGGCTTTGCAGGTGGCCAAACAAAGGATGAAAAATTTGTACTCAATAGCATATAGGCTAAGGTATATTCGAGCCAGCGGCTGTTCAGTGATCCATCTGTAGTCCTATGTGGTGGCACCCTCGGGGGATAAAAAGTATTGCTGCTTTGCCTACCATTGGCAGCTTGCTTCCCTTTCATTACATTTAGTTTGCTATTCGTTTGAGCTTTTGCTTCCCGCCCTCCCACCTCATGGTAGGTATACGATCGGACAGGATCATGATGAGTGCACGGGTGGGGGATTTCGACTGGTTTGTCATATCGGAGAATTTGGCTAGATGCAACTTCTCCTTCCCCTCACCACGCAGACCCTAATATCAAGGCTCCGTAAGTTTTGCAAACTGTGGTCGATTTTTCATTACCTTTATCCTTTTGATAAACAAACACTGTGCCTGATTCCGAAAGACCAGTGCCGAACTTTCCCTTCGTCTTGCAATCTCCCGATTTCCCAAACTGGTTATAGGATATTAGTGCCTGATCACTCGTCCAGCATCCCCTGTCATCCACACCGAACAAGGTAATCCTTTTTCTTTTCGCCTGTTGCAGGCATAGTTGATATCTCCTTTTCATAGTAGCTTTGTCTCCAACGTTGCGGAAACGCTGGTCAAGAGCTCGCATCATCGTTTTGTAGCAGCCAGTTGGTTTCCAATCAGCTAAAAAGTTCCAAAAACAAAAAAATTGACGGCTAAAGTTATGAAGGGAGATCTGACAGCCGTCAAGTAAGCTGAGAGGTGGCATGGCTACATAAAGCAATAAGAGTTTGAAGAGGAGGAGGTCGGAGGAGGAGGAGATGGCGGGACAGCAGCAACAGCAAAAAATAAAAGAATTAATTTTTAAACTACATTTTAACTAGCTACAAATGTAAAAATATGACAAAATCTGTTGCTTACGTCCGCATCTTTGAGTATTGCATTGCTGGGTCTCCTGGCGTGGTCCAATTACACTGCATTTCTTTCCACCAGCAGCCGGTTTGGGTTTGTTGCAGAACCGTTTTCTTTCTTGGGTTCCTACCCCGCAGCTTTTCGAACATCTGCTCCACTTGCTCCACTTGCTGTAGCCACCGTCCACTAGATTCGGAGGGAAGAGGAGCCGAGGAAAATTAAGCACATTTCAAATAATTTTTCACAGTACAGACTTACAATGTCCAAGGTATATAGCGATATTTACATTTTCCATGATCTTGGCTGTTTTAATAATAATGACACTTTTTTTGGATTTTGGGGGGCACATGTCATGCTTAGATTTAATTGTGTAGTATTTGTATTGTGTAGTTTGTGTAGCTTGGGATTTAAGCGCACGAGATCATGTTAAAAATACTCCTAGCAATGAAAAATAAAAGCTAAAAAATACCAGAAATAACGTAACCTTTATTCAACGTTTATGCGTAGTTGATAACGTGGTTCTAAAAAATAATTTTCGAAACACTGCTGTAAATACCTTCCCGTTAGTTTTGAGAAGAATCTTATGCACGGGCAGTCGTTTTAATGCTCATTTGAAAACAAAAACAACAACAAAATAAATTAAATCAGTTCAGTCAAGCTCGATAACTTGTACGGTGGTAACCCAATTTCTCGAGTCAAGGGCTCGTGGTTTAAACGTTCGAGTATTCTGGATCGAATTGGAGTTTGGAAGAGTTGGCTTTTGATGAGAGGGGAGAACCGAAGTACCCGGATAAAAGCCTCTCGGACCAGAGGGAAAAAAAACCTAGAAACTCAAACCGCACGTGTACATCAAAAACGGTCTAAGTTGGTGGGGGACGAGTGCTATAACATCCCTGCCTTCCCCCACCCTGAGGGTGGAATTTATACTAAAATACCGCATGCGCTATACCTGGACACTTTTTAGTGTTGCATTTTCTTGTGGAATGACTTGGTCCCAGGTTACTGCAGTCTTTTCCCCCATGTGCTGCCGGTGGATTGGTGCAAGTCCTGGTACGAGATTGCTCTCCACCTCCACAAGACTTCGAACATTCACCATAAGGGCCCCAAGCAGAGTAACCACCGCTGACTGTGAACCAATTTATAAGCTTTATTACGATACCTTTCTATGATGTGATCAACAAAATTTAATAGCACTGAAATTTGTCTCAAAGGTTTACCAAATTGAACCTCAGTTCAAGACTTATAGATAACAAATAAACGACAAAATTAGCAATCGGGCGAAACTATTCCATTTATAGAGGTAATTGCGAAAAATCTATAAGCCTACCAATATAAAAGGAAGAACATAACAAACAAAGAAACAAACAAACAAACCGAGAATTAAACTAAGAATCCCATAAGAAAATACTATTGAAAGAGATGTAAACGTCTAGAGACTGACAGGGATCGCAGCTCGCGTCACAAATTAGGGTTAAATTTTTATGAAAAAACGTAAGAGTTCTCTGTAATTTCTTTCGTTTTCTGGGAGGGGGGGGGGGGGGGAGAATGACGACGCCGATCATTGTTTAAAGGGCATAATAACGTGTGTAATATAGGCCAGCCAGCAACTTTGGAGGGCCAACAGAAAAATTGGGAAAGTGGACTTCCTTTATCCAATATCTCTGAGGCTTTAATTTTCAGCTAACGAGTAATATTGGAACATAGGAAACCACTTTCTTTAGATGCAGCTCAACGAACTCAGAATCACTAGGGAAATGCAAAACGATATCTCCTTTCCTCTCTTGATGCTTAACCACATTGTAGCTTTCAGTGAAAACAGGAAATCCGTAAATGATAAACCTTCATTTACTGGTTATACACTGTGATGCCATACACCTTAAGCAAGATTTTGATGCAGAGATCACAGTTGTCTGTCTGTGGTTTCGAATTTAGAACACTTAGGAAGTGGTACCTTTTCATTCTAAGGCTATCTAAATGTGAACAGGCCACCAGAGCAATAGGATAGTATGAACGATGTTTTCTGTCGTTTTATGAAATTTCTGTGAACGCATGGTTGACATCAGGTATAACTTCGATTTAGTTTTGCACTTGAAGGCCAGTTCGTTAACAAGTACCTCACAAACCGGATATATGGCATACCTGGACAGCCTCCATTATTGCATTCAGCAGTCTCGGTGGCAGGTCCCAACTTCGAGCAGTCCTTGCCACCGGCGCTTGGTGGGGGATTGGTGCAAGAACGACTTCGTTTATGGAGTCCATTTCCACAGGTAACAGAACATATGGACCAAGAACTCCATTCTGAATAGCCACCGTCATCTATACAGTTAAAATGGCTTCAATAAATTCGTGATATCTGAACAAGTTACATAACATTGCAGATACAAGGCTTATTCCAAAACAGGGGTAAGCAATTATCGAAACCAAATTACTCACTTGTCCTGCATCCGTAAAACTCCACCCTCAAAGCGGCGTAGGATTGCCATTCTTCGGGGACCACTCTCACATAGCGTGCTTTGATTGGTGGTTTTAAGTTGTGCGCGACAACTGTGAATTGGTCACTGTTGGCAACAAATGTCTGCGAAGATGCAGATTAAAATGAAATAAGCCGTTTGCTTGTTCAACGTAACGTTTACGGCTTTGTATTGTCTCTTGCTTGTTTGCGTGTTTACATGGGAACGACCGATCGCTTGCCTGATGAACTTATTATCTGTTCCCGATGAAGATAGACTAACGAACATGGTTTTCTCCAAGCCAAGCCAATTCACAACACACTGAGGAAAGACTGTGTTACACTGCTACACAATTATCATAAAGTTGTTTGTTTCTCGTCTTTATTAAATAAAAACAATAAATGACCGTCATTTACAATCGGCAGTATTTATAGCACACAAAGGAAGGTGGGGCGGAGCAAATATTTTAACCCATTGGCGCCTGTGCCGGCCAAAACAGGCCGCGCAGGACCACGTCCCTAGTACCGCTTATGACGTCATCGGTTTTAGTGCTCATGGACAACTTTTACATGTAGCATGTGTAGGGAGAAGAGATCTTTCTAACCATACTAAAACGATCACGATTCTGTCCAGCAGGCCGGAGAAGACGCGAAAAAACCAAGTGATGTTGAGCCGAAAATCTGAATGAAAATCCTGTTCCACTACCCGCCTGCAGTTCCTTCCACATAATCCTATGATCCTAAAAGTTTTCCACATTTTTTCCCACCGAAAGGAAGCCCAGGAAATGTCCAGCAAGAAGAAAAGAAAGCGAGGCAAGAAGAGCGAAAGAAAAGGGGAAGAGAGAAAGCGAAAGGTAGAAGGAGAGGGGGCGGTGAAATTCTTTTCGAAATTTTGCTTTCTGCGCATGCCCGATCTTTGAAAGCTAATATTAAGCATCAGGAACAAATGGCGCAATGAACTCCACCAGCAAACAGAGTTTTGGACAGTTTTGGTTCTTTTTGGCTGGAATATGGCCAGAAAACGGCTCGACGAGCTTCAAAAAGTGTTTTTCAGCAAAATGCTCGGTAGTCAATGGGTTACTATAGGTATACTCCTAAGACAGTATACACTATACTAGGAGTTATAAAAATAAATAAATAAATAATAATAACAATAATAATAAAAATAACAAGAACAAGAACAATGACAACAAATATAACAATAAATATAACAATAACAATATAAATAAATAAATAATTATGGATAAAAGAGAAAATTATTTACAGTGTTAAATCTTAAAATAGGTTTCTATATTTTAATTACTGCTTACATGATTAATCTACGCTATAATTTAATATCATAATAACCTAATCATGGATCTTATGGTGGCCGTTATACCATCAGTGAAGGGAAAAATATCATTACACAGGTAATCTATTCCAGGCTACTACTGAACTTGGGTAGAACGAATTTTTATAAACATTACGAATGGACTGAATATGACGAAATGGAAAAGCCCTTGTTAGTGGACATACTTCAGATGGAAAGGAGATACCAACTAAACCTAGTTGGATTTTATAACACATTGATAATTGGTACTAACGTCTGTTCCAACCAAGCTGTTTTAACATGGGAGTAATATGACTAAAATTTGAGTAGTCTCTAAAAACAACCCTTGCTGCTCTATGCTGACATACTCTAGTTGAGGACGCACAAGGGTAGTGTATGCCTTAGATTTGACAACCATGGAACAATTCGACAACACCCTTCTCAGAAGACCAAGCGTGCTATTAGCCTTACTACAAATATTATCACAGTGTTGATTCCAATTAAGATTATGGGCTATAGTTACTTTAGCAATACATGAAACAAATAATTCAAAGAAACAAAACAGGTTAAGAATTCAAACTGGCACTGACGGGTGAGGAAGCAGACCAGTTGGCTATTTACTAGCTTGAGCTAGAGGGGA
>JAEMWC010000135.1:375000-462500 GCA_016490735.1 Pachyseris speciosa | reverse complement strand
ATAATAAATTTAAAGTAATAAAAACCTAAAATGATATTTTTTTCTTTTCGTTGCTGCTAAAATAGCATGGACCACAAACAAGACCATCTCTCGCATATTCCAAAATTACAACTTTTTACCTTTTTAGTACCATGTTCATCCTTGACAGTTTCGTAGAACACACCATCATAACTGAAAGAAACACTGTAGCTTTTCACCCACTGGTCAGCGTCTTGTCTTCCCTGAGTCGCTATGGCGCGCACTTTTGTCCAGCTTCCAAAATCAACTTGGAACCACTGGTTTTTATCGATGGATCCTCCTGCAGCCCAGCTTCCATATTTTCCACTGCCAGAGGAAAGGAAATGAAGTCTGCCCACGGAAGGAGCATACTGAGCACCATAACTACTTGAAGCCGTGATGGCTGAATCCGGAACATCTCCAGACTGCATTCCCAGGGCGTCCATACACACTGGAGGAGAGGGCGCGGAGAAACCTTGGAAATTAAAAACAAAATCAAACAAACTCTTTACTTCTTTGAGTAAAGACTTTCAGAAAACATTCAGGTATGACCTTTGGTGTCTTTAATTTTTAGGGAGGCTTAAACTGAAGAGATTTCTTTCCAGTTACAAAATACATCTTCACTAAGCACGGGTATGGATAGGGTTAGACCATTGGGCAATGGAAACGTTTGTCTTACCCTCGGTGCAGCCAAACAACTCTACACGCATAGCTGGGTGACCTTTCGAACTCTTGACACGGATTTGTAGGTAGCGTGCAATGATGGGAGGATCAATGATGTTACCGACGGGTTCGTTTCTATCACGGACGTTGCCCATAAACACCTAGTGGAAAACCAAACGAGGGAATTTGTTAGAAATTGCAAGCTGCACTCTCAATGTTGATCATTCATGGTGATGAATGACGATAAGGATGAGGATGTCGATGACGACGGTGATAAAGATCATGATGATGAGGAAGGTGACGTTGATCACGGGGCACGATGGTGATAATGCTGGTAAAAGTTATAATGATGCTCTTAGTGATGATTCTAATGGCTATGGTGGGTTTGATGCTGGTAATGATAGTGATGGAGAAAGGAATGAAATCTTTATCGGATGTACCACTGCGACACATATTGTAATTCATTATGTACAACGTTTACTCATTATACACGAGACCAAATGTTTCCTCACCTGCCCATCACCGTCGCCGTATGAAGTGAAAGATCCGCCGTCCAAACTGTAAGCCAAAGTGTAGCTCGTAACCATCCAATCAGCATCGTATCGTCCTTGGGTAGCCACGGCTGTCACCTTGGTAATCTTTCCCAAATCAAACTGTAGGAATTGCTTCGCGTCATTATATTGAGCAGCCCAGCCTCCACCGTAGCTTCCCTCTGTAACTGTCTTTAGTCTGCCTCGTTCTGGCCCCCAGTATTGATTGTACCTTGACGAGGCTGCAATCGCAGTGTCTGGAATTTTGCCACTTTGAATCCCCAGAGCGTCTCTGCATTCAATTTCTGGAGGCTTAAATCCTTTAAAAGAAATAACTCTAGTAAAACAAAATAGACTGTCTCAAATTGACTCCTTAACTGTGCATTGAAAGAAGTTAATAAGTACTGTTTTACATAAATAATACACAACCATTTTGGATTGTTTGAGGCATAAACAGTGTCGGATAAAATGGACGTAATTTTTTAATATTATTTGAAGTTACCATGGTAAGCAAGGTTTGATAGGCATTTAGTCAAAGAATTAAGATGAATCACGAAGAAATCCACATAAGCTCTATGAACAGATTTTGAAATGTTTTATTAAGAGACTTATCCGCTATACGGACGCTATACGGAGATGTGTAGACAATGTCGTATGATAACTTAAATTCAATTATATATTTGATAGTGATGAGTTTCAAATCCTCCTGGCAAGAAACAGTTTGTGATTAAGAACCGTCCACAGACATTCAGTCTTTTGGAATGTGCTTCACTTCACAAAAAGTAAATTCGCGCACTGTTTCCAGTGGAAATAATAAAATGTAATCCGATACCTCTGTTATTTTGTTGCTCATGTTGTTTCCACAGCTATTCAAGATATCCAAATTTAACGTCATTGCGTATATAATCATAAAAATTACAATTTCCTCGATTGTGATTGGTTTAAAAAACTCCTATTTTCCACTAATTCACGTGCCAACTTGTTATCGGACAGTTTGTTATTGGACACTTTGTTATTGGACAGTTTGTTATCGGACAGTTCAATAAGCCAATCACATTCAAAGTAGTATTTTAAATCAACCAATCACACTCAAAGTTGTAGTTTAAATCAACCAATCACAACCTTGGTTACAATCACCATGCATTTTGATCGTAGTCAATTTCAGAGCGATATTAAACAATTTACGCTTCCTTTGTCAGTCTTTTCATGCAAAATTTCCTCTTTTATAACTTGGCTCTTCCTCTTTTCTCGGAAATTGTAATTTTTATGATTAATTGGTAATAAGACTTTATGTCGTCCAATTCGGTCTGTAATCATACTCGCGATAAACAAATCGGACTCCCGCTGCGCGGTTCTCCGATTTTGTTATCACTCATATGATTACAGACCGAATTGGCCTCCACTCAGTCCTATTACCATTACTTATTATTACGACCGAAACACAATTTAACAACAACGTTTATTAACAACGAATATTTGACCCGCATACACTCAGATTGTACAAAAGAACTCAGGAAGTGGAACCACATTTTCAAAAAATCGTGGTTACTCGGCAACCACAAGATACAAGGGACGCGAGAACCGCTTTAAATCGGACGTAATGCCCCGTGTGCTCCTCTTTTTTCTGGTCTACTGTACGACAACCTGGAAAGAGTGCACTTCCCTAACAATACGTGCGTTGCCTAAGTCGTGAGTAGATGAAAATTTGCAAATTCTTTGCTTCCGCTCCTATTCACTTTCTCCATGGTTTAGCTTCGGGAAAGATTTATTAAAAAAGACGTACCTTGTCTGCAACCATAGAACTCTGCTCAATATGGCTTTGCACGATTTAGATTTGACTCGAAGATAGCGAAATAATTTCAATTATGATCGGACTCTTTAAAGTGTGAGTCACCACTGATAACTGATCCAGGTTTCCTACGAAAACCTGTAGAAAGTCCAGTTCTACTATACCTTGTTTGCAGCCGTAAAACTCTGCTCTCAGTGAAATATGTCCATTCCAAGTCTCTGGATGAATCCGGATGTACCGAGTTATTATTGGCTTTACTAATACGTTCCTTACTACCATGTATCGGTCAGAGTTTGCTGTGAAAATCTGAAGAACAATTATTCAATATTATAAACCTAAGATAGCAGCTTTGGAATGTTCTTCTAAATGAAGAAATTATCGTTTTCGTTACCATTGTTGATGTCATTATTGTTACTGTATCGCCACGGCTCTTGCATTATCGTTATTATCGTTATCGTATTATGACAATTACCAACTCAAGTCATAGTTGTTGCATGAACATTTTTTTCCTCTGATTTGATAATGTCACACCGTTCCGTAATTATCACTAACCATGTTTGCCTGTAACGAAATACTCCCCCCTCTACAACAATAAATACTTCAAATTTTTACCTTTTTAGAACCATGTTCATCCTTGACAGTTTCGTAGAACACACCATCATAACTGAAAGAAACACTGTAGCTTTTCACCCATTGGTCAGCGTCTTGTCTTCCCTGAGTCGCTACGGCAAGCACTTTTGTCCAGCTTCCAAAATCAGCTTGGAACCACTGGTTTTCATCGTTGTTTCCTGCAGCCCAGCTTCCATATTTTCCACTGCCAGAGGAAACGAAATGAAGTCTGCCTACGGAAGGAGCGTACTGAGCACCAGCACTACTTGAGGCCGAGATGGCTGAATCCGGAACATCTCCAGATTGCATTCCCATGGCGTCCATACACACTGGAGGCGAGGGCGCGGAGAAACCTTGAAAATTAAGAAATTTTACATACAATAATTTAACGAAAATAACAATAATAATAATAATAATAATAATAATTTATTTACTTCTATTGCGCGTGTTACATAGTAAGATGATCATACACGCATAACACTAAACTTCCATGGCGAAAAACTGCAATAAGTAAGATTTTGCTTTAACCAAGAATCTTCAAAAGCAACGTTTTCATATTTTCAGAAGGCTTAAACCAAAAAATCTCTTCTTTGTCAAAATACGTCTTCTGGACGCAGGGGTAGGAATGGATGGCTGTACATACGGGTGGTGCGCAATCCGACAGAGGGACTCTTACCCTTGGCGCAGCCAAACAACTCCACACGCATAGCTGGATGACCTTTCGAAGTCTTGACACGGATTTGTATGAAGCGTGCAATAATGGGAGGATCGATGATGTTACCGACAGGTTCGTTTCTATCACGGACGTTGCCAGTAAAGACCTAGTGGAAAAACATACAACAGAATTTGTTAGAAATCTAAAACACGATCATGACGATGTTGATGATGTGGAAGGTGACGGTGCACGTTGCTGATGGTGCTGGTAGAAGTTATAGTGATGCTCATAGTGGAAATTGAGGTGACCATGGTGGTTCTGATGCTGGTGGTGATAGAGATGGAGATCTTTGTGGTTATGGAGATTGAGATAGTTATGTAATATCCATGATGTACCACTGTGTACAATGTTGTAGCTCATTATGTACAACTTATACTCTAAAGAAAATATCGCCGAACAGAAAAAGCTGGTCCTATCTATTTTTCACTTATTACTACTTTACTTATTATTATTATTATTATTATTTATTATTATTATTATTATTATTATCATTATTGTTTTGTGTGCTTTTTTAATTGCACTTGGACAAATTGAATTTTCACTTAGATGGGGCTTACGTTGGGATCAAACTGCGACAAAGCATATGTTGTTACAGCACAATCATTTATGATTTGCACTTTTTACAACAGCGTTTACACTGCCGATTATACATGAGATAAAGTATTTCCTCACCTGCCCATCACCAACGCCGTATGAAGTGAAAGATCCGCCGTCCAAACTGTAAGCCAAAGTGTAACTCGTAACCATCCAATTAGCATCGTATCGTCCTTGAGTAGCCACGGCTGTCACCTTGGTAATGTTGCCCAAATCAAACTGTAGGAACTGCTTTGCGTCATTATACTGAGCAGCCCAACCTCCACCGTAGCTTCCCTCTGTAACTGTCTTTAGTCTGCCTCGTTCTGGTCCCCAGTGTTGATTGTACCTCGATGAGGCTGCAATAGCAATGTCTGGAATTTTTCCACTTTGAATCCCGAGAGGATCTCTGCATTTAGTTTCTGGAGGTTTAAATCCTGTTAAAGCAATAATTTCAGTAAAACAAAATATACTGTCTCAAACTGACTCCTAAACTGTGGATTGATAAAGGTTTATATGTACCATTTAGCATAGCTAATACATAACCATTTTGGATATTTTGAGGCATAAACAGTTACCATGGTAATGTTAAGCATGTCAGCCGAGGTATTATGATGCCTTTTTTTTAGACCTTCTAGGGAGATAGGACAAAGCAAGTGCTTGTCACGAATTAATACACATAAGCTTAATCGAATTAAGAGCACTTATTGATATAATTTTGAAACATTTATTAATAGAAATAACCTAAGCTAGACGTGAATATATTCGACATATACTTTATACATGTATCCCCGGAATTTAGAGTAGCTTATACGGCTAATATCGCCGAGCATTTACCAACCCAACCATCGGGTGGGACGTAGACCACCACACCGGCAACTACGTCGCCTACTCTTTTCGAACGGTGTGGGGATTTTTAACGTCCCACAGAATCAATTATGAAGAGTTGAGACGGGGTCTATGATTTATTGTCCCTGTTATCCGAGACGTTTTCCCCCCTAGCAAATATTAATGTCCAAATTCTTTGCATGCGATCGTATTCATCCTTTTCTCTGTGGTTTATCTCCCAGATAGATTTATTTAAAAAGAAAGACGTACCTTCTCTGCAGCCATAGAACTCTGCTCGTAATGCAATATGGCTTTGCCAGGATTTAGGATTGATACGAAGATAGCGAGTTATAATGGGATTCTTTAAAGCGTGGGTCACAACCGAGAACTGATCCACGTTTCCAGTGAAAACCTGTAGCAAGGAAAAGGTTAAGTAAGTCGATATTCACAAAATTCCTATGATTTCTTGTTTTATGACTCATATAAGCTGGCGGATAGCTATGCAGGATAGAATAATAACATTAATATTCTCGACGACATCGCAAGAAGGGAAGAAAGAATATTGTGAATAAAGAAAAATACCTTAACGACATTATCCTCTTTATAGTCCTCAAAGAAAACGCCATCGTAACTGTAAGCAAGAGAATAGCTCTTCGTCCACCACGCACCATCTTGCCTGCCTTGGGTCGCTACGTTCGTCACTTTGGTCCAGTCACCAAAGTTTACTTCAAAGAACTGAAATTCATCGTTCGTAGACACTGCCCAGGACCCATACTTCCCCGATACGGCTTGGAAATGCAATCGTCCATTTCCTGGTCCCATTGAGTTCACATTGTATGAAGTGGACGCTCCTAAAGCGGAGTCTGGTATCTGGTTGTTTTGCATACCAAGTGGTGATGCACAAATGGGTGGTTTGGGTATGGGGAACCCTTTAACAAAAAAACAGTGAGAAACGGAAGTCAAAATGGCAATAAGGTAATTAAAATACGTTGCCCTTCTGCCCTAGTGAAGCTACTTTCAAATACTGACAATTTTGCGACGATATTACATTCGTCATCGGCGATTCAACGTCGAGTATCGGCTCACTTCCCTCAGCGCAACAAAAAACAAAAGGATTTTGTTTGGAGCTGGGGGAGTAAAACCCTTTTGTGCTGTATCGTACAGTGCACTCCTTAACACACCGAGCAGCACCTTGGCGACCCTGGGAAGCGATTCTTGTTATTTGAGTTCCGACTCCAAAATCAAATTGTAGCCATTCATCTTTTTTTTTTTTACTTTGGAATGCAGGTCCCATGGTGACTAGGCTAGAAGTGAAGCCTCACATTCTTTGGCCCTTAATTTGAATTCAGCTGTGATGAAGCAGCCTATCCCTGAACATCTCATTTTACATTCCAAGCTGACTCTGGCAAACAGGTGTGCCTTTGCAGATATTAAATATATTACAACAGTGTACTGAATTTACTTGCCACGCACATTTTATGTATTGCTGCTATTACGCTTAACAGTTTTACAGAAGTTAATTTGAAACGGCTGTTGCAGAGGGGCTTCGTCATGGAGGTACAATTCTGGACAAGCCTGGTTTCTCCGGAATTCCAAATCGAAAACAGAAGAGCGAAGTATAACGCAAAATATCGCAATTCATCGCGTGCGGCAGTAAATCATTACACCTGTACAGTTCGATCGACCTTTGAGAGAGTAAATAATAGCTGAATAATTTGCTGCTACTCCACTTAGGAAGTTCACAGATGCAAGTATGTTCTGTTAGTGACATTTGCATTGTTCTGAGGGCGGCAGGATGATGTACTTTGTTTCGACTGATTAAGTTTCCATTTTACATCGGAGAGCTTTGAAATTAAAGACTTTTAAGCTACCAAAAAGTCTTGTTATAGATACGTTGACTTAAAGTTCATGTTAGTTTTGAGGGAAGCGAGATAACTATTTTGCCTTACCGCAGAATTTTGCATTTTACACTAAAAAGCTCTGACATAGCAAAAGCGTTGCTTAAGGTACGTTCACAAACCTGATGTGCAGCCAAATAGCTCAAACCGCAGCGCCATGTACCTCTGATATTCCTTAGGGTGAATTCGTAAGTAACGTGCGATGATGGGAGGGTTAAGGATGTGTCCGACGATTGTATTCTGATCTCTGTTACCCGGAAGAACCTAAAGTGAAAAAAAAAATTTTACCAGACGGTTTAAAATAGTCAGTCGTAAAAACCCCGGCCTGCCTTCTGGCCATCTCCGGTAGGACAAAGAAGTCTTCAAAGCCGTCAACTGAACCTACTACGAGTCATAAAAAAGAAACCTTAGACTGCAAGTACGGTCGCTTAGCAGCTCAGTTCATATACTGGAGTTACATTCACAGTGAACACGCGAGATCAAGGCTGTATCTTTTTGTTCAAAATGAAATGTCAGTTCTTCTTTAAGAGAACTTCAAGCCAAAAATTAGCAGCAATGGTAACATTTTGGTTGTTGTTAATTGTTTCTGTTCTTCCCGTTTCTCTAATAATGCAATGGGAACCAAAGTTACAGGAAAACATTCAGACAACATCAGACACAACATAGACAGGTTGAGATAAAATACTTTAAGTTAATTCCCCTGAAAAGGATGTACTATTAAGATTTTTTTCAGACTTGGCACAATTGATAGTCATGCATAGGACATTGAAAAAATGCAATAAAAAGATGGGGTCACCGTGCTTGTTTTCGCCCTGCATGCCTTTTTTTCTGAGTGTTTTTACGGAGTTGTGCGAGAAATGTTCGAATGAACAACTGAAGAAAGCTGTTATTATGTAGCAAAAACTATGAATAGTAGTGAAAACTAGAGCCTAATTGTTTTTCTGGGATATATTCTTTTAGTATTGTGATTTGAAATTGCCCGATCTTGCAAATAATGTGAGGAAATTGGACCACTTCGTCATCATCTCAAACTCCTTCCTGGCTCCAAACGCAGAGTTTCACCCCATTTATATATAAATAATCCAACTTCTACTATTAAACGTTTTTTCTCCTTAAAATATGTTTTTCGTGTGCCTATTACAAGTACATAACACCAATAAAAAAAAGGGGGGGTCACCGTGCTCGTTTCTTTACAACACGACGACAAAGGGAAATTTTCAGCTGAAAAAGCTCAATGTCAAGGCAAATTCGCAATGTTTCTAGTGTACGCGCGCACGAGCGCGCGCTAAATGACGCCTTAAATTATGCGCAGTAAGGATGGGCAATGCAATTGAAAGGAATCACCTTAAAAGGATATGAAAGTATGGTCTAACTAAGCAATCTCAATTCAGCGCACATCAGCCCTTACGTACGTAAGTCTGCTATTTTGCTTACCTGGTTATTAGCGTAGGGAAGGAATGGGCCTCCTTGGACGCTGTAGGTCAGAGAATAACTTTTTACCCATTGCGGTTCATCTTGACGTCCCTGAGTGGCAATACGTGTAATTTTGGTAATTTTCCCAAGATCGACTTGAATCCACTGTCCAACATCTTGCGTTTTTGGAAGCCATGCTCCAACGTACCTTCCCGACTTCACCGTGTCGAGTCTTGCCCTCTCTGGTCCATGATACTGATCATAAATACTGGAAGTGATGATAGCACTGTTGGGTAATTTTCCGCTTTTCATTCCAAGTTCTGATCTGCATTCTTGTTTAGGTGGTTCAAATCCTAGTACACGAGAAAAAAGAAAGCTGAAACGATCGTTTCACTAAACAGAAGAAGAAGAAGAAGACAATACGAAGAAGAAGAAGAAGAAGAAGAAGAAGAAGAAGAAGAAGAATGTTTCCTTCAATTTTGGGACATGTGCATTATCCTCTCAGTTGATGGAAGTGAAGTGTAGTTAATTCATTGAATAATAAAGAAAACGCTGAACATTTTCCAGTTATCTTCTCCATGGAAATGAGGAGCAAGATGTTGACGTTGAGATCTAGGATTGTTTATTAAACGCCGGCGCACCTCTAACAAACGCTTCCCTCCAATAAACGCCGCGCCAGTTAATTATGGGAGCAAATAAAGAACGTCAATCCAGTCCTACTATACCTTTTTTGCAGCCATAAAACTCCGCTCTCAGTGAAATGTGCCAATTCCAACTCTCTGGATGAATTCGAATGTACCGAGTTATTATTGGTTTTTCCAGCAAGTTCGTTACTACTGTGTATCGATCAGAGTTGGCGGTGAAAATCTGAAAAACAAACAAACAAATCATTCGCTCGCATAAGGACGTAAGACAACAGCGTTGGAAATTATCTTATACACCTTTATCGTCATCGGCATTTTTAGTGTCATTGTCACACAAATTTCGGTCGTATAAGTAGTATTTTCCCCATTTATGGTTTATGTTACAAAGATTGTCACACAAATTTCGCATATAACTTGACACAAACCCACGTCGACAATAATTGCAGCTAATTGCATGCCTACGTAAATGTGAATATATGAAAATCACATATTGTAAGGTGGGCGATATAGTGAAGACGCGAGAGATTATCGCAATTGCGCAAGAGACCATAACAGTAACGAAAAGAAACCATAGTTTTATTAGAAATCAAAAAAAGACCACAGCTCAGTTTGCAGAGCACTGCAACGGTACTGAAAACGTCATTTCATGGTTAATCGACTTTGAAATCTATCTTTTTTCGTCAGGTTTTATAATAAAGTACGGTAAAGTTGCTAAAGTACTTGCTGCCCTGGGGAGGGTAAGACCGATATGTCCCAAGAGTACCCTAGTCACAATTTACAAGTCAGTGATTCTTCCGCATCTCGATTATTGCAGCGCTGTCTGGGGCTGCATCAGTAATGGTCTCAGCCAAAAAACTAGAGAAACTACAAAACAGGGCTGTACGCATAATAACAGAGTCTAGTTGGGATGCCAGATCTGCCCAGATTCTTTATGCCCTTAAATGGAATAGCCTCGCTGACAGACGCGCAAAACAACTGAAATCTTTACTGTTCAAAACTGTAAATAACCTTGTACCCGAATACCTGTCTGATAAATTCGCCAGCTTTAACACCATCCAAAGACATTGTCTTCGAGGTGCGCAACATAACCTGTTTATTCCGCGGCAGAACACTGAGGCCCTCAAGAAGAGTTTTCGTTATAGGGGTGCAGTAACGTGGAACAATCTGTCAGCGGAGGCTAAGCAGGCCACTACTTTAGATAGTTTTTATTCCACTATTGTACATTAGTAATTTCTTAACTTATTTTAGCACTTATTATAGGATTTTATAACAATGTCTGTAATTTTTAAGTCTTAGCTTTTAAGTACTAGGTTTAATGCGCACGGCTCTTTAGAAGACCACTTTTTAGTGATAAGGATCCCGTAGATAAATGAAGTTATTATTATAGTTATAATAATAATAATAATAATAATAATAATAATAATAATAATAGTTAGTTCGTTAGTTAGTTAGTTAGGGTGACCATATGTAAACTAGTGATAGAAAAGTAATAGAAACTTAAAATGAGTTTTGTTTTCGTTGCGGCTAAAATAGCCTCCACAAACGAGACGATCTCTCAGATCTTCCAATACTTGCATGATTTTACCTTTTTAGTACCATGCTCGTCCTCCACAGTTTCGTAGAACACACCATCATAACTGAAAGAAACACTGTAGCTTTTCACCCACTGGTCAGCGTCTTGTCTTCCCTGAGTCGCTATGGCGCGCACTTTTGTCCAGCTTCCAAAATCAACTTGGAACCACTGGTTTTTATCGATGGATCCTCCTGCAGCCCAGCTTCCATATTTTCCACTGCCAGAAGAAACGAAATGAAGTCTGCCCACGGAAGGAGCATACTGAGCACCATAACTACTTGAAGCCGAGATAGCTGAATCCGGAACATCTCCAGACTGCATTCCCAGGGCGTCCATACAGACTGGAGGCGAAGGCTTGGAGAAACCTTGGAAAATAAGAAAAAATAGACATGAAGACTACTTTGTTATGTATTGCTCATATGTACACCTCCATAATGTATACCATGCGGTACAGTTAACGAAACTTGCAGAGGCTGCTTAGAGTGCAAACAGAAAATAAAGTTTAGCAAAGCGGATTTCCGCTGAAATTTGTAATTCGCGATTTTTGTAATTTAATAGCGTTTGCTTCTTGTTTGTTCGTTGGTCAGTTCTTTCTGTTGTTTTCTTCTATTCATTTCTGAGGAGGATGTTTCCGTTTTTCGTAGTGTCCAGACGGGCCATAAACTAGAGCGCCTAAAACAATAATCAGAATAATAATTCACTATGTTTATTACTGTTTATTACAGTATTATACTGTAATAAACAGTAATAAACATAGCAATCAAATCTGAGACAGTGTTAAAGGTAAACTGAGTTGACAACAAAAATGATAGGGGTAACAAATATTGTGTTTGTTTGTTTGTTGTCAACAAATCGTCGGGATTCGTCATTCCCCCATCTGAAGTAAGGTGTTGGTCGACGACAGCCTTGGTGACTCCCTTACTTGGTTTTGCTTCATATCCTCAAATTGGAATAAAGTTGCGTGCAATCACAAATTTCTAAACTTTAAAACTGCACTTACCATCAGTGCATCCATACAGTTCCACTCGCAAGGCTGGATATCCTACATATGTTTTGACGTTAATTTTAATAAACCGAGCAACGATTGGTGGCTGCAGGATGTGTCCCACAGCGGAAGCATAATCTGTGTTGCCTTGTAAAACCTTGTAAGATAGAAATAAGAAACCGTTTCATCTTGTATAAAACATAATTCCACACGCATGAGTTATGCATGCCTTTCATAAACAGTCTGCCACGATTAAAACACCATCTAGCCTGCAAGCCAGCTCTCTATTGGGGTCTCACACGAGATTAATTTTGGGCCCGAGTCCGCGAGGTACAAGCGAAGCAAGCGGTGACAGGATTGCGCTTGCGTGAGACCTCAATAGAGAGCTGAGCTTGCTTGCAGGCTAGACACCATCTTAACGGTAGGGCATATGAACATATAAAAACAGCGAGGCTTGTTTCAAAACAAAACAGTCTCGCTTTTCCTCAAAGGCCAGGCTAGGTCCGGCAAAGCGACCACAACGGTAAAATGAGCTTTTGGAGGTAATTCACTTGAATGACGAAGCTCGTCCAAATTATACCTGGCCATTGTTGTATTGATTGAATTTTACGCCGTCATCACTGTAAGAGAGGGTATAACTCGTCGTCCACCACCCAGCATCAGATCTTCCTTGAAGGGCGATTCTGGTAACCTTTGTAATCGTCCCAAGATCAATCTGAAGAAACTGTTTGGCGTCTTGATACTGAGAAATCCATCCCCCACCAACACTTCCTAAAACGAAATAACAGACAATGTTTTTGTTAACTCGAATTTGTTTTGAGGCCAAGACAGGTTTTTAAAACGATATGAATCATCTTACAAAAGTGCGGAATTTGTGTCGATTTGTACAAATTAAATTAAAATTGCGTGAGATTCTCACCTTCTTTCTGCTTGTTCAGCCTTCCACGCTCCGGACTCCAGTTCTGGTTATACCGGGACGATGCTACGATGGCCGAATCTGGTATCTTGCCATTTTCCATTCCCAGAGGAGAGGCACAAACTATTTTTGGTATTTCAGACGCCCCTGAATAATTAAAAGAACATTTCAATAAAAAGAGTGATTTTTAATTGAATGCATGAGTGGTGTGAATCAATACCTGTTTTCTTTGGTTTTGGTTTAATTCGCCCTGTGACTGGTTGAAAAAATCGCGGTGCTTGAATTTTCTCAGCCAATGACAAACAAAAAAATTCAATCTCTATTTCCTCGCAGGCGTTTTCCCGCACTTGGCGGCGGCGGCAAATACATGTAGTTGCTTCTAATTCTGATTGGTTAACTCCATTACTGTGTGATTGGCGAGAGTAACAACTTGGATTGGGCTTGACAAGGCCCAATTTAGGACTGTTCCAGCAAACAACAGAAGTCAAAACAACAAAAATAACAAACTTACCAGGTTTACATCCATAGAAATCAGCGCGCAAAGCTATTGCCCCATTCCACGTAACTGGAACAATCCGAATGAATCGTGTGACTATTGGATCCTTTAGCAAATGGCTGACAACTGTGATCTGGTCCTCGTTACCACTGAATGTCTGACATACAAACAAAAAGAAATAACCTTAGTTAAGAAACAAGTAGCGAACTTGCAGATGTCTTTAGTCGAAAAATCCTGTGGTATTTTATTAAGTTGTTGCATTTATAATGCATGTATAATGCGAACTTATTTAACCAGTCAGTACCACAAGTACCTTAAGGTGATTCTTCACAATTGCATGGCGCATCCTTACTGCGCATAATTGATGGCGTGAGCACGAAAATTAGAGACATGGGCACAGTTGTTCAAAGCACGATTAAGCTAATCCTGGATTAGAGTGAACTTTGAATCCAGTTTAGTTCCTGTTCATTTAAAACATTTCCAAAAGATTTTTACCCATAAGTTTTACTGAATTTTAACTTTACTTTAAGGGTAAAACTGTATTTACAAAATCTTCTCAATGAGGAAGATGAAAATTATGGTTAACTCCTAATCCTGCGTTAGCGTTAATCGGCTTTCGAACAACCGGGCCATAGCGTATTTGCCTTGACAATGAGCTTTGTCGTCGTGTTGCAAGGAAACGAGCACGGTGACCACCCTTTTTTATTGGTGTTATTTACTCGTACTGTATTAGGCACACGAAAAACATATTTTAAGGAGAAATAAGTTTAATAGTAGAAGTTGGATTATTTTCATATAAATGACGTGAAACTCTGCATTTGGAGCTAGGGAAGAGTATGACATGATGACGCAGTGGTCCACTTTTCTTACATTATTTACAAGATCGGGCAATTTGAATCGTTATACTGAAAGATTATAGCCCAGACACATAATTAGGCTCTGGGTTTCAATACTATTCATAGTTTTTGCTACATAATAACAATTTTTTTTTCGTTTGATCAAGTTTCGAACATTTCTCATGCAACTCCGTAAAAACGCTGAGAAAAACAGGCACGCAGAGCGAAAACAAGCACAGTGACCCCATCTTTTAATCAATGTCCTATGCATGGATATCAATTGTGCCAAGTTTGAAAAAATCTTAATAGTACATACTTTTCAGGGGAATTACCTTAACAAGACCGTCCTCGCTGTATTCCTTAAAAAACACGCCGTCGTAGCTGTAAGCCAGTTTAAACTCTTTTATCCATTGGCCCGCATTCAATCGTCCCTGGATAGCTACTCTCGTCACTTTTGACCAAGTTCCAAAATCCACTTGGAACCATTGCTGGTTGTTATGTGTAGCTGCAACCCAGCTTCCATATCCCCCGCTTTCATACTGAGCGTGCAGTCGACCTTGATCAGCTCTGTAGTATGAGTTTGCGGCTGACGATGCAGTTATGGCTGAATCGGGTAGTTTTCCATTTTCCAGTCCCAAACCAGACATACAGGCTGGGGGCTTGGGAATTGGGAAACCTGTGAGCAAAGGAATTGTCGTTAAATTCACAGTGAAAAGTGTGGTAGTTTTACCAGAATTGGTAAAACAATGCTAAATATAAAACTTCGCATGTAACAAGAGAGGGCAAGCACATTTCAACTCCCCTTCCCACATACACACCCACAAGCACTTAAACTGAAGTTTTTCGTCAGCGAGGGAAACGGCCTAACACTCCGCAAGCGTTTATGTTTAATACATGCTGGTTAAATTATATATTCTACACTATACCAGAAATTAACTCCCTCATAGATTGGATCTTTGCCCATACGCCAACAACCACAACCTTAAAGTTGTGTTTGTACATCACGGAGTCCCATACTCAATCGGAGTATAAGTCCCTATTTTCAAACAAGATCTAAGAACATTGCCAAAAGAAAAAGACCTTCCAAAACCTGGTACAAAATCATATAACGGTATCAGACGACCAAACTGGAAAAAAAAAACTACAAGGGCTGGTGAGTTTGTGGAACCTTAATTGTCCAACCAAGAGAGAATCCTCAAATTTTCATACACTGGCTGAATATACTAAACCTCGCTATCCCGCAATTTCTCGGCCAAAACTCTACAGTTATAAACTCCTGTCAGTGAACACCTATTGTAAGCGGACTCTTATTTAAAGTGCATATCACCCCAAAATATTTTTTCACTAAAATGAACCTTTGCACCGCTTCGAAACGCGTTTCACCTTTCGTTTCTCTTTTCTACCAATTGCTAACTTTTTATAGTATTTAAAAGTTGCGAAAAATTGAGCATTGTTGTTTCACGACCGAGTCAGAAGGGGAATGGGTCTATTCCTGGGTTGACGTCACAAACTGATTTGCATGCATGTTTACAAAGACTTGATGCGATGCAAATCAGTTTGTGACGTCAACCCAGGAATAGACCCATTCCCCTTCTGACTCGGTCGTGAAACAACGATGCTCAATTTTTCGCAACTTTGCAATATTATAAAAAGTTAGCAATTGGTAGAAAAGAGAAACGAAAGGTGAAACGCGTTTCGAAGTGGTGCAAAGGTTCATTGTAGCGAAAAAATATTTTGGGGTGATATGCACTTTAAAGCTCCGTACATGAACTAGCCTGCATATCAGGCGTATTTGGGGCGAGAGAGGGCTGAGTCTTCTTGAATTATGAACACGAAGACTGGGGAAAGATTCGCTCCAACTCTCCACGGTTTAGAAATCCAATATGGCGGGTCCAAACCATTACTAACGACCTTTTGTGAAAACGGCACTCGCAAGCCAAAAAACGCCTGCACTGCAGGTTGTGTGTGGACTAGATTAAGTTCCTTTTTAGCCAACAAACATCATGAAAATCAAATTCAACAACACTTCTGCCCAATTTAATCCACACCTCTGTCGATTTTTTTTTCTTCATTTAGCAACAGTATGTAGTTTAGTAGATGTTTCCAGTGTACTGTCCAGCTCATGAGTTACCACTGTGTCTTTCGGATTCTGGTAGACGACATGGTTTACTCACCCTACCACCTACTAGCTATATACGGTACTTTAGTTCTTTCGGTCTCCCGTAAGCGGACACCGCTGCCCAGGGACCCTTTTCTCTAATGCCCGAAGAGTCTATGGTCCCGAAAAGTATTTTTTAAGTTTCTTCCGACCGCTGCCGGCGAGCAAAATATCCCTATTGATTAATTTAACTTATAATTTCCGCAGCTTCTTCCCTGCAGGATTTTTTTCAAATTGAAATGTCTGTTGATGTACATGTAGCATGTGACATTGCTCACCGGGCCCAAAACGCGAGAGACTGTCCCCTCACAGGAGATTTGACATTTTATCCGAAGTTTGACCTACTTGAATAGCAGCCATAAAGCTCAAATCTAAACGATATGTATCCATTCCATCCAACTGGGTGAATTCGAATAAAACGGGCTACAATTGGTTCATCCAGGGTGTTTACAACCTCACTGGCGTGGTCTCGGTTAGCATGGTATTCCTAGAACAGAAAAATAAAACTATGAGCTTGTCAGATTGGCAAGACTTATTTATTAAAATTATCATTAGAATCCGGGAATAGTGGAGTCAATGCGTCCTCTTTTCAACGAAAAAGTTCAATTTACCATGAGACTTTCTTGAATCTTGTAAGAGATTTGATTGATTGGTGACATGCGTACAGGGCCTAGTGTCGTCCAATTCGGTCTCGTGATTAAAAGTAAACTCCGAAGCTTTGCTATAGTCCGATTTTGCTAATCACTTGTCTAATTCAATTGCAATAAACCCTTTTAGCTTGTATATTTTGTTTTCCCAATGTAGACCATGTGATCTTCCCAAGGGGATTTGCCTTTTGTCTTTTAATAAATTATGTGTACATATGCACGTGAATAAGGCGAAATTTCTAGAACATTTCTTTAGGGTAACGGTAACATCACATGACCTACATTGCGAAAACAAAACGTACAAGCTAAAAAGGTCTATACAGACCAAACTGGTTAACCAAAGGCCTGAATAATTTATGCTTAACAAAAAAAGTAATCGAAAATAAGAGAAGAGTTGCCACTGATTAGAGATAAACTTTTCTTTGAATTCACTTCAATGAATTCTGGGATATACTAGCAAAATATAAGCAACGTCACATTTTCACCATCAAAAAATGTAGTGGGGAGATAGTAGTTTGAACCGTCCCCTCTCATTGGGTTTTTGTTCTGTTATGACATTATATAATAACCAAATCAATGCTCGCGCTCTAATTGTAAACTCACAGAAATTTCGAGCGTCTTCTGAGTTATTATATAAAAGCAGTATACCACAGTTTTCTATGGTTTATAGGCTGATAAACCACGCGGGACCTTGGAAGAGTGTTCTTCCAACATCCCGCGCGGTTTATCAGCCTATAAACACAAGAAACCTGTGGTAAATTGCTTAACTAACCTAGTTTCATTCTTAATAATTCGCCCACTTTTTAAGTATGTAGTATAATTGATAAGAAATTTTATAGCAAGCACGTTAGTAAATGAAATAAATAAACTAAAATAATTACGTGAATGAATGGATGGGCGGACGGACGGACGGACGAATGAATATCACACCAGAAACATTTTTTACTTCCAAAAAAAGATAGGAGCTGTTCATTAAAGCCGTACTTGCAAAAGTCCAATTTGGTAAAGATCAAAGCAAGTTGGGTCGTTAGTGACAACGTTGTTGACCTACTTGAGTTTCAATAACACCTCAATAATAGTTACTTTCAATACAAAAGTCATTATCACATGCTTACCCGAGGGACAGTGTATGGCTTGTGCAACTGGAACTGAAAGTAGCCTCCATCGATGCTGTAAGATACTGTATACTTTGTTATCCACTGTCCAGCATTATCGTACCGACCCTGAGTTCCGATTTTGGTCACTTTGGCAACTTTTCCAAAATCCACCTGTACCCACTGACCTTTGTCATTACTCTTTGCAATATATGTGGTTTGACTGTTCAGTCTTCCCTTGCTTGCTTCATAGTCAGCGCTATACTGAAAGTTTAAAATCATAAAGTAGTTTAAAAAACATGACTAAAATGAGATTCATTGGAGCGCAGCGGAGAAAGTGGAGTGGAGCAGAGGGGAGGGGAGGGAAAGAGAGACCATATGGGAAGGGGGGGAGGGGTCTGAACAAATAGGGGAGAAGAGTAAAGCAAAGTAGTATTTGTTTATAGTTATTAAGAAAAGAAAAACAAACATCACAACGTAATAAAGAATACAACAAGATTAACAACATTGCAGAATAAACACTAGATTACAAAAAAAGGGCAGAATATATAACACATGCAGAGCACTCAGCTAAGTTACTCACATTTCTTTCACAAAATAAATGCAATGGCTGATATTTGTAATTCGGGAGACGCCTTTAATTAAGTAGTAAGTAAGTAGCAGTATTTATATTATTCCTGGTCCTGCCTTTATTTCATAATATGCAGCAAAAATATCATATGTATATAGTTTTAGTGTATGGAGACCATTTCAAGCAATGTCATGTGAAACTCTTGTGGACATGGTCATCACCATTCAGTGAGTGACTCAAGTATACTTAAACGAAATCTAAGTTCTCCCTTGGCCAACAGGAGTGCAACCGAGGAACCTCTGTCTTTACATGCTTACTCTACCAATTGGTGACAGCAGACTTGCGGGGCCTGCAAGGCCATTGAACTAGGCTTCAGGACCGTAGCTAGGTTTTTTGCAAGGGGGGGGGGGGGGAGGGGGACATTATCGCGAGTGCCGAAGGCAGGAGTCTTATAGGAGGACCTGGGGGTATCTTTCGCCTGAAAAGGTTCAAGTTTGGAGGTTCCGAAACGCTATTTTCAGCACTTGTCGTGAGATATGTATCCGAAAAATTCACCTCGAATAAGTGTAAAAAGGCAGGTGTTTTCTGCATGAGACCAGTTCTAGGCTGCGCCATGACAGGCACTCTCTGTAAATTAGAGTGAACTTTTAAATAGTGCATATACGCGCAAATTTAAATACTAGGGGTGGGGGGGGGGGGCGTTGGGAGGGTTGCTTCCTTTTGCTTACTATTTGCACACATCGTGAACCAACCAATTTCTCAGCCATGAAAATGGCAAACAGTTGCAAAATAACTGAGTCTAAAGAAAGAAACTCCATCCACAGACTTGATTTGCCTGGGTCAACAAGTCCAGAAGGGGGAGAGGGGCAGCCTGGTGAATAAGGCATACTTGGTAAAAGTAGATGGTCTGCTTACTGTATCGATTTTGTCACATACCGTGGTGGCGGCTGTCAATGCAGAATCGGGGATTCGTCCATCTGCCATTCCCATCGGAGAGTCACAATCTAGACAGAAAAACAACAACAATATAAAATGGCAATGTATGCCACATTATGAACAAGACTGAACTCCAAGCATTACAAACTGAAAGGCATGTAAATGCCCAATTAATTAAAATGACCACCGCATTCCGACTGTTGAATTTTTTCTGCTTTACTTTTTATGTTGTTGTTGTTTTCTTTTCTGTTTTTGATGAAATTAAATAATGAACATGCGTGACAGATTTATTGAGTTTACCATTACGATCGCGTCATATTTGCTGTAACAGTCTCAAAACACAGACTTCAAGAATTTTTTTTGCCATGCTTAGTGACAGCCTTACGTCCGATCTCACCACAGAGAAGAATTGTAAACCGCCATGAAACTATGTGATATGTGCGGTACTATGACGATCGTCGTATTTGCTGTACTAACAGTCTCAAGATCGTAGATGCAGTCTAGCAAATGTTCGTATTTTAACAACTTAACTTATCACGGTGTCTCCATTACATAAATGTATATTACTGTACATACCTCCTGCAACAAAACCTAAAACATAAAAAGAAAAATTAAAAAGTTAGAACTGCACATAATGATCTGATTATTTTAAGGAAAATAACAGTGCATTAGCATGAACAATAGGGGGTCTCCAGATTTTTGAAACTTGAATTTAAATATCTGTTTCCTTTCCTCGCCAAGAAAATGTAAACATTTTTATGGTGAAATTTTCAACGTTGGATCACTATTCACTATGAACAACTTAAAAGATGTATTTGTGGTTAAATTTTTATTTATTTTGTTTTTTACCTCATTTCACCTTTCACCAGCGCACATTATTACCTCTACCGAATTTTGGGGATTGGCTTCTGACACGGCTTTTGGCCTCCCGGGAACACCCTATTGTTAACGGCTTTTTCTAATGTTTATTCTCATTTCCCGATGTGGAATTGCAGCAGTAAAAGCATGCAATTGACAGAGTGGTTTTCAATTGAGCATCGAAAATAAAATGCGTTTGGTTTTCTTTTGCGTTGCTTCACGCTGTAATTGACCAGCAAACTTTCTTAATCAATAAGAAGCAAAACCAAAACCAATAACATCTTGCGCGCGCGAATTTTCCAGCGCTTTGCGCCAGTTACATGCAATTGCTTTGAATTCTTATTGGCTAATTGTAGTGTTTCGGTCTGGTATGATTGGCTGGAAAAGAAAAAAAGAAACTTTATTTATACGCGGTTAAGATTTAAAGCTGGAAGCTTGTGGGACCATGTGGGAGAAATGCTGGTTTTTGAGGATAGGGGAATATCGGAGTACCCGGAGAAAAACCTCTCGGAGCAGAGTAGAGAACCGAGTCCGCTTACGACGCCGAGTCCGGGAATCGAACTCACGACACATTGGTGGAAGGCGAGTGCTCTCACCACTGCGCCATCCCTGCTCCCCTAATTGCTTTGGTTTTGGTTTTACGGCGCCCAATAGACCTTTAGCTTTGTAGATTTTGTTTTTCCAATGTAGACCACGTGACCTTCCCAAGGGGATTTGCCTTTTGTCTTTTCATAAATTATGCGTACATATGCACATGGATAAGGCGAAATTTCAAAGAAACAGTTCTCTAGAGTAACATCACGTGGTCTACATTGGGAAAACAAAATCTACAAGCTAAAAAGGTCTATTCAAAACTGCTCTAGGGGATGAGGGATGCTATGCTAAGTCTACCCTGCCCTTAGCTTAGAAACCTGGGAACTTGACTCGGAGTCCAGGAATTAACACACTGTTGACAAGGGAAATTGATATTTTAATGGCACAATCTGTGATAGAGTGCAATTATAGCCAACCTCTCGCTTTATGAAGGATTGTTTTAGGGGGTGTGGCTCAACTGAAAAAAACAAACAAACAAACAATTCCACATAGTTGGGAATTATAAAAAAAATCTAAAATTATACCAAGATCTAGATTGGTAAGCAAGCCTTTCACTCACCAACTCCTAGAAAAAGGAGAATAATTTTCACCATTGCATCCATCTTGACTTGGCGCTATTGAACAAGAGGGTGCAGTTACTATAAGGTGTATAATGTATTATTCGACGCATATATTGACCCATGTCTACGTGGATGTCATTCAGCTGGGTTTTTCAAATAACATTATTGTTTTTTGATCCTTTTCATAACATGACATTTGAAATCAAGCAGCATCTTGACCATGATATAAAAAAGGTCCCCTGCATGTCTGAACATCTTTCGTTCCCACAGTTTGCCGAATTCAGGATTGAAAGTCAGGACTGATATCTGCTTTCCAAATTGCTTTGTAAACCTTTTAATTAACTGTCGAGGTTATTAGGTGTTTAAATTCAAATTTAAATCCGGCCCCTAATGATTTTCGGTCGCTCGGGAATCACGCGTACAAATTAAAATACAGCCGTGGTTTTGAATTTTTAATGATCACTCCAGAATTAACTCTTAATCGATTTCTGTCAGTATAGTTGGTTTTCACATTCCTCTGTGAAGTAAATGAAACTATTTTCAGTTGTATTCCTTTGTCCTTCCTGTTTTACACGAATTGATCTTCAGCGACGGACCCACCCCTTGGTTGACGGTGAGTCATTGGCCCCGTCCGCACTATTAAATCCCGATAAATTTGAATGTGGTGTTTTCGATACGAAAACGAAAAAAAAAATGTTTTGTGTCCACGCCATCGTTTCCATATATGTCGTGATTACCATTCACATAGAAACGCTGCTTCCCCCAAAAACGTCTAAACGAATGGTGTAGCACGCGCACATTACTTGTTGTGGTTTGTGCGATTTGAAAAAAAAAAAAAGCTCCGTTTTCGTCTACACTGCACCACCTATCCGGTGTTTTTAAATTTCTTCACTATGAAGACCGATTTCAAAAAGCACCGAAAACCGAAAACGCCATTTTACTGGGTGTTGATGGTTGGTCACAACGGAGAAAAAGATACGTTTTTAAATTAATGTGTACGGGGCCTTACTCAGAACCCACCATTTTTAAGGCACTTGATTATATTTGTATAATCGTCTTTTCTACTGCGGTCTGATTCAATCCAAGCAGCGGCTAGACCACGATATCAAAAAGATCTTTGTCAAGTCCAAAGCGTAATTAATTGTTAAAGGATTATTCGATTTTCAAGGGCTCGAATTGATCTCCAACGAGTCACCAGCCCATTGCCATCATATCTCCAAAAAGCATTAATTATGGTTACCCGAGCATAACTTCTGTTTATCAACGTATTATTCGAGGTTCTTCTCTGAAGCTCTAACATTTCTATAAAAAGTAGTCAAAGATGCCCTATTTAAAAGCGAAATTTAAAAAGACTGAATCTCACATCGATAAACACACGCAGGCCCCTTTAAACACGAGCACATAAACGAATTTTGCCTTGCAAAAAAATATTTCCACTAGCACGCAAAATGCAAATTCAACTGCTTTATCATTTCATCACAGCACTAAAACCCAAATCCTCTCTTTTTCTTTCAAACTTAGAAGTCGATACCACTTCATTATGAATCTGTTGGCGGATCCTGACTCGTCGTCCACAACCCGTCGAATTTTTGGAAAAGAGAACCGTCTATCAACTTCAGTAACTATCTAGAGGAAGGGCAATGGTCCTCTCCCGAATTTTATTAAAAGTCAGATCACCCCGCCCTCCCCAAAAGGGAAAAAAACACTTTAAAGGCCTTGCAAGCGCGCTCAATATTGTTGGACAACAACATCCAACATTGTCGGGCCCAAGACTAGTTGGGCGTCTTTGAACCGCCTAGTTTGGCCTGGCGTTGTTGCTTGTCGTGTACCATTGTTGCAATTCCCAAAAACTGACCGAACACGGAGTTCAAAATGCATGCTCCCAATACGTTGGATCCAAGACTGCTGGATGCTGTTCACCAGCAATGCTGCCGATACATATAAACTTATTCATTTCTCTCCAATGTCTTATCATCATTTTAAAGTTCTCGGGTATTTGTTCAAGTTTGTTGATTTTCAAAAAACATCCTAGCAGGACAAAATACAGAAAAATATCTTACCGGTTTTCCCTTGGTATATTCCCTTCCTTGGAATGAAGATGTCTCGTCAAGCCTTTACCAACTTTCCGAGCCTCGTTAGATGAGAATCTTTGTGTTTTTATAGGTCTCTTACTTACCAACGTAACAGCGTGCAGTTGGAAAGCATTTTCATTACGGTTTGTAGCATTTTTTATCACTTGATGTGATAATCTTTTGTTCCTCAATTTTTTTTTTCACTACTGTTTCTCTCGTATCGATTATGCAATTACGTTTCACGATATTTTAATAAGTTATTGGTATAAAACTAGTGGTTTTAGTTTATTCAGGTCTCTCGCCTTCAGGACAGCGCTGGTTTTCTGCTATGCACCAGGCACCCAGCACGGTCACACTCCACTGACATTGTCGTTGTGTTCTTGTTTCTCGCGCTTTTTTCGCGCGTTGCGTAGGGCCCTGGGGTGTAGGCAAGGAATGAATGACAACAAAGCTGGACTTTTGAAGGCATCAAACAAAGACTTTCATTCCATCTGAATAGCGGATGGTCACAAAGCTGTTTGAATTGAGGTATTCAGCGAAACCTTTGACTAAAATTTTAAAACAAAATCATTCGCCATCTCTTACTCCTTGCCGATTTTACCGTTATTGAGGGCAAGCACCTAGGTGAAAGTAAATTCTTTGAGTCAAACTCGAATATTAGCACTGCCGATTTTAAAATCTCTAAGTGAAATTATGTATAGAATGTTGTACATTTGAGTTACAAAAGGAAACAATCTCTCGAACTGAGGCGGAAGCACTGACAAGAACAGCCCGTATGATTTTGTTCCGTTCGCTTGTCCGTGAACACAAATTAGACTATTTTCCCGGGTATTTCAGTTACACGTTTAAAAACCATCGACAGTTCTGTTTAGGAGCGTGCATAAGATTATCATAATAATACGTGTCCATAAAGTTTATTAATTTCGTATTTCAAAACAGTTATACTGTATAATCAAGTGCTGAAAAGCCTCTTCCCTTTGTGTCGGGTGAAAAGAAAATAAGAGATCAAAAGTAGGAGAGCAAAAGAGAAACAAAGAGAAACGGCTGGACCCTTATATTGGTTCTATAACTTTTAAAGTAGGCTACGCAGGCTACTTTCAAAGGGAAGACTCTATAGCCTCATACAAATATTTATCCTCGAAACGAAAGCAGCCTGACCATTTTTCAACATTTTTCCAGTGATCATTTATACGATTTTAGTTGCGAAGAAGAAATAGTCTTGGGCGGCGACGGACTTCAATCTTGATTGTGAAGAAGAAGGGATGGGCTGCTCTCACAAAATTCACAAACATGTATTAATTGAAAGTAATCAATCGAGCATGCGAAATTTCAGATCTAATTGATATCCGGCGGAGAACAACGAACTCTGGCAAACGCAGAAATACAATGCAGACTTAGTTGTTCCTAACAGGGATTCGATTAGCTGACGTTTCGATTCGCTCCAACGAAGAGCTAACGCTCGAAACGTCAGCTAATCGAATCACTGTACGGTGGTCAATTTACATTATCAACTCCGTTGATATATAAACCCAATTTTTGTGTTTCACTCGCCACCGACGCAGCAGCACAGCTTCTTTAGAAACTAATGCCCTTTATCCTTACGTTAACAGACGACTATAACTTCTCAGACGTTAAATGCGCCTAGTATAAAAACGACACGACCTAACTGGGACGCATTTAGCCCTGAACTCCTTTGTTAATTAATCAGCACTTCGTTCCTTCCTTGCTCTCTTGGTCGCCATGGCACACAAGCCACCAGGTGCTTTGGCCATATTTAATTTTTCGTCCATCGCCTGAAAAAGCCGCTTCCTTGACTAATTTTCTTTGTCAAAAACATTTGCACCTTCATTTCTTGTCTTTCTTGACGACGTCGAGAATTAGGCTTCAAAAGCTGCAATACCACCATATACATTCGCGCGTTTAAAGTTTATTTGACGCCGAGTTTTCTCGAGCTCATTGTCTTCATTCCGAGAATAGACCGAGTCCTTGTTTTAGAAAAATCTTGTTTTTTTTTCTTGTAGGTCGTCTAGTTTTATTCGTCCCGTTTTTATATCAGACGGCTTTAACGCCTCAGGTATTAAATGCGTCTGGACGACTTTAACGTCTCTATTATAGAAACGGCCATTCTTAAAGGATTATTCGATGTTCTAGGGCTGAAAGAGTCAAATTTAAAGGAGCAGTGTCACGAGGATTTTGCTGTTTTAGGTCAGTTCTGTGCTAAAATCATTACTTTGAGGCTCTGCCCATAAGCAAAATGCCTCTGTAAAGCTACGGCGAAGATATCAAATGAATTTTATCACAAAGGGCTAACCATAATAAATTTATTGAGGATTTTTTGAAGACGTAGCATCAAAACTTTGAAATTAAAAATTTTCCAATTTTTTAAAGTTTCAATCCATTTCCATCCTTGCCATCTGTAGCAACAGGCGACAGGAAACAGTTTTAGTACCTTCAAATAAATTTTAATAACAAAACTAGACCATTATTTTTGGTATTCAATTGATGCGAAGACACCTTCTAGCTTTTTATAAAGTTGCCAAATAGCGTGACACTGCCCCTTTAAATTCCTCACGATTTTCGGCCGCTTGGGGATCAGACGTACAAATTGAAATAACGGGCCGTAGTTTTGAATTTTAATGTTCACTCAAAAATTAACTCTTCATCGATTTCTGTCAGTATATTTGGCGTTCACATTCCTTAAGTAAATGAAAACCTTTTTCATTATATACCTTTGTATTTCATTTTTGACATGAATTGATCCTCAACGACTCACCGGCCCATTGGCAACTTCACAAAGCGTTAATCATGGTTAAGTTCTGTTTATCAACGTATTATTCGAGGTTCTTCTCTCAAGGTCTAACATTTCTTAAAAACATGGTCAAAGATTCCCTATTTAAAAGCGCAATTTAAAAAGACTGACTCTCTGCCCGATAAACACGCACAGGCCCTTTAAACTAGAGGACATAAACGAATTTTGCCTTGCAAAAAGTGATACCAATAGCACGCAAAATGCAAATTCAACTGCTTTATCATTTCATCACAGCACTATAACCCAAATCCTCTCTTTTTGTTTCAGACTTTGAAGTCGTTACCGCTTCATTAGGAATCTGTTGGCAGATCCAGACTTGTCGTCCACAACGCGTCGAACCGTCTGTCAACTTCAGTGACTATCTTGAGGAAGGGCGGTGGTCCTCTACAGAAGTTTATCGAAAATCTGATCACCCCCGCCCACCCCAAAAGGAAAAAACTTAAGGCCTTGAAAGCGCACTCAATGTTGCTGGATACCAACATCCAACATTATTAGGCCCAAGACTAGTTGGGCGTGTTTGACCACCGAGCTTGGCCTGGCGTTGTTGCTTGTTGTGTACCATTGTTATAATTCCCGACAACTAACCGACTGCTGGATGCTGTTCACTAGCAATGTTGCTTTGTTAAGATTTTACTCTGAGTCCCAAATCAGTCCAGCAAAATTATTCAGAAATCTGCCGATCCATATAAACCTATTCACCTACGTCCAATGTCTTATCATCATCTTAAAGGTCTTGGGTATTTGCTCGAGTTTCTTGTTTTTCAAAAAAACATCTTAGCAGGACAAAATACAAAACAAAATCTTACCAGTTAGTCCCTTCCTGGGAATGAAGATGTCGCGTCGAGCCTTTACCTACCTTCAGAGCCTCGTTAGATTAAAATCTTTGTGCTTTTAAGGTTCTTTTACTTTGCTGTCAAATTCCCATGGGGCGTTTCTTTAAAAACGCTTCCAAATGAGAAAATGCCCTTGAAGAATAAAATAATACTTTCCAACGTAACAGCGTGCAGTTGGAAAACATTTTCATGAAGGTTTGTAGCATTTGTTATCACTTGATGTAATAATCTTTTGTTCCTTTTTTTTGTTTCTTTCGTATCGATTATGCAATATTTTTCACGGTAGGTTAATGAGTTATATGTTGGTATAAAACTTCTGGTTTTAGTTTATTCAGGTCTCTCGCCTTCAGGACAGGGCTGGTTTTCTGCTGTCCACCAGACATCTAGTATGGTCACACTCCACATTGTCGTTGTGTCCTTGTTTCTCGCGTTGTTTTCGCGCGTTGCGTAGGGTAAGAATGAATGACAACATGAAGGCATTTTCAGACAAAGACTTTCATTGCATCTGAAAAGCGGATGGTCACAAAGCTGTTTGAATTGAAGTATTCTGCGAAACCTTTGACTAAAATTAAAAAAAAAATCTTACTCCTTGCCGATTATACCCGTTATCGAGGGCAAGCACCTACGTGAAAGTAAATTAATTTGAGTCAAACTCGAATATTAGCGCTGCCGATTTTGAACTCTCTAAGTGAGATTATGTATAGAATGTTGTTCATTTGAATTACAAAAGCAATATCTCGAACTAAAGCGGGATGCATTGACAAGAACGGCCCGTATGATTTGGTTGTGTTCGCTTGTCCGTGAACGCAAATTCGACTGTTTTCCGGGGTATTTTACACGTTTAAAAACCATCGTCAGTTCTGTTTAGGGCGTGCATGAGATTATCATAACAGGTCCTGTAACACAACTGATTTTATTCTAAACGGTTCTCCAGTACATTCACATGAGGTTCTCGTTCTAGATGGCGAGAACACATGCTAAAAAGTCCCATCATTTCTCTGGGGTTAAAAAGGACTTCGTGTACTAGTCATGTAATGTGACATCTTCCTCTCTTGCAAACAACAACAGCAAAAGGAACAAGAGAAAAGGAGGGGCAAGGGGATTAATATATCACTTATTGCATGAGCACTGCAAAGATAACGTTAATGTTTCTAAGTGAGCTCGTTCTCACAAGTCCAGTTTTTGTGGGGGTATTACAATCCTCCCTGATTTGATAACATATTTTTTGCCACTGTTTGGCGCTGCAATCGTGCTATCAGGTTCCAACCTGGTGGCCGCGTTGGCTTCCTGTGGGATCGGTTTGGGCTCCTGGGCTTGCCCATTTGTAACCGCTTGATGGGGTGAGTCTCGCCCCTGGTTGTGTTTTGGGGGTTCTGCATGTTGAGGGTATGAGCTGTTTTCGGAAGCTGGAGTAGGTCTGAGATGGAAACGTGTCCGTCGATAAGTGGCACCAGTGTTGTTGGATCTGACGATATAAGACCTTGGCTCTTGAGCTGGCTTTACGACTGTGCCGGGTTGCCAGGTTTGTGAATAACAGTCATACACACGGACGGGCGGGTTAGTTTGTAATGGCCTTTTGGGTGGCCCAGAGTTTTGGTTGTAGTAGTGGACCTGTTTGTTCTGCCTCCTCATTAACCTTGCTCCAGTAGTTTCACAGCCTGGTTTACCAAGAAGGACCCACTGAGACATAGGTAGTCTTGTCCTGAATTTTCTTCCTGTCAACAGTTCAGCCGAGGACATCAATTCGTGGTCTAGGGGTGTGGCCCTGTAGGATACGAGGGCAATGTACGGGTCCTCCTTGTTTTTCTCGCACTTCTTAAGAATGTTTTCCACGGTTTGTACCATTCGTGATTGGGGGTACAATGAAGAGCTGGTAGTGTGTTCTATCCGATATTCGGTTACAAAATTCTTGAATTCCGCCGAGCTGTACTGTGGTCCATTATCGGTTAATAGCTGTGAGGGGATCCCGTATTCAGCAAAGATGCTCTTCATGTGGTTAATGATTGCTGCTGAAGTAGTACTTGTGAGTTTTCTGATTACAGGAAATCTGCTGTATTGGTCTGCTAGCAGCAAATATTGCTGGCCCTTGTATTTAAAAAGATCTGAGCTGAGCCTTTCCCACGGCCGTTGTGGGACTTCTGGCTGTAGTATCGGTTCCTTCTGGGCTCACACTGGCCAACTTCATTGATGATGTCTCTTGTTATTCCTGGTCAGGCGACAGAGGTTCGGGCACGTAGAAGACATTTTTCCTGCCCTGGGTGGCCTTGGTGTATGATCTCTAACATTTCAGCTCTGAGCGGGGGTGGTATCAGGATGCGTTCTCCTTTCAGTAGTAGCCCATCTTCGATGGACAATTCTTCTCTGAAATTCCAGTATTCATGGAACACTTTAGGCCATTGCTCTCTTTCTAGGGGCCATCCTTCAAAAATGACCTCTCTCAGCAAGGACATGGTGAGGTCTCTTGCCTCATCTCGGATCTGTTGAAGTCTTGTTGGAGATGCAGGGAGGTTTTGTGTGACATGGTGCACATATCTTTCAGATCTTTCTGGAATTTGGTCGCTCTCAGGAGGCTGTTGTGGGCTGACTCTGGAGAGGGCATCAGCTATGGGTAAACCACTACCTTAACATACTTCACAGATATGTCTTACTTGAGGGCTCTTAGCAGGAATCTGTGGAGCCTAGGTGGGCAGCTGTACAGCTGCTTCTTGAAAATGGATTCCAATGGTTTGTGGTCGGTATGTACTGTGCAATGCTTGCCATAAATGAAGTAGTTAAACCTCTTCAGGCCCCATACAACAGCTAGCAGTTCTCTTTCAATGTTACTGTAATTCTTTTCTGTGTCTGAAAGTGCCTTTGATGTATAGCAAACGGGGTGCCCTTGTTGGAGTAAGACAGCTCCCAGTCCCTTTTAGGAAGCGTCAGTTTGGATGACGGTATCAGAGTGTGGGTCAAAATAATGCGGTGTCCCCATGAATGTAATCTCTTCTTTGACTTGGGGGAATGCTTTGCCTCAGTTAAGAAGGCATCAAGGGAACGATTACTCTGTTTCAGACTTCGCAGATAGTATTTATTCAAGATGTGGTTTGCTTGAGGTTTAACATGATTCTCAAATCCGGTCCAGTACTCATTGAGGTCTTTCCGCTGGTCATCTGTTAGCGCCCACGTGTTGAACAAGTCTAGGCCGTAGTCACCTGACCATAGTGTAACGGGTTATTGCGTGACAATGTCATGTGGTGTGCTGTATCCCAAATATGGTGCCTCCATATTTGGGGTCCCATGTACGAGAGTTTTGGAGAAGCGTTCGTTGTAACTGTTGTAAGCGTAGTTGACAGCGGAATTACTGAAAAGGAGTGGTCATCTTTATCGAGAACATTTATTCACTGGAACCCAGGAGTTGTAACACTGGTGTCAGGAGTGGGGATTAGGAATGCAAATATGGCCAACGAGAGCGGAGAAATCATTTTAAAAAATCAGGATGAAAGCAACGAAGACGAAGCTTCGTGCACTTTGCCTTCAACCTCGCCGACTGAGGATTCGTGGACGAGTATGGACGCTATCCTAGAGGTTCTACACTCGATAGAGAAACAGAATAAAGGAATTGAAGACAAAATGTTTCAGCAGGTAACGAAAATCGAGCTTCGAGTACAGGAAATATCACAGCGCTTCGAAGAATTTAGTATGCGCTCGTGTAGATGCTCAATTACACGGAGATAAACTGACGATGAAAATGAACGCTTTGGAGGAAGAATTCACAAAAAAGGTGGACTCTCGATTCTAAACAAAATTTGTTCGAAGAAGATGTTAAGCAAAGGCTAATGGAGACACAAGAGAGCTTTAATGTGCGGCTGGATAACGCATTAAAGAGCTTCGAGGATAAACTGAGCCCCTCGCTTGCCACCGAGCAACCGGTGAAAGTAAAAGTGGAAACCCCAACTCCCTTGAAACAAAGCCTTTCACCTGAAACCGCCAAGTTTTCATCACCTCTCTCAGTCTGCAGTGGAGATCCCGAACATAAACGGCCGGTTCAAATCCCCCTCTTCCCCCCCCCCCCCCCCCCCTCGTTTGACGGCCAATCACAATGGTCCTACATTGCTCAGTTCAAAATCGTCGCCGGCATGAATCAATGGGACGACTAGCTGAAGGGGAACTACCTTGCGAGAAGCTGAAAGGGTCTTGCTTTAACTCTCCTTGGAAACCTTTCTCCAGGCACCCGACAAGACTACAAGGAGCTAGTTGCGGCTTTAGAGAGCAGACTCGGCTCGGCACCTCAGCAAGAACTTCATCGCTCCAAGTTTAAGAGTAGAGTAGTGAGACGCCGTCAGTAGCCTTTACAAGAACTTGCCGAGGATTTGGAGCGCTTGCTAAGGGTAGCTTACCCTGTTGCCCCAGAAGGTATGAAGGACCTACTAGCAAAGGAGCAATTCATCGATGCCACTTTGAATGGAGAAGCCTCATTACGACTTAAGCAGAGTCGGCCCCAGACCCTTCGCGCTGCTCTGACACTAGCTATGGAGCTGGAATCTTACCGGCTAGCCTCACGCCAAAGGGAATTTCAGAATCGTGGTATGGACTGTTGTCCAACGGAAAGGAATTCGACTGAAGAGCCTGGTTGTGGGGAATCCCACCAGGATGATGTACTTCCACAAGTGGTATCTTACCAGGGATATGGGTTCCCACAGTGCTGGGCGTGCGGGAAAAGAGAACACCTGAAGCGAGTCTGTTGGAGGCTTGGCAGGAACAAATCAAGCGGTGTGCATAACCACAACCGCTCCAAACCTCCTTTAAACTAGGAACCTCCATCGAACAGTTAAACTGAGGACACAGGCAGTCTCACTGTAAATGGTGACATCGAAGGAGTGATATGCCCAATGGTTGTTGACACTGGTACCAACGTCACAGTAGTTCGTCCAGATGTGCTAAGCAAGCAGACCCTTTCTCGTTTACAAGTCACTACAAGTGTACTCAAAACTGCAACAGGGGAACGGCGGATGTGTGTGGTAAACTACGGCTTGAGATTAGAATTGGACAGACACAAGTCACCCATGAAGTACTTGTCGCAAATATAGTGGAACCCCGCCTTACGTCCACCTCGTTATTACGGCCACTTTTTTTGGCCGCTCGGCAAAACGAACATACGGTCACCCGTTAATACGGCCAATTATTTTTTGGCTCATTGGTGACCGTATTAACGGGGTTCCACTGTATTTCAGACAGGTTCATTCTAGGCCTGGACTTCCTGATGGCACATGGTTGTTCTGTTGATGCAGGGAAAGGAATCGTAGGGATCGGAGCAGAGGAAGTTCCCCTTCACAAGCCTTTACCTAGCAAATTAGCCCGCTGCTATCGAGTGACGGCCGTTGAGGACACACTTATTTCCCCTCACTGCGAAGCCATTGTAGCAGCCAAGATCACAGACACCCACCCTCCCCTTTGTGAGCCTTTGGGAACAGTAGGCCCATCCTAAACTACCGTGCTCCCACCTTATGCGTTGGTTGGCAAGACACTGGTCAATACCAACAAAGATTATGTACCCGTGAGGGTGGTTAACCTCTCCGGTAGCCCAGGAAAATTCGTTGTGGCAGTGAAGTGGCAAGTTGTGAACTTGTGGAAAGTATTCTTCACCAACAACCCGAATTTGACCACAAGCCTCAAGAGGCCGGCGACAACTTACCAGATCACCTCACGGACCTCTATGCTCGGAGCTCTGAGTGGTTGAGTGGCTTCTGCTTGAATTTCAAGATATCTTCTCACGAGGACCCCAAGATCTGGGAAGGACTGGGCTAACGACACATGAGATAGACAAAGGCACTGCTCCCCATATCCGTCAGCCCCCAAGGAGATTGCCATTTGCACAGCGTGAGGAAGCCCTTAAAGCTGTTGAAGGACTTATTGAGCCTTCCAACAGCCCTTGATCGTCGCCAGTTTTCTTAGTGAAAAAGAAAGGTGGATCGACGAGGTTCTGTGTGGACTATCGCAAACTGAACGATCTCACCAAAAAGGATTCCTATCCTCTGCCAAGGATAGATAACACCCTCGATGAACTCTCTGGTTCCTCTTAGTTTTCAACCCTAGACCTTAAAAGTGGCTACTGGCAAGTGGAAGTGGCTGAAAAAGACCGAGAGAAGACAGCTTTTGCAGCAGGGAATGGGCTCTGGCAGTACAATGTAATGGCTTTTGATCTCTGCAATGCGCCTGCCACCTTCGAACGCCTAATGGATACTGTCCTTACGGACCTGAGGTGTTTAATCTACCTTGACGACGTAATTGTTCATGCAATGGACTTTGATCTAGAGTTGAGGCGATTGAGGCTTGTATTCTCCCTTCTACGAGCAGCCAACCTGAAGTTGAGTCCTAAGAAATGTGAGCTCTTTCGGCGGAAAGGTAAGTTCCTGGGCCACATGGTGTGTGAGGAGGGGGATACCACAGACCCTGAGAAAGTCGAGGCTGTTCAAAACTGGCCAGTACCACACAATGCTAAGGAGGTTAGGAGTTTCGTTGGCTTATGCACCTACTACTGGCGCTTTATCCGTTCGTTCTCTGAAGTTGCCCGCCCTCTGCATGAACTGTCGGAGAAAGGCCAACCATTTAAGTGGACAAAGGAATGTGATGATTCATTTCAGCAACTCAAGGCTGCTCTTGTGTCTGGCCCTGTGCTTGCATACCCCCGCAGCGAGGAACCTTTTGTACTAGACACTGATGCTAGTAATGTTGGCATAGGAGCAGTTCTTTCTCAAGTACACAATGGTCAGGAAAGAGTCATTGCTTATTACAGCCGTGCACTCCGTAAAACCGAGCGCAATTACTGCACTACCAGGTGTGAACTTCTGGCAGTTGTCAGAGCAACTGAGCACTTCCACCCCTATCTGTATGGGAGACGGTTTACTGTGCGAACTGACCATGCCTGCCTACAATGGCTGATTTCATTCAAGAACCTACAGGGTCAACTGGCAAGATGGCTGGAGACACTACAGACCTATGATTTCTGTGTCGCATATCGTCCCGGAAGGAGTCATCAGAATTCCAGCATCCCTGAGGAGGCAAACCAATCGGAGGAAAACCAGTGGACACCTTTGCAATTGGGTACCTATCAGATGACAGACAGAACAATTTCCCACATCCTTAAGTGGAAGGAGACTGGCATTCGCCCAGAATGGCCAGCCATTGCCCATCTTGACTCAGTTACAAAGGCACATTGGGTCCAGTGGGACTTGTCCTCAAGAATGGTGTGTTGTATCACCGGTAGGAACGTCCCGAACCTGGTACGAGGAGATGGCAGCTTGTAATCCCTACAGTCCTTCGACCTAGCATCTTGAAACTACTCCATGATAGTCCAGTGGGTGGTCACCTGGGTTTGTCTAAGACCCTAGGTAAAGTCCGTGAACGATTTTACTGGATCCACTGTCGTCGTGACGTTGAGGAATGGTGCTATAAGTGTGACTTGTGTGCTTCCAAGAAGGGCCCCAGAGTGAAGCCGAATTCACTCCTGCAACTGTGCAATACTGGAGAACCGATGAAACGCGTGGCCATCGATGTACTGGGGCCTCTGCCTGAGACAGAGCGTGGCAAGAAATACATTCTGATTGCAATGGACTACTTTAGTAAATGGCCTGAGGCTTATGCCCTCCCAAATCAAGAAGCAGCTACTATTGCCGATTTTCTTGTGTCTCAGCTATTCACTAGATTTGGCGTGCCTGCTGAGCCTCACTCCGACCAAGGTCGTAACTTTGAGTCTCGCGTGTTTCAGGAGATATGCTTCTTGCTTGGAATCCATAAGACCAGGACAACCGGTTTGCACCCCCAATCTGACGGTATGGTATGGCGGTACAACCGAACTCTTGACAATCAGCTAGCTACTTTCGTCCAGGATCATCAGGGTGATTGGGACCTGCATTTATCACTCCTCCTAAGGTCCTATCGGACAGCTGTTCACGAGACTACAAGGCTCACCCCTGCCATGCTCATGTTTGGGCGAGAACTACGTGTTCCCCTAAATTTGATTATGGGCCGGCCACGTGAAGAATGTGGGGACGAAAGTTACCTCGAGTACGCCCAGAGACTGCAAGCATCGTTAGAGGCTGCCCATGATCTCTCTAGAGTCCATCAGCAAGCCAGTAGCCAGCAAATGAAACGGCGGTATGACATGCGTAGGGTAACATCCTCCTTCAATAGGGGACAAATGGTCTGGTTGCACAACCCACAGCGCAGGAAAGGCTTATCTCCTAGGCTGAGCCGGCCTTGGGAAGGGCCATATGTCGTGTTGCACAGAATCAATGATGTTGTGTATCGAATACAACGGGGTCCTCGGGCGAAGCGCAAGGTTGTGCACAGGGATAGGCTTTGGGAGTACCGTGGGGAAGCTCGCGCTCATTGCTTAAAGGAACCCTCTGGAGGACAAGACGAGGAGGTACCCAAAGAGACGCTGGTGCAGCGCGAGACCCTCGTGAGTGAGGCAAACAGGAATGTTTTAAGCCGCCGTCGAAAGAGGCGAAGAGACGTTTCCCCCATATTTAGGGCCAAACGTTGCCAGGCCAGTGCCGAATGTGATTTTCGGGAGGGAATCCCATTGTCGCAGCAGAACCAGGGACATTCCAGGCGTTCTCAGAGGAGGCGACGTCCACCTTGAGATACAAAGACTTTGTTTCGAGTTCAACATTTTACGGCATAATTTGCCGTTATCTTATTTTTTGTTTGTTTCATGGACACTTGAACATTTTAGATAACTATCGTTCAGTCCCTGTTGATGTATCCGGGACGGACACTAGCTTTAGGAGGGTGGTAGTGTAACGCGTTATTGCGTGACAATGTCATGTGGTGTGCCGTATCCCAGAATATGATTGCTTCCATATTTGGGATGCCATGTGCGAGAATTTGGGAGAAGCGTTCGTTGTAACTGTTGTAAGCGTAGTTGGCAGCGGAATTAAAAGGAGCGAGTGATCATCTTTATCGACGACATTTATTCACTGGAACCCAGGAGTTGTAACAATAGTAACACATACTTGCATTTTTGGTCTTTATCTCGTCGTTTGAGTGGACCTTCAAACAGCAGCTCGCATTTTTGGCGAAAACGCTTGAATCTTCTTAGCAGATCTGGGCCGGGGCTCCAATCCATTTTAGGGACTTCGAACCAAAATAAGTCACTCATCCTGCCACGATGTTTACGGTAACGGGTGAGATGAATTTGATCGCGGGTCGGCGAAGCAGCAAAACGTTGGGGAGAACACTGTTAATCGTGCCGATACCAGTCTTTCGGTCTTCTAAATTTGCTGGAGAAGATCCCACTTCTGACATCCATGTAACATAACTGATTTTATTCTAAACGGTTCTCCAGTACATTCACATGAGGTTCTCGTTCAAGATGGCGGGAACACATGCTAAAACGTTCCATCATGCCTCTGGGGTTAAATAGGACTTTGTAATGTGGCAGGTCGTGTCCATAAAGTTTATTAATTTCGTATTTCAGAACAATTATACTGCATAATCAAATGCTGAAAATGACTTAAAAGCTTCTTCCCTTAGTGTCGGGTGAAAAGAAAATAAGAGAACAAAAGTAGGAGAGAAAAGAGAAACAAAGAGAAACGGCTAGACTCTTAATTGACTCTACAGGCTACGCAGGCTACTTTCAAAGGGAAGATTCTATACCCTCCGGCAAATATTTATCCTCCAAACGAAAGCAACCCGACTTTTTTTAAACATTTTTTCAGTGATCATTTAGACGACTTTAGATGCGAAGAAGGAATAGTCTTGGGCGGCGACGGGCTTCAATCTTGATTATGGAGAAGATGGGATGGGCTGCCCTCCCAAAATTCACCAAAATGCTTTAATTAAAAGTAATCAATCAAGCATGCGAAAATTCAGATCTAATTGATATCCGGAGAACAGCGAACTCTGGCAAACGCAGAAATACAATGTACACTGGATTTGATCCTAACAGTTAACTGAAGCCTCTTTTTGCGGCACTAAAGGCCCGTGCAAATGCTTCAAACATTGTTGGCCATGCAAGAACTTCCAACCGCTGATTCGGTTGGGTTCAATATGTTCGGTGAGCTTAAACTGACCATCGTCGTGTGGGATCGATGTTTAGTTTTCTCAGGAGTTGTAAAATCTTGTTGTTTCAACCGGACAAAAACTCCAAACAACAAAACCCAGCAAGCTGTTCAAACGCGCCCTGTCCACGTTGAACCTAACCTTGGATGATGTTGGCCGACAAATTAGCATTGCGATTGTTTTCACGGGCCTTAATAGGGAGCTTTAGAAAGGACGACAGCAACGCCAGTGAAAACGTTGTTTAAAAACATAAATTAGCATGTTTGATTCCACTTTGTGCTGGTCTTACATTTTTTTTTCAATTTTAACCAGGTTGTCCGGTTAACTGAAAATTGATTTGGTACAAAACGACGTTAAGGTCAGTTAAGGCCAGTTAAGAGCTGAGAAAGTGAGAAAGTCACCGTGGAGGGCTCACAATCTCCACAAAACCTTGAATTGGGTCATTTCGTGAACGTGACTTGCACAGGACTGCAAAGAAATGTCGTTAAGTGTACATGACGAGCGTGCAGAGCAATTGTGTTTGCTTCAGTTAAACCGTATACTTATCATATTGTTTTGTGGCGTTTTCGTTGCCGTCGCCGTTGCTAAAGCTCCCTAATATGGCATAAACTCCATTTTTTATATATAACTCTTTTATATATTTTAGAACGTCTTAATTTTGAGCTGAGGCTGAATCGAGAATGAATGTTCTTTTATTTTATTATTATATTTTTCACGTTTTGAGTCTGAAACGTTCTTAACATGTTCCGTAAGTTACAGAATGAAGGCTAGAAAACATATCCGAGCTCTACAAATATTTCGAGCTATTTTAAACGTGGATATCTGAAATGTTTTTTTTTTTTTTGTTGCCGGGGGATCTTCCAAGATAATTGCCATTTAAACCGGCCTTGACACACAAGGAAGCATGCAGCTAAAGGTAAGTGAGCTTTTCTTTAGAATATTTCGAATATTTAGACACCTTTTGAATCGTGAGAATAGTTCTAAGATAAAGGCTCCGACGCGGTTATGATAGCAGGCGAACAGACCAGAAGCACCGCAAAATAGACCAGTTCAGATTGAGCAGCACAAACGAACACATAGTGATATTAAATTAAAACAATTAGAACTTTTACATCAATATTTTTGACGGCATAGTTGATTTTTATTGATTTGCTATTAGTTGAATACAGAATTACCTGACCCCAGGTAGCAAAGCTAATCTAGGCGGGCCAGGAGATAAGGAAAGATGAAAGACTGCTAAAAGGAATATGTTGATAAGAAAATAAAGTTGAAATTAAAACCAGAACAACGTCGAGAAAATAAAAAAAAGAGAATAAAAAATGCGTTACCATCCACAGGCATTGAAACAGCACGTTATAGATAAGAACCGTATTTGTTTACCCTGCATATGATTTCTTCGAGTCATCAGACTGTAAAATTTCAAATAAGAATGCGCGAATTCTCTTTTCAAATTTATCTTTAAGCAAGTTACGAATATTGCGGTTGTTATCTCATTCCACAATTTTGCACCAATTCTCGAGAATGCATATTTTTGAATCTCTATATTTGATTTTTTTATATAAATTTATGGGACGTTGAGGATCTGGTATTGTATGAATGAACACGAGAAGTGGGAAGAAACAAGTCTTGAATGTTTGGGGGTAAAAGATGATTATTTATATCGTGCATGATTTCCGAAAGTAGTTGACTATATGCAGAATATTAAAGGAGCACGGTCACGATATTTTGGGTCATTATTACAGAGATAAAAAAATTCACTCAACTAATGCGAAACAGTGAAATAACAAATTTTCAGGGAAGATAAGCACCAAAGAGACAATAAATTTAGGCAAAAATTTAGGTTAAATTTTTCAAAAACGTAATTTGTAAACCGTTTCAAACTTCTCCATCCTTCACCATCCTCGCCATGTTTGCGTTTATTCTTGTCTCTTTGGTGCTTATCTTCCCTGAAAATTTGTTATTTCACTGTTTCGCATAATTTAAATGCATATTTTTTATCTCTGTAATAATGACCCAAAATATCGTGACCGTGCTCCTTTAAGCTTATAACTACACATACAGTATGTCTGGGCTGCCTGCTGGCCTGTGATCTAAGCCTCAACTTTCTTCTAAAACAGGTTCTTATTAAAAAAGTGTATATCTTGCCTGAGAGTAACTGGGAAAGAACATCCCACAAAACTGCCATAACTGAAAAAGGCGTCACCCTCTGATAACTTTAGTCGGGACGAGGTTCTGGAAGCCTAACACCTCCCTCCTAAAAGAAGATTATTTGAACCAGATCAAGATGAATCAAAAAGAGAAAGAACACGAATGATTTTGTGTTAGGAAGGATAGAAATGAAGTTAGAGAAAACTAAATCTCTTATGCAGCATCTAAAACGTCTAAAATTATGTCTCGTGAAAATGAATTCCAGAGAGAAATTGCAGATTTGCAAGACGAAAAAAGAACAGCAATAACAACAACAAAAGATGAGCAAGAAGACACTCCGCCAAACAAAAGTAAAAAACGCAGCTACAGAAACTCGATGACCTCATAAAGGTGCTCAACAGCCAGATGGTATGACGAAAGAGGAAAAATAGTAAATATTTTCTGAACATAGGAGCCGGGAGGCGAGAGAGAAGAGCACGGTAATCGGGATTTCTAAAAGGGAGGGAGGAGGGAGCTAAAACAGCCATCGGGGTGGGAGCAGTAGGATTCATTTGCATGGTTCTTGCTATGTCGTGCTTTATTTGTTGAATTTAATACTTACCGTGGGTCGATTTCGGGTTGATCTCCCGTGGGTCATGGGCTGGTTTTGGAGGATTTTTCGCGGGTGACCTATTTCGCGATTAATTTAGCAATATTTGTAGTATAATTATTTTATAACAACGAACTATACTCAGAAAACAGATAACACTAATACAAGGAAAACGCTGTGGCTATATGCTCGGCAGCCTGGAAGGGTCTCAAATAAGCTAAATGAACCGGGCAGTCAAAAAATTTCTATATGATTTCTGCGAAATGCCTGTCAGTAATGGATTTCGACTGCCTGAAAGTATTATATCTGGAAAGCATTTATTAATAATAGATACGCAACAACTGTACAATATTTGTTACCCACAGTTAGCATAGCTATTCGAGGTGGGTAATATCGGGTGTGGGTAATATAATATCTTCGTTTAGAATTGCCAAGCGATTATGGAAAGGATGGTGGCAACGCGGCTGACTAAACTTGGGTATAGTATGAAATCGCCATATTCTCGACACAAACAACTTTGTGGCTTGACTCACCTTGATATATATACTGACACAACTGTAACGAACATGTCGGCCAGGCCATAAATCACGGATGCACTAGACTTAAAAAGAAGCTAAAAGAGAACACACCAGTGGAAAGCTTGTCAAACTTGTATATATTACCTGCTAATCTGATTACAGCTTCAGGAGGTTTACATGGGAGACTTTCTGTACAAGTGAGTTAAAAATTTTGGGCTGTGGGCATTTTTCCCAGGGGGGTACTCCCAGAAAAATTGGGTGGAGGTGTGCGGCCCGCTTCCTGAAACCCCTACCCTATTTCAAACCAAAATCTGCGATTTTCCTTACCCTATTTCACACCTCACCAAAAATTTGATACCCTATTCCAGACCTATTTCACATACACAGTTGGCGTAAACATAATTAAAAGACAAAAGAGAAGGGCTTTTGTTGATGGTCTTATCGGCTAAAGATGAAGAACTAACTTCTTCTAAAAAAACATACCGAATTCAAGACAAGAGTGCACAAACCATATCCTATTTCAGACCAAAATGGTCAAAATTGATACCCTATTTCAGACCAAAACGGCTAAAAAACCATACCCTTTGGGCCGCACATACCTATATAGCTCATATAATGTAGTACCCCCGGGGCATTTTTATAGCCTATGTGAAACCGTGCCCGTGTGTCAAGCCGCAATTGGCTTGTCAATTTGCAGAAAATATCTCACTGTTATCTGTTACCAGCAGAGCTACCCTGAGAGCTGTATTGACTTTTATGCCCAAGTTTGCAAAAATGGTCAGCCCTCGAAGCCATCTTCCTTTCCATAATCGCTTCGCAATTCCAAACGAAGATATAATACTTTCAGGTAGTCGGAATGAGGCATTTCGCAGGATTTCTGACTCCCGGGCAGTTAGTTTTATGTGAGACCCTTCAGAGGCACCCAACGAGCCAAATCAACCAAAAGCTGTAGAAAGGCAAGTCCCTTATGGTGTTTGAAGTCTGTTTTAAGTGATGTTTTCATTAGCTAGAAGAAGTTCATCTGTTCGGATTCCCTAGCTGAAATTTTAATTGCCCGAAAATATTAGGGAACAAAATCTTCCTTTGAGAAAAAGCAAGCTAAAATGAACTTTCCACGAACTTTCTAGGGAACTATTTTCTTTCCGAAAATGCTAGCTGACGTTTTAGACTGCCAAAAACAGCAATTACGACCTTTCCGAAAACCTTAGGGGCAATGATTTCCCAATTTCGAATCTTTTAGGCCACGTTTTAGTTACGAAAATCCGAGTGCACTCTTAATCGACGCCGAAAACCCAAGGCGAATTACCCTCCACCGAACAGATATCTACCGAAACTTGTTGTTGGGTGCCCCTGACCTTTCTCGGCTGCCGGGCATATAATGTCTATAATCCACAGCGTTCAAAGAAAGTATAACTGTCTCAAGAGCGCCCATGCGTAAATAACGAAGATAGGTAGATTTTACATTTCACGTTCCTCATTTTGCTGAATTTCGCTGAATAAAGTAGAATTTATCAATGTTGCCTTTAACTTCGTTACGTTGCGTGACTCGTTCCAGCGGATGTTCAATCTCATACCCAGAGTCCTCGGGGAGTGGGACGAAGTCGATCGGATTGGTGTTTTTCGCTCGTGACTGGCACGAGAAGCATAAATACTCGCAGAATGAACTATCGTTCCACGTTTAGACCTGCAGAGATACCTTAAGGTAAGATTAAATTATCTGCCCTGATTCATGCAATCTTGCTTACCGTGATCGTTGCTCGTTTGGCGTCATTCATTCATATTAGTTTAGCTAGTGAGTGTCTGCTACAGCTCAGCTTTATCTCAGCTTCATGAAACTTATTAGTAAGCTAAATAACCCCATATCTGTATCTGTACTTGCATATTTGAAAACCTATTTGTATTATATTCCCTGCTAGCCGAGCCCGGGTAGCAGAGGTCTAGTCACTCGTGTGCCAGATTACTGTAAAGATTTGAAAGGTGTGCGTGGCGTGCAATGTCACCTCTGTCTCTGCTTGTTTCATGATCAATTTCCTGCATTTTAAGTGTTTGCAGTTGGTAGGACCTTCATATGATGCATATGTCAGGGTAATATGTGCCCAAATGCATTGCAGTAGATCTTAATTAAAAGGAACTAATATTGCATTATTTCAGGATGCATCCATTTTGGGTTGTGTCAGTATTGGCCCTGTTTTCAGCCGCAACTGTAGCAAAGCAAAATGCTAAACCAAACATCATCTTTATACTGGCTGATGATCTGGTATGAATACAATAAATTAGAAGTTATATGATCGATCATAATTGTCGTTACTAGATTTCTGTGTTCACAATCAATCTTTTTAAATTACTGCACTTATACTACAGTGCTTCAACTTAATGTCTCTTGGCTGAATTTCATTTAACATTTACTAGCACAACTGTCTGTTAATTTGTCTAGATCTAGTCTGTCATGGGGATATTTTGATGGTAAAATACAATGTTTAATTCCCTGCACTGTAATCTGAACTAATATTGTACTAATAGTTAATTATTGTCAACTCATGATTAGCATGTGACTTGTGTATTCCAGGTCATTTACTCAATATAATTTGATTATGTGTTTAATAGACTAATGTTCAAGTGTCTTCCCTTCCCTCCCAACCTATGGTGGGCAGAGAGTTTTTCTGTGAAATAGTGTTAAATCAGCTTTCCTTTGTTTGTCTTGTTGGGCTCATATCTGTTACTTAAAACAAACCTCAATTGATTTCTCTTTGCCAAATGGAGCTTTGTTTGTTTTAGTTGGGGATAGTTTCCTTGTTCTTCTTGTGCCTGGCATTCAAACCAGGCCAGGGGTGGTTCACTGCATCATTTAAAAATAACTGACTCTGTAGTTCTGCCTCATAAACTACTATTATGTGTTCACTTATAGCAAAACCAAACAAACAGACATGAAAAAAAACAACAACAACAAAAAACAAAAAAAAAAAACTTGTCAAACCCTTAATATACTGTATTGTGGGATCAGATTCTCCAGAAATGATTTTATATCTTAATCGGTAATGATCCAGTTATGAACCTTTATTTTTGTTCTGTTGGACACCATTCAGGGGTTTGACGACGTGAGTTTTCATGGATCAAAGCAGATTCCAACTCCAAACCTTGATGGACTGGCAAACAGTGGAATTATTCTTAACAACTATTACGTGCAGCACATATGTACACCAACTCGAAGTGCTATCATGACTGGCCGATATCCCATCCATACAGGTAATTCCTTGTGAATAAACAGGTGGTGAATATGCCAGTGGTTTTCATATGCTAATCTTATCAGTATAATAATTATCATAATTATTATCATAATTATTATCATTATTGTTATTAATGTTATTATTAGTATTAGAATTATTAACTTTCTACAATATTATCATCAACATGGTCATGAATGTATCCTTAAATTGAGAGTGTTCAATTACTAATGTGACATTCTTTAAATAGTGAATTAATGTAAATAGTTAATCTTAGCTACTAAAATAATGCTTTCAAAATGTTAGTTGATTTTGATGATTGTTTTTTTCAGGTATGCAGCACAGTGTTATTCTGGCTTCTCAGCCATATGGACTTGGATTAAATGAGACTCTTTTGCCACAGTATCTCAAAGAGCTTGGATATGCTACACATGCTGTGGGAAAGGTACATACATATATCTGAGTCTGACATAATTTGTATTGCTATTTTCCTAGACATATCTTCTCACATCTCTTAGAACTTTGTATTTCAAATGTCCACAAGGGGCAGATAAAGGGGAGGGATGCAGAGGGTCTGCATCCCCCACCCCACTGAGAATAATGCCCTGCAGCTTTTTTATATAACTAGTATTCTACAAAAAAAGAAAAAAAAAAAAGAAAAGAAAAGAAAACTTTGTGGTTTATTGGACAGGTGTTAGAGGGAAAATCTTGAATCCACCCCTGTCAGCCATAATTAACACATTGAAAGGTATTTACTGAGTTATGTAATGTTTGCCATTTATAATTAATGGTGCATTTATTTCTGTATGAGGTTTTGTTGATCTTCTTAGCATTGGGAACCCCTCAGAATTATAATTATTTAGTGTGGACATCAGACATTGAAAAGAAACTGACCATTAAAGGAAAAAAACACACATTACTTCTTTTAGACAACTGTTGAGGCAGGCGCGGTTGATATGGCAACATACTGGTATACACTGTATATCTAGGAGGTAATTTTATCGTTAGCCAGCTTCTCTGGACAGTGTGTCATTTAAGAGCAAAAAATGCCACAACAAATAAAACTTGGAGGGCAGCATAATTATTATGTGGTACACCCAAAACTGTTCCTTTCAAGAGCACGTTACATTTTGAAGTGAGAATTGTGTCATAACATCTCCCTGCCTGTGCCTGTCATTCTATCTCCTTCTCTTACATTGTAACTCTTTTACTTACCTTTGAATTTTTAGGCTTATCACATGTATAGAATTCCAAAAATGCTGTTTACCATTTCCAAATATCTGCACTGGTTCCAGAGATACATGTATTTAAGTTTAAGAAAGTGTAAAATATAGAAATGAAATGACTGATGGCATCATAGACTCAACCCAATATAACATCAAGCATACAAATAGAGCTATCTCAAGGTCAATTTCCAGCAGAGACCATTGAAACTTGGTAGGCTAATAGTTCTACAGGCAACACACCTAATGCTGTAAATAATTTTGTTCCCATGGCAACTCACTCTTTCCCATTCCCTCCAACATGATTTCAATATTTTAGTGGTTTTCAGCTCGAAAAACATTTAACAAGGCTGCGAACTAGCCCTAACATAATTTATATGCAACATGAATCATGCAGATGAGGCACCATTGCCAAATTTTAAAGTAGAACACCACCATCATAACTAAACCTGGAAAAAGCTGCCTAATACATACCTCTTACTAACCGAGTTCAAGGTCCATACTGTAAGTTACCAAGTTATTTCCCGTTGATTTATGGCCCAAGCACAAAGTGCGCGGTCCATGAATTAATGGATAAAAAACGAGGATCCGTAACTTACAGTACGGACCGAGAAAACGAGGTTAGTAAGATATTTATTATATCTCTGAGGTTAATCCAGCGCACAGGTAAAAAACTAGTTGAAGTCAAGCGGGCCATACTGTAGAATACGGGCCGCAAAATTGACCAATCACAGCGCGCGTACTAAGTGAGAGATATAATAACAAATATTATAAGTTCCTCCTGTGACAATGTTCAGAAAATGTAAGATGGGATGATCTATTGTGAATTGTATTAGGAGGCGGGGACATCCAATGAAGAGAAGTCAAATTGGACCCTATAAAGGTCTATAAAGGCTGCTTCTTATAATTTATTATAAGTTCCTCCTGTGACTTGACCCTTTTCCCAACCTATCATTGCTTCTTTGTGCCTTGTTTTCAGTGGCATCTTGGGTTCTTTAAAACCGAATACACTCCAACAAAGAGAGGATTTGATTCGTTCTTTGGTTATTATTGTGGAAAAGAGGATTACTGGGATCACTCAAACAATGAAAAGTATGGATGGGGTCTGGATCTGCGTAATGGTACAGAGGTAATTCAGTGGGTTCATACCTTGGAAGACATTATTAATTCTAAACTTTTATGTGAGAAAGACATTAATATATAGTAAGTCTTGTTATAACAAAGGAATGATAAGGATGTGCAAGACTGTATCATTGCAGTTATCTATCAACTCAATGGGCCCTTTGCAGGATGTCAGTCATGTGGTACAAAAACACTATGCTAGGATGCAAACAACCCACTAGGACAGTAGCCAAACAAAGAGCTTACATCATTTAAAGTGGTAATAATTTGTTAGAACAAATGATGTAAGCTCTATGTTTGACTAGTCCCAATGGGTTGTTTGCGTCCCAGAATGCCGCTTTTGTACCATGTGACTGATATTCTGCCAAGGGCCCATTAAGTAGTTGCGAAGAGAAATCCTTCCCTTTGTGTGACATCTGTGGTTCTGGCGGTACCTACAGTGTGCTGCATACATGTAAGTGTCATGGAGGACATATCTTCAAATCCTGTTCAAGTCTGAATTATAGGCAATCTAGGTCTCCTACTCCTTCCCTTTCTAAGTGCTTCAATCTGTGATCACTCAGTCTTCAATCTTTGCACACACTTGGTCTCCATGATATCAATTAATACATCTCTTTAGCTTTCGTATGACCTATAATTCATGTAATTTTTTAATTGTTATGACTTGTGATTATATTTTATTGCATCCACGGCTTTCTTGGAGGCCAGTTCCACGTAATTTTAAATCTCTGTGTTGTATAAAAATGTCTGTCTGTCTGTCTGTCTGTCTGCCAGCCAGCTATTTAGCCAGTTGGGTGGTTCTTTGGTTGGTCAGTCACTTGTTAGTGAAACAGTTAGTCAGTTTGTTAGTCTCATGTGCACAGTCCATCACACAATCCAACATTATGAATGGATCAATTTATAATTTGTTTTTGCCTTGTGATCATTATGTAAAATTATGTTGTTTTTACTTAATTTATGCATTTACACAATTTGTAATCTTGTGTCTGCACCTTTTATTTTTGTAATACTAGTGGAAGTGAAAAATTTAATGTTAATATACCACTAATAATTATGATAACAAGATTGACCATAATTGTACTAATAATAATAATAATAATAATAATAATAATAATAACAATAACAATAATAATTTTAATAATAATAATAATAATAATAATAATAATAATAATATTGATACCTTAATTCATTTTGACCTATTCTCAGCCCGTGAGGACAAAATGGGGTCAATACAGTACGGAGCTGTTTACAGAAGTTGCTGTTGATGTCATTCAGAAGCATAATTCCTCCCAGCCGCTGTTTTTATATCTTCCTTACCAAGCAGTTCACAGTGCAAACTACATTCAGCCGGTTCAAGCACCCCCAGAGGAGATCATGAAGTTTAAGAACATCCAGAATGAAAACAGGAGAGTGTTTGCCGCAATGGTGTCATCTCTTGATCAAGGTGTTGGAAAGGTAGGTTGTTTAATGTTCAGCAGGTTGCTTATTCATGATCATGTTGTAATTGACCCCCACACTTTCTCCTCATCTGGAAGTTGATGGAGGGTGTGCACTATGTGGTGAAAAAGTGTGTGGTCATTCACAAATTGGACACATAGTTCACCTATTAAATGGCAGGGAGACTTGGCACCCCAGGGCTGAACGAACATTGCCATCAATGGGGCCATCGGATTCGAGGTGGTGCAATTTTGGAGCATGTGAAAGACACAGGGGACCCAATTGATTGGACCACCACAAAGAACGCTGAGCTGGAGGACCATCTACTGTAACATGAAATACGTGAGGTCAGTTGTTCACCTGCTACCCTGGCTCCAGAGGCCCGTTGGAAAAAAATATTCCTGAAAAAGCCAAAATAGAACGAGGCTTTGCCATGTAAATTCCCTCCTTCAAACGAAAAAAATAATCTCTGGCACCCAGGGTATTCACCTACCAGCACCAGCGGGAAAATTGAACTTTGAGCAGAGATACCACCTTCCCAAGATCCATGAAGCGATTTTGTAGCCTATTGGTTAAATCGAGGCAGCATATCTACATCTATGAGCTCATCACTGATAAAGAAACTTGGATCAGTTGCGAAAGAACTGACGAACTTTCGAGTTCCCAGCAAAGGAATCTTCCACTGTTAATTTCTCTTTTTAGCTTGTTAAGGGAACAACCTACTTGTGAAGCGAAGCACCTATCAATGTTAGTCCCGAGGGGGGGGGGGGGGATACGGGATGGGGTGGGGACTTTGATCTGAAACGCAAATTTTGTGTCAAACCTCCCCACCCTTGGGTAAAGTTTCGAGTTCAAAGTTCCCTACTGTAGGGATTGAGATCCAAGAGGTTGACCTCTTAAATGCTTAAACAATACACACTCTCCAGGTTTAAAAATCACAGTTTTTTCTTTTAACAACGGGAATGAAAGAACACTGGAAGAAACCGATGGTTTATCGGTAACAATAGTGATTAGATTGGGCAAATTTTCATTACCTTTCTTTCCTCCATCTTGTCCGTGCTTCACGGGGACTTCTGGGTATTTTTATGATGGCAAAGTCACTCGTTTGAGTCTACCAGTCGACCAGTCGACCAGTTTCAAGAAGGCAGTATGGCAGCATGTATCATACCATGGCAAAGTCCAAGCCGGGAAACGGTCTTTTATTAATATTTCTTGAGTTTTCAAGTTTGATCAAACTTCCCCACCCTGGGGCCACCATTCTCTTCAAGTTGTCAAAATTCCCCACCCGGGGCAGGAGATGTCGATCAAAGTCCCCACCTCATCCTGTATCCCCCCCTCGGGACTAACATTGATAGGTGCATTAATTGGTTGTAACTATTCAATTGTGGTCATCGAAAATGCTATATAAAAAAAATATAAATAAAAGGCGGGGAAATATGAATTAGCAGTGGCACATCCACAGAGTGGCTTTTCGTCCAGTGTTTCCTGAATTAGCAGTGGCACATCCACAGAGTGGCTTTTCGTCCAGTGTTTCCTGAATTCATTGAGAAGAAAGGAAAACCGCAGAACCGGGGGAAATACCTCTCAGAGCAAGGACCAGAATCACCAATAAACTCAACCCACATATTTCATAAGGCCAGGAATCGAACCCAGGCCACATTGATGGGCTCAGGCGAGTGCTCTTACCTCTGCGCCATCCCTGCTCCCACAAACACAGCGATCCCGAGTAAATAACGGTAGAAGGCTGGTAAGCGAAAACAATAACGATGCTTCTCATATTTGATATTTTCCCCTAAGGTTATTGATTCTGCTGTCATAACATTACACTGACACGTATATAGCAAAAGTGAGTCAGTTCTAAGTTTAAGTATAGATATGAAATGGGGTATAAAGAAACTGGCGTCAACTATAAGGTTGTCAAATTTTGTCTACAGGTTATTGATGCGCTCAAAGCCAGAGGTTTATACAATAATTCTGTGATCGTCTTCTCAACGGATAACGGCGGACCAGCAGCAGGCTTTGATATGAACTGGGCCTGCAACTTCCCTTTAAGAGGCGTCAAGTTTACACTGTGGGAAGGTGAGAAAGTGCTTTTAAAAGCCTCTTGTTGCTCTTAAACCGTTGTGGATCGAGGAGGCATCCTGCTAGTTTAAGGGACAGTTTCAGCTAAAGCTTTTTGAACTCAGGGTGGCATACCGCGAATGACTTGGAGGAGATGTGTGAAGAGAGAGCGGGAAGAGCTGTGATGGTGGTCATGGGGGCTTCGACAACATACGCAGCAGATCGTGAGGTGTGGGAAAAAATTCTGGTTTGTGGATGCCTCAAGTGTCCTGTGGAGCGCGACGAGAATACAGGAGACAGGAGTTTAATGGCTGAACTGAAGAATGCGAAACTCTGTCACTGGCCAGACCGTGTGTTCTGTTGTTGATCTGAAGGCGCACAAATGAATGGAGTTCAGTCAAAATTCGAACTGATGATATGATTGAACTTATCTCTAAGTAGTCTTAACCTCTTTTCGATCGAGTTTAAGTTAATTTTTTTAGAACTCAACGTTAGTATAATTCCCGATGACTGGCCAAGCTACATATTCTGTGGCTATCACCGGTGCGTCCCGCCGACGCCCACCACCAGTTGCTCTCGAAGGTCAGTTAGTCGCGTTGACGGACATCTGATCGTGGGGGTCCTGGGTTGACATTCCACCCGATCCATCAATCTTCCTTTGTCCTTGGCGATCGCAATTGCCTTTCTGGGCTTAGCTTTGTTTTTGTTGTGAAGTAATGAAAACCTCGCATAGGTTCATTGTAACTTGATATGCGGTGGACATTCACCATTCAAAAGCCCTAATAATTCTTCGTAGTCGAAGGAGAAACTAACTTTGCCCGTTTAAACAGGTGGTGTTCGCGGTGCTGGGTTCATACACAGTCCCCTGCTCTCCTCCAAAGGCCGAGTGAGCATGGAAATGATGCACGTTACCGACTGGCTTCCAACACTGTATGGTGTAGCAGGAGGAGATGTACGTGACCTGCACAATATTGACGGCTATGACATGTGGAAGACACTGTCACAGGGCATTCAATCCCCTCGTGTGGAAATTCTTCACAACATCGACCCGCGCTCTGGAGCGGCTGCTTACAGATATATGAACTGGAAACTTCTTGTGAACATTAGTAAGTAAAACAATGAAGGTATGAATTGGAGGTCACTCTACTCGTGACTTGGAACCCACTACTTCTGGTTTACCGAGTGAGCTACTGGGGGAGACAGATAGACAAACAGTCAGACAAACAGACTGACTGACTGTCGAGTGACTGAGTGACTGAAAGACCGACAGACGGACAGACAGGCAGGCAGACGACAGACGAAGAGTATTAGCAAAAGGCAAACAAGAACGAACAGACAGAGCTAACGGCAGAAAAGCCAGGGATAAAAGTACACTGTGAAAAGAAGTAATTTAAATCGTAATTATGTTGCAATATCCTGGAGTCCGATTGCGTATCAGCCGTAACTTTTGGTAACGTGCGGAAGAGCCTGCTTTCTTGTCCTCACAGTTTGCCTACACTAACAATAAGACGCATACAACTGGGCAGACACAGGGGCCTGTGGGTCAGCCAGGACCTCGTACCAGTTTAATTATTGCACAAACGTTACTCACTGACATAAAACTAGAAAAACAACACATAGATGCATCTCTCGAAACAAAAGGAATAAATGCGACTCTGCTGGATACGAAGACTCAAAACCACTTGGTGGAAAAAGGGAGCGTTTACCCCCACCTGGTGCGGTGCCGCTAACTTTGAGGGCCGAGTTACGAAAATGGGTCATGCAAAGCCAGAAAATATATGCATCTCAAACTAAAGTTTGAATGTTGAATGAGAGCTGACCTAGACTGATTTTAAAATCGTAACGGCCTATCATACATATCTAAAATGCATACCCATAATTCTTCGCACTAAGTCCCAACCCCCTTAGCTTGTTCGTGCCGGCAAATAACTATTTCTTTCTATTTCGCTTCGCTACATTGTCAGAAGTACCATGGCTTTGACAAGTATTAGGTATTAAGATTTTTTCTTACCGGGTCCGAATGAGCGGTAGACAAACAAAACTTACTTAATTGACCAATCACCGTTTTCCTAGAACGAAAGACAGACCGCCGCCAGCTGCAAAATACAACCCAATTTGATGTTTGGGTTGTATTTCGACTCAGGTTGTCGAAGCCAGTTATTACGCAAGTAGCGGACAGTCTCAGGATTAAAGTTTTAATGTCAACTAGTTGATTTACGTGTCCGTGGCCTTTCTCCCCAAAGGTGCTGCATGGAGCGGATGGTATGCTCCCCCTGGACTCGAAAACTCAAACCACTCAAGCAGAATGAGTGCGGCCTTGAAAAACGCTGTTGTCACTTGTGATAAGCCACCCAGTACCCCGGCTGAATGCACAAGAGAGGCAGGTCCTTGTCTGTTTAACATTAAAGACGATCCTTGTGAATACGTTAACCAAGCAAAGAACCAACCGGGGATTGTGAATGACATGATACGTTGGCTTGAGGAGCATAAACAGACGATGGTGCCGCCAAGGAACAAACCATTTGACCCGCGCGCTAATCCTGACAACTTTGGTGGAGTTTGGAGTCCCTGGATGGATTAAGATAGGCTTTAATCAGTAGAGCAAATTTTAGTTTTGTCGAAACTAATTCTCGTTTACGTTATGTTTCGCTTTTCTTCCTTTCATTGTGATTTTTTTTTTTTTGGGGGGGGGGGGGGGGGAGAGACAACATCAACAAAAATGAACAGTTGCGGTAGTCAAGGACAACGTACACTTAAGTCTGACGACCGTCAAACTGCCTTCCCAAGTAAAATTGTCGAAGATTTCTTCCACCTAGACTTGTTTTCTTGTTATAGGGGAATCCTTGTTTACAATAATTGCCTCATTAGCATGAACAATTCAGTTTCTGATGGAGCTACAAATAAATCAGTTCAGAATATTGAAAGGTCATAGTATGAATAACTCTGCCAATGAATATGAGCCTCGTGTATTGAATACTTTTTGTGCAATGCGGGTTTAAAAACTCAAAATTTTGCAAAGAATGTATGAGCTCATTAGTGCTTTTGCCACCCAGAAATTTTGCAGTTTTTGGAAGACAATATCTCCTTGAATACGACACCTAAAGAGCTAGAAATTTCACAATGTATTAAATTTCACTAGCTCTTTAGCTGCCTGGAGTCAAATCACATCTAACGTGTTTCCTTCTGTAAGCAAAGCCGTATGCAAATCAGCAAAAATGTAAACAATGACGTAAGCATGAATCCCCCTATAATTCAAGGAAACAAAGACCTCACGGCAATGCAAGACGCTATCAACAGAACATTGTAACGTGTACATGTAACTGAAGATGACCGAGCAAAACATCTCTTTCAGAATCAAAATCGTTGATTTTTGACAACAACAACAATTTAGTATATATAGCAACTGTGTACAATATTTGTTACCCCAGATATAGCATGGCTATTCGAGTTGGGTAACAGTTGTTTTTAGCTTATATGCTTTTATCCAGACCACTTGGTAAAGCAGACGTTTTTTTCTTTTCTTTTATTGCCTGTTCTATTTTCTATGTGGGTAAAGCTTTTTGTGCCTGTTCTATTTTCTATGTCAGTAATGGCTTTTGGAATCTATAAAGAAAATTGGGGGTGACCATGTAATAATTTTGTCGATCAGAGACAGTTTTTGAGTCCAAAATTGTGGTAATTTATTGCAACTGTTAGCAATTGTATAGAATTTTCTAGAGGAATAAAGCTCTCAGTGTTATATTTTTTGTCTTTTCTCAGTTCCTTTGCTTAAACACTCAAACTTTTTTTTTAATAGAGGTAGTGTTTGACTTTTTTCCGAGAGAATGAGTATTAAATCCTCATTCTGTGGCATGACTGGATGTAAGGCTGTAACAATACATCGAACTATCGATTAATCGCGATATTAACGCTGCGATAGCGATGGGTCGATAGTGAAAATGAAACATCGATAACAATCGCGATAGTGTGACGAACTATCGATAGTTTCGATAGTTTCTATACTTCTAACATTTTAACTACTTTTATAGATTTTTACCATCTTTGATTCTCAAGGTCACAAGAACAATGAAAGAGAAACTAAAAACAATCCACCTACTGCACCTAGAATGTTTTAGCGTCATGCTTCTTGAACCGCCGCTATTAGGGTCACGCCATCCTTGTCCCCAGGGTCTACTCTAATGTTCCGGGAATGTTAGAGTGTTACAAACGCTTTATTTCGTTTTACCACAAATTCTACTGCAGTGTTCCAGTTTTCATGAATCTACTACAACACTAACAACAGTTGTGTCTTTTAAACATTTTGGTTTCTCGATAACCTTGATTAAATTCCACTGCACTGTGTTGCGCCTGTATGGACCACTACGTCTAGTTATTTCTTAAAGTATAAGGCATTAACGGTAAATGCAGACATTCCTGAAAGCTATCGCAATACTATTGCAATGGTATCTCCACTATCGTAATACTATCGCAACATCCATGTGACCTATTGCAATACAATTGCAATAGTTAAAATGTCCTCAATAGTCAACCTTAACTGGATGTGTGAACAAAATTGTCGCAAGCTGTGTACGACTAAATGTTTTCCTAACAGCATTTTTAACTGATTTTTTACGGGACAGCAAAATATGCGACGTAAACGTCGCATGCTTTGAAAAACTACAACTTTCCCAAATCTCGGACTATGGTTAAAATCAACCATTTTCATTACCAGGTGATCATTTCTTTAGACTTAAGCACCCAGTAAACTGACCAAAAGTCCCAATTTTCATTGAATATGAGTATTTATTCTGTTGCAAAACCCCGAAACGCCCTTAAACCGCACAAAAAATACTCAACTTTGTCTTCAAGTTTAATACAAAAATTCCACTTGAAGCTAAATGTCTACATTTGCAGCAAACTTTTGACTCCCAATTCTTGCAATCTGTTCCACATTTTCCTGCTCACTTCTTGAGCGCGTCGTGGATAACGCTATTTGGTTTCAGTTGCTCTCACTGTGTAATTTTCGCGTGTGTGAGCCAGTGGAATTCTGGGTATTTCTTGTGTAACGACGACATGGAAGTCCGCCAATTTCCATTTTAAATATTTTTTAGAAGTGTCGAGCCACCGGGTCCTGCTGACAAAATGTTGCACTGATTGCATCATTTACAAGTCAAAACTCGTCAAAATTGTCATGCCAGGTCCCGGAATCCACTCTCGAAACGGCTAAAGACACAACTTCACTCCGTGAATGGCCATCACTCGCTCGCATACTTTCGGCGGCCTATTTCGTGTGAAATTGCTTCTCACCTCTGTTTTCGTTCAAAGGATTGCCTCTACCCGTCAACCCAGCTTTATGATGCCATGCAGCTGAGGCAGGGGGCTTCTAAGGTGGAAAACACACTTATAAACCAAATACGACCAGCGAAATCTCCGTGGTAACCCCTTATATGGAGTAGACAGGTCAATGTGACATCCTAGGCCTTTGGAAATTGCAAAAAAAGGCGACCAAATCGCCCGTAGAAAATTAGTTAAGTATTCAGTTCAAAAGATTGCGCACGAACTTGTCTTTAATCTAGGCTTGAGAAGATAGAAACCATAGGAGTGAAATCCCGTGCCAAATAAGCGATGAAACGATGAAAAGCATAAAACACTCCTCAGCCAGCTTCCACGAAAATCAGTTCAAACTTTCTGTTTCTGGTTCATTTGGAGCCACAGCTTACATGTCAGCGGATGCTGGGCTTCGACAAAACACTGATGCCCCGTTTACTGATCCCCCTACTGATCCCCTATAAAATTCACTGGAAAAAGTAAGACAACAAAATAAAAAAATGATATGAGGCTGAATCAAGTTCGAGGATAAATTCTGGCTTACCTCAGAGTTCAAAGATGGCGGAAACTTGGTCCGACGGAGGACCTACTTTCTGACTTGTTTCACAGTCATTACAAGTACCCCAGTTCTCTTCTACGATAAACGAGCGCAAAATCAATTGAAGCATCATCAAGTATGTTATCCGTGTCTGCGAAAAGCCACGACAACGGCAACAACGAAGACAGAAAGAAACGAAAACGGTTGGAAGATAAACACAAGCGTCAAGCGAGCGACATAACAAACCGGAAGTCGATCCAATCAACATCCGGTTGCAGTGTCGTTCCGTGGGTGTTTATCGTCGAACTGTTTTCGTTTCTTCCAGTCTTCGTTGTTGCCGTAATCGTGGCGTACATACGGATAACATACTTGATGATGCTTCAATTGATTTTGCGCTCGTTTAGACCATCGTAGAAGAGAACTTGGGTACTTGGGTACGGTGAAACGAGTCAGAAAGTAGGTCCTCCGTCGGACCAAGTTTCCGCCATCTTTGAACTCTGAGGTAAGCCAGAATTTATCCATGAACTTGATTCAGCCTCAAATCATTTTTTATTTTGTTGTCTTACTTTTTCCAGTGAATTTTATAGGGGACCAGTAGGGGGATCAGTAAGGGGATCAGTAGGGGATCAGTGGGGGATCAGTAAACGGGGAATCAGTGTTTTGTTGAAACCCGCGGATGCTACCCATCGTTTTCAACCATTACAACTTATTTTTCAGCTGACTGAAAAGGCTGATCAACACCGTTTTTCCCCAGTAGAACACGAAATCACCTAACCAATCCAACGATGAGGAAAAGCGCTTGGACAGGAAACGGCCAAAAGGTTTGGGAAGAGGGGCTGAGTGAGCAGCAGCAGAGAACTGGGCTTGAGAAACGGGTTTACCTAAAACATGGAATCCGGAATCCGGAATCCGGAATCCGGAATCCAGAATCCAGAATCTGGAATCCGGAATACGGAATCTAGAAACTGGAATTAATAATTAATAAGAGGGTTAAAAGAACCGAATAATAATAATAATAATAATAATAATAATAATAATAATAATAATAATAATAATAATAATAATAATAATAAATAAATAAAGATAAAAAATGTCTCTTCACACTACGACAAAAGGAGTTATACTCAGTTATGTTTCTAATAGCTACAGGGAGCTTATTAAAAGTAGTTGCTGCCGAGTGCTGAAAAGTTCCCGACTCTCTCGGAATAGAAAGGACAGGTGCAATCGTAGATCTTAAGCTATAAGCACTGACCATGAAGACGATAGATGTCTTACAGGAGGAGGTAGGTGACAGGAGTGAAGTCTTAGTCTGGGACTTGGTTTGTTCTTTCCAGTTGAGTCGATGTGGAGGGATATAAGGATAACTATTAAGAAAGACCGTATGCAGGATCATTAAATGCAACTTAAAGAGCTGATCCGCGAGATTTTACACTAGTTTAACCTTAAGAAACAAACAGGCCCATGCAGTGCAGCCATCGCTGCAAAAACGGAGTGAGAAGCATTGCTATTGGGAAGAAAATCTTTCTTGGAGCAGATTAACCACGTTTATCGCCTACTGTAAAAGTAGGCCTGACCAAGTCCTCAGTTGTTGTAGATATCCTTAACCAATCAGAAGTGGAGAGCAGCGGATTTTGCGTGCTCAAGGTTCCTATATAAAAGTTTCAAGGTATATTGGGCACCATACTGACTTAGGTTTTTTCGAAAAAAAGAGCAATGACTGAAGACGGTACAACTGTATGAGGGTGAAAATGTTGTAAGCAAACGAAAGCGCTAAAACAATCCTCACCCAGCCCCCATAGCTATCATTTCCAGGTGGGGCATTTATAAACGTCTTTTCTTTTTGTTTTTCTTTTTTGAAATAAATATTTTTTTGTCTTCTTTTTTTCTCCAATTAATCTCTCGGATTATATTTATTTCGTGTTAGTTTCTTTTTTTCTGTATATTTAAAAGTTTTTTTTTAAAGTGATCTTTCTTCGTCTTTTGGAGATGTTCCTGAATGTACCGGGATGTTCCAGAATGTCCCATGTTCCACGTTTTATCGACGGCCACTCGACAACCTGAAATGTACGCGCCGATACAGTTCCCAAACATTCCAGCATGGAGCAACAGACAATGACCAATCAGGCGTAAGCGTTCCCACGCGCAATTAAGTCAAGATATGCAAAGTGATTTTTCTCTGCTTTTTGGTCACGAAGCGTTTAAAATAGCTCTTGTTTTATAAAGATCTAGCTGAAATCAATAACAAAACATTGAAAACGGAAAAAAAGTTGCTCGAAATCAAAAAAGGTTGATCGAAAATCGAAAGTTGTTCAAAAAGTTGCCGTCAACTTGTGGACAGGCCTAACACTATTCATCGACAAAAAGAATAAGAAAAGGTGCTTTTAATTAAAATGATTTTAATTCAAAATGTTCAAAATGCACAAAGCATTGATTAGTATCGTTGAAGTGTGATTGAAAGCTGTGTGCTTTAAAGGAATCAGGCGGTTTATTAAAAGCAAAACCAAAGTATTAAAATGCTGCCCTAGATTGATTGATTGCTTGATTGCTTGATTGCTGCAAAACTCAGGCTAAGTCATCATATAATTTGTTGACCATATTATTACCCAAGTGACTTCAACCTTTGTCAAAATTTTTTACCAAACTTCTGTACATTCCGTATTCCGGATTTCATATTTCGGATTCCGGATTCCGGATTCCGCATTCCGCATTCCTCATTCCGTATTCCGGAATCCAGATTCTGGATTCTGGATTCCGGATTCCGGATTCCGGATTCCGGATTCCGGATTCCATGTTTTAGGTAAACCCTGAGAAACATCTTGTGACTGTCATGCATGAGCCTTCAAATGCAGAAGTCAAGTTCACGTTGGTGTTTTGTGACCGTCTGCTTTGACGAAACAACAGCAGCGGCAGCTCAAGCGGTTGGCTGAATTCTCTGACTTGATAAAGGTATTGCTATTTGCCTTTCCAATGCAGGATTTGATATAACTCGCGCTTAGTAAACAACCAATCTAACTTTCTTTATTCCTTACACAAATGTTGACGGAGGCGCTTAGCTTGACGAATGTGTACTCAAGCTTTACGAAATGTGATCAATATAGCTAGGATCTATTTCATATTTTTTTATGCGACGAATTACACCATATCTGTATTTGTTGCGCGGTAGGATATTTTGAAAGCTTATTATTTGTGGTCAATGTTTGTAAAAAAAGGAGCTCTGCAGCATCTGTTACGTGATTAAGAACAATGTCGTGACCCCTGGAAGACTTACAAGTGTGCTATGTTGCACGTTGTGAATTAAGTGGCGGTGATTGTCATGTGAAACACTAATTCAATTAACCATTTTTCATCCTTATTATATATGCCAACTTTTGTTCAACTCTAATGTGAGCTTGATATACAAGTATATAGGCCACAAGCACCTGAATTCTTCAGGGCTCAGAGGGCTCCTTATATAGTTTTGAAACGATCGAATCCACTCTTTTAGAGCTGGTTTTGTTATGCACTTGTCAATTGAAATCCCCACCCCAGGGGCAAAACATGCTATCAAATTTGATCAAACACCCCTCATTCCCCCTTTGTTCCTTCGTTCAGGGGTGGGGGTGGGGGTGGGGGGGATTTCAATTGATAAGTGCATTGTGTAACGATTAAATTGTCAGTGCTGTGAAAAAGAAATCAGAAGACAGATATATCAGTGGCTGCATCTGTGGCTACATCTGTCTGTCTATTTGCATTTTCATTAGATATCATCCTTGTATCATTATTGCCCTCTTTAAAAACTTATTTCAATAAACAGTAGTAATTTGAAATAGTGAAACATGAATCAAAGTATTTTAAAAATAATTAGTTACTTGATCGGCAGTTTGCATATATATGACTGTTGTTATTTTTCATTGTTTACAAAGTTCCTCTTTGTATGAGTGGTTTAATCCTTTTAACTTGGAAAATGGCCATGCCATTTAATTTCCAAGTTGTGGGACTGTGCAGAGGCTGATTTCACTCATTTGCTTAATTGGTGCTTCATTCCTGATTTGTACATCCACTAGTGATCACATTATGCTTGGCATAATTACTCCAGCAATGTAAGAATTAGCTAAAATTTCAGCCATCAAGCGCATATACAGTACAACCATGAAAATAGCCAAATGAAAATTAAGCAAATACATGTATTTGCAACAAGATACTACAAAAGATGAATAAGAGATATTAACAGAAGAGGAGGAGCTTGCTTTTGATAATTTTGTCTTGATTATTAATTCACAGAACAGAAAAGAAGAGGGCTGTTACATAAATTTCACCCATTAAAGACTTAATCATGCATCTCAAGTGTCACTCCTCACTTTTGGAGTTTTCAGTAACATTTTCTAACAATTAAAGGAATCAAACCCATTCACATGTGACTGGTTTATAATTCATTTTCTGAATTCAGTGGCTGGTAGCTACCAGTCCCTGATTAAAGTGCTACAGCTGTAGTTGTCAGGCAAGTGCTATGCATGCACTCACTTATCCTTACCATCATATTGATTATATACTGAAGGAAATTATTGATTTTTTTTTTTCAGGATGAACATGCTCTGGGTTGTGTCAGTATTGGCCCTGTTGTCAGCTCTAGCTGAATCAACGCAGAACTCCAAGCCAAATATTATATTTATACTGGCTGATGATTTGGTGAGAATGCAAGCAATTATCATTGATTTAAATGTTAACTACCACAATAAGCTGGGCTTATAACATTTTAATTAATAATTAACCCATTGACTACCGGCTGTTTTAATTTACATTTTCGGAGTGATTTTCCACCTATAAACGATGAATAGCAATTCGTGACTCTTTATTTGAACTACCAGGGAAAAGTGGTGCTGTCCTAAGCCACTGGAGGCTCAAGGTTTCTGGAAACGTCATTTTGACGTAGCTATTTTTTATCCGTGAAGCGACAACAATGGCCCAAGTTTGGTTTGCTTGCGATTTCTGCTAAATTTACAGCCATTTTTCATCTTTAGCGGCTGCCTGATGAGCATCATTAAGCGTGACGGTAGCTAAGAGTCCACTTTCTCAAAGAATCGAGCAAGGTGATGTACTTTGTTGTTGAATTTGGCTTGTTACTCGACAAACTGGGAATTTGGCCGGTCGAACACTTAGTACCTTTGGGACTTGACTATTGATGAATTTCTCGACCTACCGCCACATATTTTGGAATTTCTGAGTACCGAAGATGACCATAAGCAGGAGTTTTTGGCAGTAGGTCGGAGTGGCTGTAGACTTAGTTTATATGTGAAAGAATTGGGAGAAGGAACGGGTGCTGTCAAAAATTCTCGTCATTTCCCAGCATGCAATGTGGTCTAGATGTTGAAAATGGCGGAAAGGCTCGAATGCATTGGAACAAAAGGCTGTATCTACGCTCGGGAGAAGAATATGAACAAAAAAGTCATTTCTAAGCTAGAAAAAGGACTGAATTTTGTTATGATGGTTGAAGTTTGGATTTTCGGCGATGATTTCCTTAAAAAACATGAAGGCAAAAAGGGGCATTTTTATCGTTTCTCTTTGACGTTAAAAACGGTCAGTTTCATTCTTGTCCAAACTCAAAAGGCGATATTTGGTAAAAATCGCTACGTTTCTTGCATTTATTGGATATCCAAATCTAAAGGGCATTCCATTTCGTGCTCACAACTAACAGTTAAGGCAATATTCGTGCGATTGAGAAAGTTGCAATGTTTTGAAGCATGGGAGTTTTTTACGGCCGGTTTTGGCCGGCACGGGTGCCAATGGGTTATCCCTCAAAAAATTTCAAAGATACAAGTACATTTAGTAAATAAACCCCTTTTGGCAGCTGGTAAATTGGAGGAGAATTTATCTCAGAGGCTGATAGATTGTCCGAAAAATGAACAGTTACCTCAAGGGCAACTGTGAAATTTTGAGGACAATTTATCAGAAAGCCAGAAAGGTCATAATTTGCCTTCTTATTTACCGGCATTTTATAACCCTCCTCCTCCATCATATCTCGTATACACAGTTGAAAGATGAAAATGTTGAAAAAAAGTGACATGATGATTGCGAATGACACAAACAACTGCATTGATTGCATGGTTGACTTAATTAACTGTGATTGGATTCTTCCATTTGAAATTCAAAAAACTTTAAAACAACTGGCTTTAATTGTTTTCAATTGTCTTTTTTTGCAACCAAAAAATTGGAGGACAAATACATCGATGCAGACAGGGTATATTGCCTGATACCTGTCCATTTGCACCACTTGATCCAAAATAGCCAATAAGATCGTGCAAAAATTAACTGGTGGGCTGTTAAATTAATATTTTTACATTGTCTAGTGACATCATCCATATTCAAAAATTGGTTCATATTGGATCTCTAAATAATATATGATCTAGTTAACATTAACCTTCATTTTTTTTTTCTGACATCTGTTCATCAGGGCTTTGATGATGTGAGTTTTCATGGCTCAAAGCAGATTCCAACTCCAAACCTCGATGGACTGGCAAACAGTGGAATTATTCTTAACAACTATTATGTGCAGCACATATGTACACCGACTCGAAGTGCTATCATGACTGGCCGATATCCCATCCATACGGGTAAAAAAATGAATCATGGTTTTGTTTTCTCTGGCTTTACAAATTAAAGGCCAGCCTTTAATTACAATGTATGATATCTTTCTAGGCATGCAGCATGGTGTTATTTTGGCTGCTCAGCCATATGGACTTGGTCTTAATGAGACTCTGATGCCACAATATTTCAAAAAGCTTGGATATGCTACACGTATGGTGGGAAAGGTATAATTATAATATACTGCAATACATAAAGATTTTGAAGCTGATTTTGTTTTGACATCTCAGAACTCTATTCTGTGAAGGTCTATAATATTAAACGTGAGTCAGCCAGCACATTTTTAGGCCATTCTGGACTTGTACATGTCCTCATGAACTAATGACCTGTTGGTGTTTTGTTGAGCTTGTAAACCTGAGATATGTGATTGACTTTGTGTTGGAATCTTAAAACAACCATTAATGGAAAAAAAAAATTTAGAACTGACCTCAGTAGGCAGCTGCCAAGGACTGATATAGCAACACCATATTCCATCAGTATTAACCCATTGGCACCTGTGCCGGCCAAAACCGGCCGTAAAAAACTCCCATGCTTCAAAACATTGCAACTCTCTCAATCGCACGAATATTGCCTTAACTGTTAGTTGTGAGCACGAAATGGAATGCCCTTTAAATTTGGATATCCAATAAATGCAAGAAACGTAGCGATTTTTACCAAATATGGCCTTTTGAGTTTGGACAAGAACGAAACTGGCCGTTTTTAACGTCAAAGAGAAACAACAAAAATGCCCCTTTTTGCCTTCATGTTTTTTTAGGGAAATCATCGTCGAAAAACCAAAACTCAACCATCATAACGAAATTCAGTCCTTTTTCTAGCTTAGAAATGACTTTTTTTGTTCATATTCTTCTCCCGAGCGTAGATACAGCCTTTTGTTCCAGTGCATTCGGGCCTTCCCGACATTTTCCACATATTCAGTGCATTGCATGCTGGGAACTAACGAGAATTTTTGACAGCGCCCGTTCCTTCCCCCAATTCTTTTTCACACAGCCACTCCGACCTACCGCCAAAATTTCCTGCTCGTGGTCATCTTCAGTACACAGAAATTCCAAAATATGTGGCGGTAGGTCGAGAAATTCATCAATAGTCGAGTCCCAAAGGTACTAAGTGTTCGATCGGCCAAATTCCCAGTTTGTCGAGTAACAAGCCAAATTCAACAACAAAGTACATCACCTTGCTCGATTCTTTGAGAAAGTGGACTCTTAGCTACCGTCACGCTTAATGATGCTCATCAGGCAGCCGCTAAAGATGAAAAATGGCTGTAAATTTAGCAGAAATCGCAAGCAAACCGAACTTGGGCCATTGCTGTCGCTTCACGGATAAAAAATAGCTACGTCAAAATGACGTTTTCAGAAACCTTGAGCCTCCAGTGGCTTAGGACAGCACCACTTTTCCCTGGTAGTTCAAATAAAGAGTCACGAATTGCTATTCATCGTTTATAGGTGGAAAATCACTCCGAAAATGTAAAAACCTGCGGTAGTCAATGGGTTAAGCATACAACAAAGAAGTAACTTCTGTCATTAAGTACCTGCACCACACTGCTCCATCGCCACACCCTCTCCCTTTTTGTAAGGTAGTGCCCAATAGGAGACCTCCCACCCCCATCATGATGCATATCTGCCCCATCACACTGCCTGCACCTGTTCCCGTCATCTTGGTCTGGTGATCTCCAAACAGTCTATTCCCCCCCCCCCCCCACCCCCCAAATACCCAATTCTCTCTCTAGTGGCTTTTAAATATTCTAGCTGTTTTCTTCCCTCATTTCCAGTGCTGCTCCCTTAAGTCTGAGTGCCTGAGACAGGCTATCTTAGTTTATAGTTGCCATTCTCTCCTTACTGCAAACTCCTGACCTCCCTCTGCCCCCCTCTGGCTCCTCACCTCGCCCTTCTCCCCAAGACAAGCTAAGATCATTCCATAGCACCATTTGCGATTTGAGCCTTGGCCTGTTTTATTTATTCATTTATTTTTCAGTGGCATCTTGGGTTCTTCAAAACCGAATACACTCCAACAAAGAGAGGATTTGATTCGTTCTTTGGTTATTATTGTGGAAAAGAGGATTACTGGGATCACTCAAACCAGGAAAAGTATGGATGGGGTCTGGATCTGCATAATGGTACAGAGGTAATTCAGTGGGTTCATACCTTGGAAGACATTAATTATTAATTCTAAACTTTTATGTGAGAAAGACATTAATATATAGTAAGCCTTGTTACAACAAAGGAATGATAAGGATGTGCAAGACTGTATCATTGCAGTCATCTATCAACTCAATGGGCCCTTTGCAGGATGTCAGTCACGTGGTACAAAAACGTCTGCATAATGGTACAGAGGTAATACAGTGAATCTGTATCATGGAAAATGTTATTATTGCCATGCACGTAGCACGTAATTATAGTTAATAATTATAGTTATAAGAAGTACTGGTAGTAGGCCAAAAGACAGAAGTAAATGATTGGACATTTCTGTGAATTACCACAGTAAACTGAGGTAATAACATGTAAAGATTGGTAGTGATGATCGACCCATGAAAATAAAAGTGCTGGAATAGAGTGTGAGCCACCTTAAGGTGCCCCATTCCCCTTATTCATTCAGACCATCAGTATTCTGTTAGCTTATTACAACTGGCCAGTTGGACTGGTGGACTGGTAAGTCAGCGTTTTAGTTGGTCAGTCAATCAGTCATGATCAGTCAGTCAGTCTGTTTGGTGCGCCATACAGTCCTTCAGTGTCAGCAGATATATTTTTAATTTGTTTTTACCTTTAGTTTAATATTAATACCTAATTAACTTATTCTTATTTCTATTTCTAAGCCCGTGTGGACAAAATGGGGTCAATACAGTACGGAGCTGTTTACAGAAGTCGCCGTTGATGTCATTCAGAAGCATGATTCCTCCCAGCCGCTGTTTTTATATCTTCCTTACCAAGCAGTTCACAGTGCAAACTACATTCAGCCGGTTCAAGCGCCCCCAGAGGAGATCGCAAAGTTTAAGAACATCCAGGATGAAAACAGGAGAGTGTTTGCTGCAACGGTGTCATCTCTCGATCAAGGTGTTGGAAAGGTATGTTGTTTAACCCTCATTATAGTATGCTACGGTGATATGAAGAAAAACAAAGCCCCTGAAATATTACATTTAGTTTCACGCCGCATTTTTTTTTTCAGCAATACTGGGTAGTGAGTGCACATGCTTCGCTGTTGTTATTCTGAGCTGGGGATGCACTCAACCAGTGCACTGATTCTCACACACTCTCCCTCTCCCACTAACTCTCTTAAAAAATAAGTAAATGAACACGAAACAATAATTTGAGTCAGTTCTTAGTGTAACCCTGGTGTAAAACGAGATTAAACTGTTTGTGATACCTGATTAATTTATATCTTGACAATGTAGTTGTTACTCCAAAACGAATAATTTGTCAGAAATACGCAAATGATGGACGCTCATCAATATTCAAGACAGTGTGTGTTTAGTGTGTTGTTCATGTGTTAGCCGAAGCCAGGAATTGCCGTTTGAAATAACTTTGGAAGTAATTTGCCTCGTCGATTTTGTACAGTTCTTTTTTTCCAGAAAGGAAACATGTGGAAACAAGCCTTTTAAGTACCAATATATCTGTCCTTTACATGTATTGTGTGTTTAAAATTTTTCAATTACGTGCTATCTTTTTCGGTAAGTGGGCATAAAAGCACCGCTTCTCCTGGAATCGAACAAACTGTTTAACCCTCGTTCGACAGCCTTTTTTCGCAAACCAAACCAAGGCTCACGGATTCTCAGCATCATGACGTCCCGCCTTGCGCTAAAAAGTTACAAGTATGCTCTGTTTTATTTTCCCCTCGATAACACATTGGAAGCAGCAAAGACGAGCAAAATTATCTCCAGCATGGCAAAAGTTAAAGACGGAACTATGGTAGAGGATGATGCCTTCCCGATAATTCCAGCTAAAATTATAGCTTTGGCTGGTAAGTGATGTTTTTCAATTGTATCAATTGTCCGTTTACCTGGGTTTTCTTTTTTGCCTCGCCTTTTTTTTTTTTTTTTTTTCATTCAGTTGGGTATTTTAACGGTTCTTCGACATTTTTCGAGCCTGGGTTAAGAAACGCAGAACCTTGTAGGAATCCAAACAATAGCTTCACTCTCAGAATTAAAGATAATGCATTTGAAATTCCACTAAGTACTTGTTGAAGAAATACTTCCTTTTTATAATTCTTACATACACACGTAAGATTTTGCCGTAGATACTGAGCTCGAGTTGGAAAAAATAAGAGCCGCCCATCGGAAGAAACCGATTCTACTGGAGGAGAGAGAAAAATATTTCGTTAACAAACAGAGTCTCCCTCGCCAATCGACCGAACGGACACGACTGTATTTGTACCCTGGATATGCCATTCCGCAGCGGAGACGCCATCTACTCAGCCTGAATCTCTTCTTTCAGAGCAATCAGGTTCAGTGTTGCCCGATTTGTATGACGGGATGCCACCTTTCTTCTGAGCCGTGCAAGATGACTTTATACATGAGATAGTAAATGATAATACAACTGTAGAAACAGTACTAATTTACCGCCTATAAGCGGTGCGAACGCGTATAGCGTTAAGGAAGTAGTCAGTTCAAGTGCCGCAATGTTTAATACAGCACCAACCCTCACAGCCCTGCAACCAGTTCCTGCTGATATTCTTAACACCCCTCCTGATAAGGCAAACTTAAGAGAAATAAGTCAGGGCCTGGGTGGCTCACCTTTCACTCCCCCTCAACCCCAAATAACAAATGAATGGCAAAAATCGGTTTCGGATACCCTAGCGAGCATACTGTTAAATAAACAAGTCATTTGAATGAATTAAAAGGTATTAAACAGAGTTTAAACGGAACTAGTATATAAGCTCGGAAACTACTGATATAAGCCAAGTACCTGAGAATGTAGGGAACAAGTCATCCCGCCGAGTTTTGAACAGCAGAGTCCTGTACAAATGATGAGTTCACTAGACTTGACTATGGAAGAGCTGGACAAGCTCAAAAACAAGTACACCTGTATCTTAAAAGTAAGCATAGTCAGAGCACGTTTGGCTGTGGCTATAACGAACACCATCACTACTGCAGAACAGAGGATAGGAAGAAGTGTTTTGGGGACAAAAACCAAACCCGAACTGGATATTAATATCTTTAGCAAGATTCGCCGTTGCTATACTTTACAATGTATCCCTGCGGCGAAAACGACAACGGAGAAAAGCTATGGAAGGAGTGCACTACTTGTATAAGCAACCGACTAAAAAAGTAAAATAAAGCTTAGAATAACACTATTGTTTATTGAAAATAGCTGTTTTATCTACATCTTAATAGTATTACTTTTACTCAGTACGCTGATAATCTTGTGCTGTAAGGTTTGTGTGATGTTTAGTTTTAGTACTGATAATAAAAAAAAAGGGTTTTTGTTGTATTTCAGTGAATTGTTTTTTTTTTTTTATACTAAAGCTGTATTCAAAATCTAAAAGTAATCAACATACGTAGCGCTCTTTAAGCGTCATTTCTGTTCCGATATGGCTGCAACTGATCGCTAAGTCACTTATATACGCATGTCTATCTAATTTATTATGCGTTAAAATGTAAAACAAGTTTTAAATAGTGCTCAAGTTTTTTTAGTGCTCACCGGATTTGTGTGGATTTGCTTATTAAGAGAGGAGTACGACGGTGTCACGATTTTTCTATTACAAATGACAAGTTTAAAATCCATTAAAGTGCTACTGCGATCAGAAAATCACTTGTCTTTTTTCTTCAAATTTCGAAAGTGTGTTTGCTTAACACCCGACTCGCTAAATTTCAAGCTTTAATTTCAAGCAGAAGACTGTTTACTTTGAGTGCAACTTTTTAATTTAACGGTCCGCCATTACTCACGTTCGTAACTGACCGATTAGGCCTCGGAGAGCTGGATCCAAGATAAAATGACGTCATATGCTCACTGGTTTAAAATTGCAGTGTGTGAATGCAGCTTATTAAGTATGCAAAACACCAGTTTGAGAGTCTGAAAGCTCAAAATTCCCGTGCTGCGTACTAAATCAGACGGGTTTACACACACTGCATTCTTACTCTTGTGAGCTTTTTACGTCATTTTGTCCTCGATCCAGTTCTCTCAAGATTTTGAAGTTAGTAATGGCGGATCACTAAATAGAAATATTTCTTTCAAAATAAAAAACTGATTTCTCCAAATTAAAGCTTGAAATATCGCGAGTCGGTTGTTAAGCAAACACACTTTCGAAATTTGAAGAAAAAACACAAGTGATTTTCTGATCGTAGTAGCACTTTAAGCGATTGAAGAATGTCCAGATGTAATCGTTCAGATAGTTGAGTAACTTCTTTGTCGTTTGTAAGCCTACATTGAAGCTTTGGACAGATATAGCGAGCTGTAACTGTGTACACAACTGCTGCCTTTCCTTTCTCCAAATAGAAGGAATGAAGTGACGTATCATCTTCCTGTCTGACAAAAAAATGACCTCTCAAAACTTCGGTGCCGGTAGGAAAGCACATGCCACCAGTGGTGGCCTGCGTGCAGACGTCTCAAGAAAGGAAATAGGAGACGTCTGCACGCAGGCTACACTAGTGGCTTAACTGCAGAATACCCGGCCACTCCAAAACACGTCTAGAATGTGTGGCTACGCCGCTACGTGCCTATATAAAGTATGCCTCGTTCTGGAAGCATTGGCAAGGAATGACTGCGTATCCATGTAGCCAGCTTTTTTAGGGGTATAACTTCAAGTGGCCGGGTATTCTGCAGTTACTCTGTAGCTGGTTCTGACTTGTGCAGCTATAATTTTTTCGAGTAGTCGTGAACACAGCAAACGTGCTCTAGGAGAAGATGATCTATAGAGGCTTTCATCTGCTTGCTTTGCCAGCCTGCACGAGACTGATGGGAAGAAAACTGATGCAGCAGCGTTTTAAAGTTGTCTATCGTTCCCTTCTTGGGTTTGTCCTACAGTTACGTACTGGAATTTTTGCCAGTTAACTGTGGGAGCTTGAGGGCTGACATCTTCTTTCATAAAGTCAAGTTTCTCCACTCCTCAACGTTCACACTCTCTATATTTAAACAATCTCTTAAATGATAACTTTTTCCTTCTTCTTTAGCACAAAGTGTTGTGTTCACAATGTCATTTAAGTGTTCAAAACCTGCAAACTTTTCGCTCTGCCCGACCTTAGCTAGAGTACTACTTCGAAAATCGATACACGACTGAAAGATCATTCGCGTTTCAACATAAAGTCACTCGACAGCAGCAGGTAATTTTATCTTGACTCCTCGAAGCCATGAGATAAAACGGTTTGCACCTCAAAGCTCCTTTGACCCATTTTTGTCTCGGGGTACTTTGCCTCAAATTCCAAAAACACTTCCGTCTGAGTTCTGTCAAGTATTTATTTCGGATGGCTGACGTATAGGCCTAGATACAAATATCGTAAAATCGCTTAAATATGTTTCCGGAAATTCCCGATTTTTTTCTTAGTATCTCGAAAAAGTTCTAAATATCTCAAAAATATCTAGCTTTATTTTATTATAGTAACAACCTCATAAAGTAGCCTGTCTTCTAAAATGGCAACACAAAAGTCAGCATGCCAGGAAATTATGTTCTTGTACAGCATACAACAAAACTTTAAACGAATTTACATAAAGTCGGCCTTAGACGTATTTCAGTACCCAAGAACACCAGGTGCAGTTACAAGCAGAATTAACGATTATTTACTCGAAGCATTAGCGCTGCCTCGACGCGGTCTAAAAGGGACACTATTGTTTGGTTTGTGCATAAGTTAGCTTCAGGTTCAGAGGATACGTCATCTGGAACTGTAATCACTGCATCTGACCTTTCAGCGTCAGCATCCGCCATTTTGTTGATCAGGCAAACTCTAACATAATGGAGGATACTGCTGAACCTGATTACTGCAGGCCTATATGATATGAGGAGATTTGTTTGATTTTCTGTCACTGTAATGCCAATGGCCTAATTAGCATTGAACTAAGTAGCTTTCTTTCTCAATTTTCCAAGGAAAAGACATGATTTAAATAATTTTTCCTTAACAAAATTCTAAACATCATATATTTTTCTAAATATCATGAGATGTTCTAAATATCGCAAAATCTTCTAAATATCTAAAAAAAAAAATATCCGGATATTTGTATCTAGGACGTATGTCCTTACTCCAAGTCTTTTCCTTATCATATGTTTTTTGTTGCCAGTCGGGCTAGAGATGCCTGGGCTTGACCAGAAATCATGCGCAAGCTTACGGTGTTCACTGGGGATAGCATCCGAACGCGTTCGCCTATCTTTATAAAGCCAGCAGGACTTGCTACTTGTTAAGGTCTTCGTACGGTGCGAGAATGCAGAACTCAAACGTTTTCTGTTCTGCGTTAAGACTATTTTTCGTAGCGTCGATGGCTCGTTTTCGCGCAGTTCGGTTGGCGAACGCTCCTCGGACGGATTTTGGTGAAACAGAAGCACTCATGGATGATGCACTCTCTTTTTCTTCTCTTTCTTTAGCTCTCTGACGTGCTTTATAAAGCCGCCAATTCGGTTTCGAAACTTTGCTTCCGCCGCTTTGTTGCTCATCATTCCGTGGCCGTTTTCTCCTCCGCTGTTCTTTTCTATCTTCTAAAATTCTATCCTTGTTTTTCCAGTAGAATCGTGCATTGCTTTCCTTTATCTTTCGTTTCTTCCTCTCACACGATTCGCGTAGTCGCTCAGCTCCAGTTTTCCCCATGTTGAAAATTTCAAAGCAATATAAATTCACATGCGAACTCGAGATATGATATTTCTTGGCTAACAAGCTCACGCTTATATATTAGTGCAGTAGTGTATGGGTACACCGCGCTTGATACGTTTGTGCACTGAAAGTGCACCAAAATATCGAGAGCTTGCACCGGCGCACTACTGCACCGCACCGGTGCACTGGGAACTGGTGCTCCGGTGCCCTTCGATTAGCACGCGGTGCATCTTTCAGTGAAGATGGTGTGTTGGACTTTGCGACAAGAACTCAAAATGGTATAGTTTTTGTGTACTAAAGGGAAGGCCATGAAAGTTTTTAAAGGCTAATAGAAACTTCGGTTAATGTATAACACGGAAAGACATTTTTCCCCCGTTTTCAATCGAACTGTGTGCTACGTGAAAGGATTCGTTTGTAAATAGTGATTCCGCGTTCACCATATTGAGGGTCCCCTATACTTTTTTCGTGAAACGCGATCGAGCCTATTTTTTCCTCGTGAAACGTGATTTAAGTTTTTATTTATTCGTGATTCGTGATTGACCGTTTCAAGACCATTTTCACGTGAGCGTGAAAGCGGTTTTTGAATTAAGCGTGACACGTTAACGAAGACTTTAATTAAACGTGATTCGTGAGCGATCATGTTTTGCGTGAAGATTGGCAGATGGTCTTCAATGTAACAAAGTGTCATCTACTCCGTATCACAAATAAGTGTAACCCCTCTGACTTCATGTATTCCATGAATTCTGAGGCTTTATCTAAAGTCTCCGAGTGTAGCTATCTGGGTGTTAGATGCGCTGAAGCCCTCCGTTGGGGTTCTCATTGCTCAAAGATAACTGCTAAGGCAAATAAGTCCCTTGGCCTCATCCGAAGATTACTGAAGCCATGCAGACCAGATGTCAAGGAGAGGGCTTACATGTTCCTTATTAGACCAACCCTTGAATATGCGTCTTCCTCATGAAACCCACACACTGACTGTGATGTTAACCGCCTTGAAGAAGTCCAGAAGAACGCGGCCCGCTTTGTCTGTAACAATTATAAAACCTGTACAAGTACTTCTCCAAGCTAGTTAAGACCTTAGGCTGGGACACCCCCACACCCCAGAGGCGTCTTCTTAACCATTCAGTGCTTTTTTTTAAGTTTCACAATAACCTAGTAAATTGCAATATTCCCGAATCAGCAAGCTCTTACCCCAAACTTAGAACTACTCGACGCCACCAGCTCTGTTACCGACAGTTACATGCTAATGTTTCATCATTTAACTACTCTTTTTTCCCAAGAACCATTTGTTTATACTCTAAAATCCGAGGGTAAATAAAGTGATGTATGTATGTATGTATGTATGTATGTATGTATGTATGTATGTATGTATCCACTGTTTTAGTATATACTGAAAGATCGTATAAGATTGTCGGCGACAGTGATAGCCTCCGTGACAGCCCCACGCTATTCTCAATGCTATGATTTTTTTAATCCTTGGTACTGTACTAAGTCGTCAATCACCCAGTATCAGCCGACTGGTTCACAGACCTCAAAGTCGAATACAGGTTCTTTATGCAGCATGAAGCCTTAGCGTCGTTTGGGGTAAATTGCCCATACCCTAGCATTTGTTTGGAAGATCGTCTGCAAAGAGCCGTTAACAGTCCTTTCATACCCAGCGACTCTGAGATTACAAGTAGAACGAGCTACCTTTGGAGTGTAAACAGCCTAAACTGGTTACTCGGTGGGAAACATTAATCCTTGAATTTGTTTTTTTCAATTTAACATGAAACGCGAATTACTAAATTTTTGCGTGAACGTGAAGGAATTTTGGGAATTATCCGTGACGCGTGAAAAGTCCTAATATTTTTATGTGAATGCATTTTGCACAGAGGTATAGGGGACCCTCCATATTGGGCAACGATAAGGAATGTTGTACACATCAATAACTTTACATAAACTCTTGCTGAAGCTTTAGAAAAAACCGCAAACAAAAGTTAATATTATGTTCAAGCCGAAATGAGCGAACAGCTGAAGAAACCTGCGCTGAAAGATGCCTGGTGCCTCCACTTCATAAACTAGATATTATAAATGTTACGCTCAAGAGTTCGAAGAGCGCAAGATTTCGCTACTTAATTTCTTAAATATTGCTATTTCGTGTTCAATAGCTGTTGCTGAGATGTGAAAAGCATTATAATTATATTTTTCTTGCATTTTATTTAAACTATTGCGCGAGTTGTTTCATTTACGATGGAAAATATATCTGAGTTCAAGCGAGTCTTGTATTGTAACTGAACACCATACACATAGCCTGGGAGAAAGTGATAGTCATCTTTGGTCATCATGCCCTTTGTTCTCAAAACATGCGTGTCTGATTTAGCAGTGGTATTGAGAGCAGAAGTTAGAAAGTCGTCACTGCTGGGGCATAGGGCGCTTCTTTTTTTTTCAGTTTCAACTGACTAGTGTCGTTAAACCCAAACCAAAGCAATTACTCGGACCAATCATCACAGACACAAACAGCGCAATGAGCCAATCCGAGAATACCAAGCAATCACATTGCCTGGTTTCATACCGTGAGGTAGTGGGTCGAGTGCGGACTTTCGCGGACAAATTAAAAAACAAACAAACATGGCGTCCGCTGTTGCGAAGGTAAAGGTGTCCTCATCACGAGCTTATTGTTTCAAAAACAAAATGAGGCACAACTCCAGTGCCAATTCGTGGCGGACGTCAAGTTTTTTTGTAATTTGTCCGCACTCGACCCAGTACCTCACGGTATGAAACTGGGCAATGTAGCCGGCATCAAGCGCGGGAAAATGTGCGCGTGCAATTCCCGATTGGTTTTGGTTTTGCTTCTCATTGGTTGAGAAAGTGGCGTGAGTTTTGCCAACCAATCACTGAGCGAAGTAACGCAAAACCAAAGCAAAGGAGAATTACTTTCAACACTCAATTGAAAATGTTGGAAAATTTTTCATAAGGAAAACATCGTCAACTCTAAAGATTTCCACATTTTGCAGGTTATTGATGCGCTCAAAGCGAGAGGCTTGTATAATAATTCTGTGATCATCTTCTCGACGGATAATGGTGGACCTGCGGCGGGCATGGACCAAAACTGGGCTTGTAACTTCCCTCTGAGGGGGACGAAACATACATTGTGGGAAGGTGAGAACGTTTAGAACCTCTAAATAAATAAATTATATCTACTGTTAATCGAAGTTTAAGAGCCAGTTTTAAAATGTTTTCTGCTACGTATTTCATCGTGTCAGAAACACAACAACGGAACAACGTACTTATCAATTAATGTACACACAGGTATCAACTCTCGTTTGCTCGTGTTCATCATTTAAAAGCTAAACTTTGAATTTATGAACAGGAGGAGTCCGTGGAGCTGGTTTCATACACAGTCCCCTGCTCTCCTCTAAAAGCCGAGTGAGTATGGAAATGATGCACGTGACCGACTGGCTTCCTACACTGTATAGTTTGGCTGGAGGAGATGTACGTGACCTGTACAATATTGACGGCTATGACATGTGGAAGACACTGTCACAGGGCATTCAATCCCCTCGTGTGGAGATTCTTCACAACATCGACCCTCTGAATGGAAGTGCTGCCTACAGATTCAAGAACTGGAAACTGGTTGTGAATATCAGTAAGTAGAGACACAAGTATTTATCTGAGGCCACGCTACCCACGAGCAAGAGCTCACTACTTCTGACAATCGAGCTTCTCATGGAAACGACAGACATACAGACAGTCAGTCAAACAGACAGACCAAATACCCTATTTCCTTGAAGAAGCGCCCACGCTCGAATAACGGCGCCCTCCCCCGAATAAGCGCCCTTCCCTCCCCTCCCCCTTCCTTTCTTATATAGTAAAGATACAAGGAAAACCTGTTTTTATTGTCATTTTATTTTATCTTTTAAGCTTCAACTACACTGGCATCAGTGCATGTAGGATGCATGTAGGATGCATGTAGGATGCATGTAGGATGCATGTATATGATTTATTTCATATATCATTCCCAGTTATTTCTATCTCCTTGTGCTTGAAGAGTTATTTTTATGTACATTAGCCAAAGCAGAGTTACAGTTACTCGAAAACAAAACTTAATAAGCGACCCCCTCGATCAAGAGCCCTTCTTCGAATAAGAGCCCCCTCTTTTGGCCGAAATTTTGAATACGTGCCCGGGCGCCTATTCGAGGAAATACGGTATCTGCAGTATCAACTGACACAAAATGGCCAAAAACAGATGAGTTTACTGTAATAGCTAAACCAGAGGCAAAGACGGAAAGACAAGACAGATTTCAGACCTCAAGTTACGATAGAGAGAAAGAAAACGAGTATTTGTAAAACTAAGTATTTTTTGACAGTGTTTTAAATCGCAATTTCATTGCAAAATCCTCGAATCCGATAGCCTGTATTCTCCTTCGCAGCCGTGACTTCCCAGAAAACGGCTGCGAAGGAGACAAGATAGCCTATCGATAGGAGCTTATTACGTCTTCCTGAAAAGCCTTACCTTCCTGCCATCATGCCTTAACGAAAACAAAGTTGCTAAGACAGTCACTGCTTTGTGTTTTCTCAGCCGGCCAGTGATGGTGTGGTGTGGTGTGGGGTGGTGTGGTATTTTATTTATCCACATTACACGGATGAGTACAAAACTCGTTTAAACGTGAACGTGCCAACTATAAATCCATACATATTAAGACATAAAATAAATAAACAGGATAAAATAAAAATAAGAATATTCGAAAACCAATAATACTAAGGGGAAAACAAGCTATTCTCAGGGATCTCATCGCAGCGTATATAAGGAGAATCTCATTATTAATTCTCTCTCTTTTCTCGCACACCCGCGTACCGCAAACGTCTTGTTGTTCCAGTTGTTCTTCTGTTATAATACTCGGTCTGCGCTGGTGCCTTTCGCTATGGCTGTCGCTGACGAGCAACACCCTGTTGTTCAGAGGCCAAGAGCTGAAAAGAATGCGGTCAACGCCGTTCAAGCAGTTGTTCCACAAATTCAACCTCCGCCTGCAGCAGAGCTTGCTCTAGCCGCTCCGCAGGCGGCCGCTCCTTACGCTCCGGCCGAGCCACTTGAGGTTTTTCTTTCTTTCTGTTTATTCCGGTGTTTTATCTTATGTTCGCTCGTACGCGTTTCCGCTGGTTTTCGCCCGTTTATCTTGCTGTACTTTTCGGTTTTGGTCATTCGTACTTGTTTTTTGGCCCCGTTGTTTGCTCGTTTGCTCGTCTTATTCATTTCAGCATGCCAACACGTTGTCCTTTTATTTTCTTTTTTGCTCGCCCTTAGTTTTGCCATTTTTGGTTTTGTGCAGTTTAATTCTCATTTCTTTCCGCTTGCTATTGCCAAGTTAATTGTTGGTTTATTCTAGTATTCTCTTTGCGGCTAACAGTAGGTCCTGCTTGTTTTCCCAATGACGGTGCCTAGAGGGGTGACTTACACCCTCTCGGATTACCGGGTGCTAGTAGCCTGCGTAGCAAGCGTTTCCGTGTGGTTTCCGAGCAGAGAAAGACCGAGTAACGGGATTTTAGAAGTTTTGGCCGCGCGAAAAATGGGGCGAGAGCAAAAAAAAAAATGAAAGAAGGGGGAGGGAGAGAGGAGGGAAGGAAACGCTTGCAGACAAACCCCTGGATTTTGAAAATCCCGTTCGCCAGCGAACGGGGCTCGTGATTGGCTTAGCTCTGGTCGCATATCGACATGTGTCGATCAAAGGTCTGATAGCCAGAATACAACATGGCGAAAGAAAGGAAAGACGCGTTTGGGGCAGGTCTACACAAAGCTTTAGATTTTCTCGTCGGGCGGCAAAAAGAACGAGACGTCCAACGAAACATCGAGAATGAAAATACCGTCTGCTTTTTGGTTCTACTGAAGAAGCACACGCCAAGCGTCGTCAAAATCCCTCAAAAGGAAGGCAATGCAACTCGCTTCATGATAATTTCGTCGAAGGGAAATCTTACGAAAACTTTGACTTGGAGGCCGCCTTTGGGAAGATTATCTATATTCAGAAACTGGAGCATAACTGCATGTAATTGAATAAGAATAGTGTGTATTGTATCTCCCCCTCCCCACGCTTTAAATTTTTTTTGCTCTCGCCCCATTTTTCGCGCGGGCAAAACATGGAAAAATCCCTTTGCTCGGTCTTTCTTTGCTAGGAAACCACACGGTAACGCTTGCTACGCAGGCTAGGTGCGAGGGCCGCCATTCCCCGGGGGGACTCCCCTTAGTTTTTAGCCTCTCCTTTGTCAGCTTTTGCTTCCACCTCCTCTATTGTGTTTTCTTTCAATTGTTTAACGCGTTTTTCTAACCCCGGAGATGGCGGCCCATATTGCCATTCTTCTGGCTCCTTACAGACTTAGGTTTGGGTGGCTCGTTTTCACTAAGTTCGGGCCCTTATTTTTGAGTATGGGCGGTAGTCCAGTAGTCAGATTGACATTATTGACATATCACGACTTAATGGTAAAAATACTTCAAAATCCCAAATCTCACTGCTGTCAACTGCAAGCTCCATCTTTCTGCTGACGACTTCCAGGTTGTCTAAGAATCTGCTTTGTCGCAATGAGTAGACAATCTGGACTTCAAGCAGCTCCTTTGTGGGATGGTTGAGACCGCGCGCGATCTGGAGCAAAAGAGTCGAGGGGGGCTTGGGGAGATATCTTCTCCCCAGTCTCTTTTGGTTTTTATTTTGTGTGTGTGTGGGATACCTGTGGCATCCCACACTTATGTCATCGGGCCGTGTAAGGCCGTTAATACTAATGAGTTGCAAAGTTTGCAATGCACTGTGGACAGTTTATCCCACACATATACGCTTTGGGTACCTATTTTTTCTCCTCAATGATGTCCCACCGCTCTGTTGATAGAAAGTTCTATGGGCTTTATTGGTCAATATAATCAGTACAATAAATTAATACAAGGGACTGCTAGCAGTCGAATTGCACTTCTAACGCGAGGATCGCTGATTAACGTATTCTTCACCTTTCTACCCCAAAGGTACTTATTGGAACGGATGGTATGCTCCCCCGGATTCAAAAGCTCAAATAGCTCAAGTGGAATGGGTGCAGCCCTGAAAAACGCTGTTGTCACTTGTGATAAGCCACCCAGTACCCCGGCCGAGTGCTCAAGCGAGGCGGGTCCTTGCCTGTTTAACATTCAAGAAGATCCCTGTGAATACGTTAACCAAGCAAAGAACCAACCGGAGATTGTGAATGACATGCTGGGTATGCTTGAGGAGCATAGACGGACCATGGTGCCTCCAAGAAACCAAAAAGCCGTCCCTGAAGCCAACCCTAACAACTTTGGTGGAGTGTGGAGTCCCTGGATGGATTGAGATTAGATTTCATGTAATGAAGACCTGCATGTACTGTTACACTAGTTTAGCACCTCTACAAAAAGCTACCAATGAATAGGTATCGTATTGAAATTACTAACTGTCACAATAAAGTTAATCTTTTTCAAAACGTGAGTGAAGTGAGTTGGTAAATTTTTAGCGTAGCAATTGAATGAAAACTGTGGGTCATGCCATACTTTCCAGGCATACTCAGAAAAAAAATAAATTACCATCTTGCCCACTTCACTGTCATCGCCAGTATGCCAGCTATCGACATTCACGTCCTAGCAGGAACCTAGTTTAACGCCCTAAGCTCCCACGAGTCTCCTGCAACTGAGTCGTTATAGCAAGCGAACGAGTAGTCGGAAGGTCACAGGTTCGACTGTCGGTAGCACTCGGAATTCTTTTTTCCAAGTATGGGTGGGACAGTATAGTATAAATCACATCTTTTAAATCTTTTCAAATTCTCCAATGTTTTATTCTCGTTTTTGTAGCTACTGCACTAAGTACTAACCTCTATCGTGATGTCATCAAGTTGTTTCTCCGAGTGACTGAAAGTCCGTGGTGGTAGAATAGGTCCGCAAAGCGTGCACTAGCCACATGCATTCAAAGAGTGCCTAGTTTTGGACAGTTTATGCTGTGTAAAGAATCTCTTATGTAACACTGGAATTTTGTCCGTGACTGTAAAATGTACGTTATAACGGGATAACGTCTTCTAAAGTGGCGATAACGATAACTCACGATTGTGTCCTTAACGACGGTGGCTCCTAATGGAGATGCGAGCATTAAAAAAGAACAACTGTTGATATTGAAAGACTTGTTTCGATCGAGCATCTTCAGTTGCAAAATTGAACGCTATCAACAGAATTGTCAAAGACTCGCAGCTAAAATGGATCGATGATCGATCGAAACACCTCTTACAAAATCGATATTGTTCTGGGAATTTTTTTTTTTTTTTTTCGTATTTAGTTCGTCTGCCTTAATCGGACTGATTGTAATACGGAAGTCTTTCATTTAGTTCGTCTGCCTTAGACTGATTGTAATACGGAAGTCTTTCATGTGTATTTTATGACTATGTGGGAAATGCAGTTATTGGTAAGGGTTATTGGAATCTTAGAAGGTAGTGGGTAACCAGGTATAATTAATAACGAAGTAACCATGATTCTAAAAATCCCTTAAAATACGTAGCAGTGGCAATTGTTTATATGAAATTGTATAGAATTGGCTAAAGGAATGAAATTGTTTTTAGTGTTACATTTTTTTTTTGCCTTTTCTTTCTTAAGGGGGCGTTATACCTCAATGTTGATGAAATAAGAAGTGATTTGATGAGGAAATTAGAAATGGAAAATAAGGCACACACAAACGTTCGGACAGTCCACTACAACACGGGTGCACGTCAGGTTGAGGACGAACTGTTTGGTGTTTGTCCATTAATTTTTAACCTACAAATTTAATTTTTAATCACTTAACAATTTGCATTTTTCTCATCTTCCCTTAAAACGCTCCCCCCGCCCCTTTTCTTCTTTATAAACACTCTAAAAATCACACAAAAATTCTGAGATATTTATGGGGTTATGCACTACCAAACTATGATGGCTTTTATGGTTTGAATGAAATACCGAGAACATAATAAAGTGAAAAGGTCAAAGGTGACAAAAACGTAACATTCAGGTGTAACTCCCCTTAACCTGTTCAGCAAGGGCGCTTATTTAAACACTCATAACTTTAGAAAACAACACTTTTTTTTCCTACGAGGAAGTGTGAATCCTCATTCTGCGTCAACAAAGTTGTTGCAAGCTTTGGACGACTGACTGTGCATGCACACTGAACAAATTCCTGGCTGATCAGATAACGCTGCGTACGTTGCAAAACAGCTTGCATGACTCGCGTGACCCTCAGCACATAAGAATAACAAGTGACCGACGTTTCACATCCCTTTCACGTTTATGAGAACAAGCTTCAGCAGTAGCCACATGCTGTCCTTGACTGCCTATTTTTGATAAACGGCACTCACCCGCCAGAAAAAAAAAACGCCTGTACTGTAGGTTATCTCGCCCTCGATTTGATTCCAAGACTGTCATTGGGCGACTTCGTTTCCTGTTGATTTTAAATCCAACGAACCACTCAAGTATGTTAAACCATGCACATGCATAGTGCAATTTAAAATTTGTTTCACTTGACAGTTACCACCACCTCAATACAACTGTAACTTTAAGTGCGATCCACAGCCATACACAGCATGTATTGTCTTGAGGTGCCCAGTGTTAATAAGTTTCTGGGTGATCCCTTGCTACATCCCCGTTAGTTTTTGTGAGAGCTCTGTAACTAGTGTAGCCTGTATTGTTAACGTTTTTGTGTAGCCAGATAAACAAAATAGAAAATAAAACAAATAAGGCATGGCTCGGGCCGAAATTCACGAAAAATCGAGAAACAACCATAACTTCCCAGACATTTATCGAAAGAAGATCAAACTTGGCAGTGATATCAGTAGAACTCGAAAACCTTAACCTTTTTTGGCGTAAAGTCTTCAGACTCTGTGAGCAAACTTACAGTTCCATTGCCCCGCAGTAATTTTCTCCAAAACAGTTTAAGCTATAGCGGTGCGGTACACTTTGGAAAAGTTTAGCTTACGATGTACGGCAAACAAATTCCGGATTCCAAAAGGGCTGGATTCCAGATTTCTGGTCAAATGCTTACCTTGGAATTTCACTTTCCAGGAATGACTTCAATAGACGTTATTTTACTATACTGAAGGACGTTGTAAGAAAAGGAGAAGGTTGTGTTTTCTTCTACGGAAATGCAGATTATGCAAAGAATGGTGAAAGGAATAAATGTTTACATACTTAAAATTCTATATATATATATATATATATATATATATATATATATATATATATATATAATATAAATAAATGTATTACATACATGAAAATCTATTTACATGCATAAAAATGTTTAATACACCGGTAAGTCTGAAAGGAGATTGCTTTCAGGAGTTTTCTAAAACCAGATAAAGTAGACTCAGACCTTACATTATTAGGTAGGGAGTTCCAGTTCTTAGATGCAAAGTAACGGATGGCAAGAGAGTGGATCGTTGGCCGGGACCCAAGGTACGCAACTTATATCATGAACGGGTCATTGTGCAATTTATTTACGTTGGCATGAAGCTGGCGTCATTTAAATAATTTGCTACACCATACTGACGAGCTCGAAAAAGGGCGAAACAGCCGTCCGCGGTTGCAACCCTACTTTATCGAGTTTCGGTCATGTTGGTGTCTCGCAAAGTCAACTTTTTTCACGTAGTATCAGCCTTGCTTTTGTGATCTTACAATTGGACATTGATGTTTGTCTGGAGTTTTTTAATTCTGATTCTCTCCAAGATCGTTGTCGTCATCGAGGTCTCCATTGGGAGCTTTAGCAACGAGGACGGCAACGAAAACGAGAACGCCAGAAAACAATTGGTTTAATTAGCAAAAACAATCTCTGTCTGCACGTGCATTTTACATTTTTGTACATTTGCTTGGCGTCCTCTGCAAAACAACAACGTGAAATAACCAAATTTTAGGTTTTCTCGAGAACGTGAGCGCATGACGGTAAATTTCTTTCTTTTTCCTTACTTTAAACAGTGTCACGGATCTTGCGCGTGTGCAGTAGCCTATGTATATCTTAGATTAACAACACGGAACAACAAACAAAAAAACACTCAAACGAGAAATATAGCTGAGGCTTCAATGCGCATTATAAGAAATGCTGGCCGAAATCAATCCTACGGACCAAATTGAATATGGCGGATAGATAAAAAATCTGTTACTCACTCGATAGCATCATCGCGCATGCTCGGCCCTGACACTGCTCGTCCAACTGGTCTTCACTCTGTTCATAGTAATTTAGTCCCTGGATAGTTCGTCAGCATTTTCCAATATTAAAAAAAAATTGGAATAATAACGAAAAAGTTGCAAAAGCGAGTAGTTATATTTTGTAATTTGGGGGAGTTTCCATTAAGGACAGCACCGGATGTATACCTAAGTGGATCACTTATCGGGTTTAACCACTACGTGAAATATGAGACGTCCCTCTGGTAAATGCGAGACATGTCGTTTTGAATGCAACGAGCTCTTCTGTAGGCGTCATAGGAGTTAGCCACCCCCCCCCCTCCCCCGGGTGGGGGGGGGGGGGTGGAGGTTACTAAAAACAATTTAATATGGAGAGGCTCCGCCCCGAGGTCCGACCCCTTTCCCTTTTATGTACCATTTTTGACAGAAAAGATACCACTTTCGTATACCTTCCATTGACAAGTGGTACCCCTCTCGTATACCTTCCATTGGAACAGTGTAGTCATAAGGCATGTGTTCGAAATATTTTAATGAAGCCCTTTTAAATACGTATACACCTGATGAGAGATTTTCCCTACCCTTTCATATACTTCGGCTCGTGAAATCCCTCCCCTTTCATTTACCTGAAGCGTGAAAAAGGTACTCCTTTCGGGCGGACCCTCCCTGTATAGGCCATTATAAGGAGTACCTCCCCCCCGGGGGGGTACAACGAGCTCTTTTGTGGGCGTCATAGTAGTTAGCCACTGTAGGAATGTTGTGGTCTGCTCGCATTCCTTTCAAAAAACATTCGACACTCAAGGCTGTCACGCTTTCAAAACAGACCTATGTTCAGAAGGTGATCATGTGCAATCTTTGTCAGTGTATTGGCAAGGCTGGAAAGTGATGATTGAGTGCTATGATAAAGGACTGTCGTGTGGCTCGAGACCATTTGTACTCCGCTTTCCTGTCCTCTCAATTGCTTCCTGTTCATGATTTAAAGAAAGAAACGCAACTACTTCCTTGACGTGTTTTACGCGATCTTCAAAACTAACTGGTAGGTCTTCTTGCAGAGACATTGGCATACGAGCAAACTTCCTTTGCAGGGGGACGTAAGTATTCTTACTGCTTTGTTGCCCGTGTCACATATAAAAATAGTGTTTCGATATGCACGCAAAGCACAGCAGACGGACTTTTGACACCACATGCACCGAAGCCTGCCCGGGGCCTTCAATACCTCCAATTCCTTTTGTTAGGGTTTCGGTTCTTCGAAACATTTCTTCCTCTTTCAAGCTGAACAATGCACGTGTTCTTTGCTAGACGGGGATAAGAACACCGTCAGGTACCACCATCTGTAACTGCAACTCCTGAAATTGAAATACACGAACATTTGACCCATTTCCATCTCAAGCCAACAGGTATTGCCCGCGAGTTAAGGCTAATGAAGTTAATAAAGTAGACCTTTCAAGAGGCAACAATCCCTTTAACTCCCAGACGTAGTTAGATTCCTCCTCCACAACATTAGGAACCGAAAAAATCGTGCTGAGACGAACATCCGAAACAAAATTTCAAACTCATCCTTTGCGAAAGCACTTATGGCATAAGGCGATACAAAATCAGTTACGTTTTCTCGGAAAACATGGGAAAGACAAAGGCGTGCACAGCCACTTCACTTTCCAATTATTCAAAAAAGGTAGTTGCGTTCCAGAAACCTTTGAAATGTTTTGTAACCCCACCAGCCGCTCGTGCCTTGCGTGTCATACAGCGCTTGTGCCTAGTTTCTATGCAAACTATTCTTCGACACCAGATATGTCGATATCAAGTCAATACATTTTGGGGCCTATACTCTCAGCTGTACCCTGTCAGAACCCTGGGTGCCACAGAGATCTGAAGTTGATCTACAGACTTTTCATTTCAGTAAGGCCTTTGACAAGGCACCCCACCAGAGATTACTCTCAAAATTGAATCGTTATGGCATTCAGGGAAAAACACTCGCTTGGATTAATTCATGGCTTACAGAGAGATTTCAGCGTGTAGTTGTGGATGGTGAAGCTTCTAGCTTTGTCAAGGTCACCTCAGGAGTACCACAGGGCACAGTTCTGGGTCCTCCGTATGTTCTTACAGTTTATAAATGACATTCATGAGAATTTAGATAGTACCTTGAGACTATTTGTTGACGATGCATTATTATACAGATCAATCAACACAATGAATGACAGTGTTATCTTGCAGAATGATATTGACAAATTAGTATCTTGCAGCAAGACATGCATATGGTAAATGCAGTTTAATGTGACTAAATGTCATACGTAAAGATATCCAGGAAGAAGGAGCCTGTGTTGATGGATTATTACATCGATGGCCAAAAGCTGCCTCCCGTGAAGAACCATCCTTATCTGGGAGTTATGTTATCCAACGACCTAAGATGTAATTCTCATGTGGAAAATATTGTGGTCAAAGCAAATAAATCACTTGGTTTTGTAGGGGCAACTTTCCCCCTTGTTCTGAAAGCACAAAACGTTCAGCTTATGTAACCATTGTGAGACCAAATTTGGAGTATGCTACTGCTGTGTGGGATCCATACAGACAAGAATAGATTGATTCAATTGAAGCAGTCCAGCGCGTGTGCAGCCAGATTTATCAAAAGAGACTATAACAGAACTTCTTCCGTTACAGAAATGCCACAGTCATTAGATTTAGATCTTTTAGAGGATAGACGTAAAGCCCATGGATTGAATATATTTTATTTAGCAGTCAATAATTCGATTGCATTACCTATACCTAATTATTTTTTATCTAAACACCGTTTTACTAGATCATTTTCTAATGATTCATTTATTCAAGCCAACTGCAATCATGTTTATTATTTTTATAGTTTCTATCCAAGGACAATAAGGGACTGGAACTCTCTACCAAGTGGCATTCGTACTAGTACAAATTTTTCATTATTCAGTAAAGATCACTGTTTCTCAACTATTAGAAATAATTGATCGCTGTAATTTATTTTATTATTTTTTTAATATTATTTGTCTTATTTATTTGTATATATGTATTTTATATTTATTTAATTTATATTGACTTAATGCGAAAGCATTGTCAATTAATAAATGTAGATGTAGATGTAGATGTTTCGAGCGAAAAATTAGCTCAAAGTCTCAAAGAGTCGCCTCCAGTTTTGGCAGGCAAATCAACCCGATTTGGAGTGGATTTTCAGTAACTTGGATTCTGGATTTCAATCGTTGGCGGGATTCCGGATTACTAGTGCTGGATACCGGATTCCAAAGCCCAGGATTCCGGATTCCACAAGGAAATATTTCCTGGATTCCGGAATCCGGCTTACCTAACCTTATGCATCAGTCAATTGAAACCCCGGCCACCCGACCCCGGGGACATAGCGGGGATTTAAAGCGTCCCAAGCCGGGATATAACGCACTTTTAACGGCGCCTTGTCCCCGGTGGGCGGTGAATTTAACAATGTCAGTAAAACCGGGGCCGTAGAGCGGTGATTTAACTGCACGGGATCACCTAAAGCGAGGGCGACAGCGGGGATTTAACATGACGGACTAAACAGCTTTCAAGATGGCGTTAAGAACAATACCAATTGATACACATTTTGTTAGGGAAAGTTGCCTATATTTTTGAAGGAGTGTATCCACATTTATAGGGAACGTTGGCTACCCACTTTGCTTTAATAGGGTTTAACAGATTTCAGCGTAATGGAAATATTTTTGAAAGAGTGTATGCCGTTTATAGGGAAAGTTGCCCACCCACTTTGTAAAAATTTTAACAGAATCATAATGAGAATATTTTTGATGGAGAAGGTACATCTAGTAGTTTTAGGGGAAGTTGCTCATCCGCTTTTGTTTAAGTTATGAGAATACCTTTTAAGGAGAAGATTACATATTTTTATACGGAGTGAATTATTCTTGAGGATATTTGGGGAAAAAAGCATTTAGAAGCGTTTTCATTACTATTAATTTGAAATTTATTTTAAAAATAGCTTATTTTAAATCCACCTTATTTTACGAAGCATTTGAGTTATCGGCTTAGGAATCTATAGAGTATCCTTTAAAAAGTGGGTCGTTAGCAACATTAGAAGTATAGTATGCACCATTTAGGCCGTTTTTTTGCGGTGGTTTCTCATTAAATTTGCGGTGGAATACATTAATGTCGATGACGTCATGAATAGACAACCCCTCGCGTATACCTTCATACAATGGAAACAAAGACTTGTCCAAAATTGTCCACTATTCGTGAACACGGACTGGTGTAATCCAAACTCTATTATGTTTTCAAAATAAAAGCGGGTAGTTTTTGAAAGCGCTATCTTTCTTGCAATTCGTTTGCTAGGAAAAACTTATCTCCGAGACTTTCAGTTTATTCGAAACGTTTATCGATCATTACTGTTAAAATGGCTTGCTTAACCGTTAACGATTTCCAAGTTGCTTTGAATGTTTGTGTATCTCTCTCTTGCTTTCCACGCCATTAGTTACTAGCTAATTATGCAAACATTTGCATACCAACTCAAGAGAAGAATCCCATGGGACTCCCTTCTACCTCTCAACAACGACAATAGACGGATTAAGTTGTTTTGACAGATCAATAAACACGTGAGTAATGTGTGACAGGTTTTTGGGGGGACAAAATATACTATATTAGCGAATACAGAAAGATTAAAATACAGAATGAACGAAAATCAAACAACATAGTTCTCCCTACTGCAAAAGCAATTAAACTTTCCCTTGCCATATTTCTAGTAAAGTTATGTTCAGTTATGTAAACGTTTTCCCTCCTCCTCCTCAATTGTATTGTTTTCCACCACCACCACCACAATTGTATTGTTTTCCACCACAACTACCACCAACACCACCGCCACCACCACCACTGAAAGTCTCGGAGTATTCCTAGCAAACGAATTGCAAGAGAGATAGCGCTTTCAAAAACTGCCCGCTTTTATTTTAAAAACATAATAGAGTTTGGATTACACCAGTCCGCGTTCACGACTAGCGAGCAAGTTTGGGCAAGTCTTTGTTTCCACTGTATGAAGGTATACGCGAGGGGTTAAGGTAATGGAAAACGCGTGGGGTTGTCCATTCATGACGTCATCAACATTAATGTATTCCACCGCAAATTTAATGAGAAACCACCACAGAAAAAAAAAAAAAAAACCGGCCTAAATGGTGCATACTATACTACTAACATTTTGGTGTCGTTTTCCGGCGGAAGACTTTCACTC
>JAEMWC010000135.1:340000-367500 GCA_016490735.1 Pachyseris speciosa | reverse complement strand
TAGTACCAATTTGTGATTTTGACCCTTACCCTATTTCTTTTTTCTTGTTTTCAGTGGCATCTTGGGTTCTTTAAAACTGAATACACTCCAACAAAGAGAGGATTTGATTCATTCTTTGGTTATTATTGTGGAAAAGAGGATTACTGGGATCACTCAAATGATGCAAGGTCTCATGGATGGGGTCTGGATCTACGTAATGGTACAAAGGTAGGAATTCAGTCAACATCCAAAATTACCATGATGGGAAACGTTATTATTTGCAGACTTACATGTAAGAAAGTTAATCAAATGGTTAAGTAATTAAGCCAGTTGCGTGGATTAACAGGAAAAGGCCAAAAAAGGAAGGACAAATTTAAGGGCACAAAAGACCATCGCAGTTATATATTATGTATATACAGCTTGAGTAGTTTCAAAAAGAAAGCCTAGTAATTATAAAATTAGGTGTGAATGGGATTCAAGTAACCATTAGTCTCATCTGCTGTGGTGCCAACTGTATAATAATTATTGCATGCATGTGAATTTACATGTAAATCCCATTCGCGCCTGTATTGAAATCAGTAGTCACATCATTAACTTAATTCTGTATACTCAACAGTCTTTCACATTATTAATTTTAAAAAAATTCATTAATCCACAAAAATTGCTAATAATTATTTATAAATTTACAATATTGTTAATTACTGTCAGTATTACCTAATCCAAAAGGAAGAATAGTCAAAAGATTGTAGGTTGCAAGGAAGTGATTAAAAATAAATAACACAGGTTGCCTGGCTTATTCCAAGTTCATTTAGTCCATTTGTTAAATAAGCTTAATTTACTAGCCAGCTAGATGATTGGGGGACTGTATTGTGAGTCCATTTGTTACTGTCCCACAGCATAACAACAGTCTCTCAGTATCAACCGATAGATCTTGTCTGTTTAATATATAATAAATAGTTATACTTAATTAGAACAGTTTTCAATTGAGTGTCGAAAGTAATTCTCGTTTTGCTTTGGTTTTGCATTGTTTCACTCTTTGATTGGCCAAGAAAACTCGTGCCACTTTCTCAACCAATGAGAAGCAAAACTAAAGCCAATTGTGACTTGCACGTGCGTATTTTCCTGCACTTTGTGCAGGCAACATGTAATTGCTTCGTATTCTGATTGGCTAATAACACTGTTTCGGTCTGTTGTGATTGGTCAGAGTAATTGCTTTGGTTTTGGTTTTACGAAACTCAATTGAAAAGTGCTCTAACTTATTCTGATTTATTTTCAGCCTGTGTGGACAAAATGGGGTCAATACAGTACGCAGCTGTTTACAGAAGTAGCTGTTGATGTCATTCAGAAGCATAATTCCTCCCAGCCGCTGTTTTTATATCTTCCGTACCAAGCAGTTCACAGTGCAAACTACATACAGCCGCTTCAAGCACCCCCAGAGGAGATTGCCAAGTTTAAGAGCATCAAGGATGAAAACAGGAGAGTGTTTGCTGCAATGGTGTCATCTCTCGATCAAGGTGTTGGAAAGGTAACTAAATAAATCAACAAGTACTTAAATCACTTTATTTGAGTGTCAATGTGTTTAGCACACACTATCCAAATTGAATTGGAATTTGGAAGTTGTATTTTTTATTTTATGTGAGAGGGGAAAACTGGACTAGAGAATCAACAACAAACAGAACCCACATAATTATATTATGATGCCGAGTCCGGGAATTGAAGCTGGGCTCGCACCACTACGCCATCCCAGCTACATCTGAGCTACATGCAGGTTGCTTGTTACCTTGGGAGCAGGTGGTTTCTCCTATAGTCTATAGTGGCAATGTTCTGAAAGACGCTTAGAAATGATTTCCGTAAAATGCTTTTTGAGTAGAAGCAGGAAACAGGGCTCAAAATGTTCGTTTGGGGATCCTTTTTTAGAATTTTGCTGTTTCCCTTGTTGATTTGGACTGGTGTGGCAATTAAGGGGATGTTTTCGCAGAGCCTCATTTGTGCAACATGGAAACGAGGCTGGACCAAGAATTGTGATAAAACAATGCAAAACATCAGCAGAACCACAGGAACATATTTACGGAAAATATTGACAATATGTGTTGGGTCGGATGAACGGGATAAATCCTGACACAGTTAAACGGACGACGAAAACGGTAAACTTCAACTGAAAACTGGATTTATTTACCTTCAAGTTGTTGAAAACATGAACGAAATACGACTTCACAACGATTACAAGCTCGGCTACCTAGTTGCGTTACGTGTGACTGATCACGTGCACTGTTTTAGCGCGAACATACTCCCCCCGTGTTCGACGGCGGGGTGAGGCGGCGAACACTACTTCGCACCTTCTAGTAAACACAGTTTAACAACAGGTCGAATGTAAGTCCCACTCCTGGTACGGACTTCGGCTGCTCTGACTCTTCCGTCGTCTCCCGGAAGCACTCTTAGAACACGAGCTAACGGCCAACACCCGCGAGGGGAATTCTCATCGACGACGAGTACGAGGTCTCCTTCACGAACATTGCAGGCTTCATTCGTCCACTTTCGGCGTTCCGTCAGCGCTGGAAGATAATTATTCTCGGAGCCAACGTTTCCAAAAGTGCTGTGTCATCACCTGCGCGTGCTTCCACCTCTTACGACTACACAAGTCCTTATCACTGACGACATCTGGCGGAATGTTAGGGTTTCCTCGCCCGAGCAGAAAGTGATTCGGTATCAGAGCTTCTTCATCGCGATAACCGGTACTAACATGAGTAAGAGGGCGACCATTCAGTAACGACTCCACTTCAGCCATAAACGTGAGTAAGGTTTCATCATTGACACACTGTTTTCCTGCCACCGCCTTGAGCGCTCTTTTAGCAGACCGAACGAGGCGTTCCCAAAGTGTGGCGAAGAAGGAGGATTAAAATGCCACTGCACTCCATCGCCAGACAGTTGGTCACCAATTCGCTCAGCATCTAGACGCACGACAGCTTCTCGGAGCTCTTTCTCGGCCCCAACGAAATTAGTGCCGTTATCTGACCAAATGTGGGCTGGCTTTCCGCGCTTGGCTATCATTCTTCTCATAGCCATTAGGCAAGAATCAGTGTCCAGTGAGTGAGCAATCTCAAGGTGGACAGCACGGGTTGTCAAGCATGTAAAAAGGACTCCGTAGCGCTTTTTGGTTTTCCTTCCATGGCGCACAAGCATGGGGCCGAAGTAATCAACTCCGGTATTCGTGAACGGCGGTTGCTGATAACCCAGTCTTGAATTTGGCAGATCGGCCATGACAGGCGGTTCGGGTTTCACCCGTAGTCTTCGGCAGCAGGGACAACTGGACGAAATCTTCCGAACTGTGGCTAGCCCCCTCAAGATCCAAAACTTCTGTCTCAGCTCGTTTAGAACATGTTTGTCACTTGTACAGTACAAACGAAGATGATAGTGCGTTACAATAAGACGTGTTATTCCGTGCTTCGGATCCAGAATCAAAGGATATCGTGTTTCGTCAGGAACAGGGGCTTTGCGTAGACGTCCACCTACCCTTAAACATTCTGCTTCGTCAATGTACGGTCTAAGCGCACTGAGTCGACTTTTCACTGGTAAACGCTTGTTGGCCTTTAAGGCTTCAAAGTCTAGAGGAAACGAGTCTCTTTGACTTTTGTGTACGGCAATCAACTCTGCATTGCGGATTTCCCCAGCGGTTAGAGATGACAGAACGCGATCCTCTGCCTTTCTTCTACAGTTCCAGACGAAACGACATACCCATGCGAGGACACGACGGAATCTTGTCCATGAGGAGAACTTCTCTGGGTCTGGAAAGTATGCTGTCGGATTGGTAACGGATGCATGACCTGACCACTTTGCATTCTTCACTTCCTCATCCTTTTCACGGAGAGGACCAATGAACGTGTCGTGAGGCCAGTGCTCTTCGAGCTTGGACAAGAAGGTGGGGCCGTTAAGCCATCGGCAATGCTTATCCAAATCGGCCGCACGAAGGCCTCGGGTGCAATCGTCAGCCGGGTTTAGGTGACCAGGGACCAGGGTTTAGGTGTCTCCACTGTGTCGGGTCGGTTGCATCTTGAATCTCTGAAACCCGGTTTAAGCCACGAACGTGTGAAAGCGTCGACTTTCATTGGCTATGTACTGCAACACAGTTTTTGAGTCGCTCCAAAAGATGGTGTCTTGGATGGTAACAGGCAACTCTTGCTTGACCAGGGAACACAGTCTAACGGCTAAGACGGCAGCTTGGAGCTCCAGTCGAGGAATGCTTAACTGCTTTAATGGGGCAACACGATTCCTTGCCAAAACAAACGAAACTTTAATCGTACCGTCAGGAAGTGAGTATCTAGCGTAGCACACGGAACCAAAGCCCATTTCAGAAGCGTCAGCAAATACATGTAGCTGAATTGACTCTTCAGGACATGTGTCAACACAGAAACAACGGGGCAGTTCAAATTCACGAAGGTTCATCAGATCACGGAGCCAATCTTCCCAGATTCTTTGATCTTCTTCATCCAAGGGCTCGTCCCAGCCTTTGTTCTTGCGCCACAGCGATTGGATCAGACACTTTGCGGGCAGCATGTACGGAGCTAGCATTCCCAGTGGGTCGAACACGGTTGATAGTCGACTTAAGACGCCTCGCTTGGTGGACTCATACGATTGGCGTGAGCAAACAGAGAAACCGAAACAATCTGTTTCTGTGTTCCATTTCAAGCCGAGTGTGCGTTCAATCGGTAGTTCGTCAAAGTTTACATCAACTGACGGGCTAGCTTTCTCTTCAGGAGGGATCTGTGATAGGACTTCACGCGAGGAGCTGATCCACTTGGTCAGCCTGAAACCTCCACGGGACAAGAGGGAAGTCATTTCACGGAACATTCGCACTGCGGTAGCTTCATCACATACAGACTTCAGAAAATCATCCATGTAGAACTTCTTTTCTACGGATTTGATCGTGTTTTCAGAAAACGAGACATCGTCACGGTTGTCAAAGGCTGTCTTTCTCAAGACAAAGTTCGCCATACATGGGGAGGAAGCAGCTCCGAAAATCATGACAAGCATCTGATACACATCAGGTGGGCGTTGCAAATCTAAGTTCCGCCCGAACCTTAGGCAGGCTGATCTTCTTCTACGATCTGAACCTGGTGAAACATGGCCTCAATGTCGGCGGCCAGGCCAACACGCTGTTCTCTAAACCGCAACAGGACACCCACTAAGCTATTCAGGAGGTCGGGCCCGACGTGAAGCTTGTCGTTCAAAGACACTCCATCTTGCTTGGCAGCAGCATCCATGACGATTCGGACTTTGTAAGGTTTGTTAGGATTACGAACTGGATGATGCGGTAGGAACCACTGTTTCGGTGTTGGGACGGCTGCTTCTTCAGGGGTAAGCTTTCTAGCGTAGCCTTTGTCAACGTAGTCTTCCAAAATAGCACAGTACTTCTTCGCAAGGTCTTCGTCATGCTTAAGTTTCCTCTCGGTGGACTCCAGTCGCTTTACAGCCATGAGATGGTTGTCAGGAAACTTTACTTCTTGCTCTCTCCATAACATTCCGACTTCGTACCTGCCGGACACATGCTTCACAGTTCTCTCTAATGTCTCCATAGCCCTTTTGTCTTCACGAGAACGGGGTGTCGCACTTTCAAAATTAGTGCCAAAGGATTCCGTTCGCCACCAGTCTTCTACTTGCTTGTTTAACGATTCTTCGGCATTCAGGACATGGTGCACATGCATAACATGTAGACGCTCAGGTTTGACAATGGACTTAACTGAACCGGCGAGAGTCCAGCCAAAGGCGGTTAGAATTGCAACGGGTTGACCTGGAGGACCTCTTCGCACATCACGCTGTAATATTGCCTCCAATACGTTTGCTCCCAGCAAAACTGTCACGTCTTCAGAATTGACTTCAGGAATACTCAGATTGTTCAGGTGTGGGAAATCCTGTATTATGTCACGCGTAACCTTTTGTGGGGGCAGGTTTAACTGTGGTACAGTCCAGGCTTCTTCTACGGCTATCTGGAAATTGGCGTCTGGCCCTCCAGTGGCACCAACACGGAACGACACCTTTCTCGAACGTACGGGTTTGCCAGACGAGTTTATGGTGCCAAGTTGTAGAGGGCTATCTTCACCAGTCAGACCAATAGCGTCAGCAACATTTTCCAGGATAAGTGAAGTTTGGCTGCCAGAGTCAAGTAGAGCAAATGTACTCACTGTGACCCCACCGGGGGACACAACATTTACGGGTACGATTTGCAGCAGGACAGCAGAAGGAACAGAATTAACAGACGAAGAACCAACAAAGACGGGTGCTGCAGCATTCAAAGGCGGGACAGGTGGTGGAACGTTCACAGGTGGTGTTCCAACGAAAACAGGCGCCGCTCCATGGATAAGTGGGTGGTGGTATTTGCCACAGCCTTCCATGTCGCATCGTTTCTTACGTGGGCAGTCACGAGACTGGTGATCCGCTGACTCAAAACAAGAGAAGCATAACCTCTTTTCTTTGCCCAGTTGTGCTCTTTGGTTGACGTCCATCGCAAGGAATTTCCCGCACTTCTCAACTGCATGCTTGTCGTTGCACACAAAACAAGTCTTATTTGTGGGTGGGGTCTGTTTCCCAGTCATGGCTCCCGTAGCCAAGGTGGAGAATCTGTGAGGTCGCTCCTTACTGCTGTCGACGTGTTGCCCTCCCTTTGGTGATGGTCTTCTAGGACGAAATCTTCCACCTCTCGATGGCTTACCGAAGCTAGGCAAGGGTTCACAGACCATGGTCTTAGCACGAAGTCTGGCACGAAGCCATTCGTCAAGATCGACAAGAGTGGGAGTGGCCGGTTGCATATCAATCTTTCTTTCACCCCACTTCTCCTTCAACGGGTCAGGTAATTTCTGTAACGCAGCACGGTTGTTCGTTGAGGACTTCAAATCGTGCAAGTACCCCAAACTCTTCATTGTGGCGACTGCATTATGCAGGGTGTTGTAGAATGAACGAATTTGTATTATGTCACCATCAACAACAATTGGATGATCAAGTACAGTTTTCATAAAGGCTCCAGCAACAAGTTCCTCATTTCCAAATTGTTCTTCAAGTTCGGTTAGGGCTGCTTTATAGAGATGACCATTGTTGAGCATCCCTCCAACAGCTTTCTGCGCATTTCCAGTCAAGGCCCTCTGGAGGTAAGTCATTCTCTGTGTGTCGGTGAGAGGTTGGTCATGTACTAAGCATTTAAACAGTGATATAAACTGAGGCCACTCAAGGGGGTCACCCGAAAACCGTGGTAACTCTAAACGTGGTATCGATTTAACGAATGCTGGTGTTGCCTCTGCTTTTGTTTCTCCCTTTGTCGTACTATGTTTAGCGGACATACCTTTAATCCAAGAAACATCCAGGCGTTCCTCTGTTTCACAATAAGCTTCTTCAGTCTCAGGAGACTGCTTGTACAATGTGGAAGATTTAATTGGAGATGGCAACTTTACATTTTGCGATGGTAAGGTGTCATGATTTCTACCACTGTCGACCATTTCCTCTACTTTAGGTTTAATGTCACAGTAAACAGTTTCAACTTCATCATCTTCAAAGTCACGTAAACGGTTCTCAATATCTTCTGGATCTCTTTTCGTTTTGTCAGGAATGTCAAGCTGAGCTTCCAGTCGCAATCTTTCAACCTCATATTCGAGTTCTCTTATGCGGCGATGTTCTTGCAATTGTCTTTCCTGTTCAAGGTTTTTCGCTCGCTTACGTTCCTCCTCTAGACGGCACTTAGCTTCTTTCTTTGCTTGTTCTACTCGCAGATCCATCACGCGAGCACGCCTCTCGCTTTCACTCGCGCGCGAGGGTGAGCTATGACCGCTGGTCGAATCAAATGGCAGCGAAGGCGCGTATTCACTTCCAGCTCTCGAAGGCGGTTCGTTTTCCCTTTCGTTTAGCGAAATTTCAATGCTTTCCAGGCACAAATTTGCTCTTTCAGTAGCCTTTTCGGTTAGTTTCAGGTGTTCCTGCAATCCTTCAAGTTCCAAAACTAATTCGTATTCTTCGCTGACGCGCTCAAGCTCTCTCAACGCTTCTTCAATTTTGCCAGCCAGCTCGCGTAGTTTCCTTCGACTAGCATGTGACTTCAGAAGACTCTCAGCAACGTTAACATGCCTCGCAAGCGTCGTTTTTCGGCGAGATAACTTGCTCTTGGCCTTTTCCCTTTGAGAGCTCAAGTTTTCATAACGGCTAGGCCCAACGACGACCCGCATTTCCTTTTCGTTTACATATTGCAACTGCACGTGGTCTGTCTCACCGTCTTTCGACATTTTCAATCTCAAAAACACTTCATTTCAGCAAAGCACTCAATGTTTACGTACCACAGAAACCTGGCTCTGCTACCAGATGTTGGGTCGGATGAACGGGATAAATCCTGACACAGTTAAACGGACGACGAAAACGGTAAACTTCAACTGAAAACTGGATTTATTTACCTTCGAGTTGTTGAAAACATGAACGAAATACGACTTCACAACGATTACAAGCTCGGCTACCTAGTTGCGTTACGTGTGACTGATCACGTGCACAGTTTTGGCGCGAACAATATGCATGCCACTAACCATGTACAAATCTAATTAGTTACATAACACTGGTCACGTGATATTTTATTCAAGTCACATGACCCATACCAAGAGAACAAATTCAGAAGAACTTGGCAGATCTAAAGATGTCATTAAAACTAAACAAATCCTCCAGTTAACTGTTCTTTAATGGTTGTCTGTCATACATGGCATATAGGAAGTGTTACATGAGCCTACATGTGTTGTATTACACTCTAAAGTCGTTAGTAATTTAAACAATTTGAAACTTTTCTCATAAAAGATTTGGTCGAGGCAGTATATCCTGACAGAATTTGTGATTAAACCTGCACTATAAAATACAAATATCTGTTCTTGATATCCAGATTGAGAAACAACTATGTTAAGCGTTTCTAATCTATAACAGTTACGTTTCTACATAAGTCCCCACATTTACAAGCTCTTGAGCAATTTAGAGACAACCGAACACACTTGCAACGCCATGTAGCACAGCACATTCCCTCCTGCGTGCACCCACAATATGCCAGTTGTTCACATCCTGCCGATACGCGTGGCATAGTGACCAGTGTAGGCTTGAGAATACCTTCTTCACATTGCCATCCATTCCTCTCTGGGATGGGCAACAGAGGGCAGGGTTCTGAAGCCTGCTTCCATATAAATTCCTGGAGGCGAACTCGCTTGATGTGAAGATGCAGGGCATCTTGAGTTGGAGGAAGTCAATCCAAACTTTGCTTAAATCTCTGAAATGAAGAAGGCTTCAGAACCCTGCTCTGTGTCACCTAGTCCTAAAAGGAGTGGATGGCAATGTGAAGAAGGTATTCTCAAGCCTACACTGAGAATATACTGGTCACTATGCCACAGGTATCGGCAGGATGAGTACAACTGACATATTAGGGCCATTTTTACGGGAGGAAATAAGACGCGTCTTATCTAAGACGCGACTTAAATAGGACGCGAACTGTACCGTTTATACCTTCGCGTCCTACATAAGACGCGAAGATCTCGTATAAATGGTTCGCGTCTTATTTTTGATACAGCCTCGCTTACCCGCCAAGATGGAGCGCTGTAGCAAGAAACAAAAGCGTGCTGTCCTGTTATTTTAAGAAGAGACTTTCCCAGAGATTTTTTTTCTTATGAAGACCACGCCGTAGCATACAAAGAAATCAACAGAAATCCGAGAAGAGTCGGAAGAAAGCGATATACGGATTGGTGCGACTTATGGCAGGTTAAAGAAGGAACTGGTGCTGAATTCACTTTTGGCTCTCCCGGCCATCTTTTGCAAAGCTTTGCAACCAATTACACTATCTAATCATAAGACAAGCTCATGTTGCTGTTGTTTTTATGCAAGCGCACTTGCAGTTCACGTCTTATTTAGGACGCGAAACCATTTATACGAGGAAGTTCACGTCTTAATTAAGACGCGGACAAAATAAGAACAGCTGAAAACCCTGTTCTAAGATAAGACGCGACTTAAATAAGACGCGAACGCTTATTTTGTATCATTTATACGATCAGTTCGCGTCTTATTTAAGTCGCGTCTTACATAAGACGCGTCTTATTTTCTCTCGTGTAAACGGCCCTATTGTGGGTGCAGGGGGAGGGAACGTGTTGCGCTACAGGGCGTTGCAAGTGTGTTCGGTTGTCTCTAAACTGCTCCGTAGCTTGTAAATGTGGGGACTTATGCAGAGACACGAGAGGGTTGTCCAATACACCCGATCTGAGTCGGATCGACTAAGGTGGTTGACGGGTGGAGTCGATCCGACTCGGATCATCGCGACCCGTCACATTAAAAGACCACCCGACTCACCGGAAGTCATTTGGCGAGAGACTAATAACAATTTTAGCATAACGCTAAAGAGGGGGTCAGAAATGTTGTCTGGTGGAGTCGATCCGACTCGTATCGTCACGACCCGTCATATGAATTTGGAGCGGGCTAGATATGGCAAGGGTCACTGCGATAGTCTTGTCGAGTCGTACGAGTCGTTCGAATGGAGAAAGCGGTTGTCTAGTGGACAGACCGAGTTGTCGAGTGGAAAATACATCTCATTAGGGGGACTTAGAAATTTTCAGTGTGTTAGTGTGAGCGAGCGATATTATTGTCGAGCCTTTTTCCTTGTGGTTTAAACAACGAGGTATACACGACTAACGCGCGCTTGTTTTTACTCGTGGCTTTTAAAAAGAACGAGTTATATACATGAGTAACACGCGCTTCTTTCTGCTTGTGGCTTAGAGAACGAGGCATACACATGTGTAGCGCCCTTGTTTCCATCTTCCGCCATGTCATTACTTCTGCTAATGAGATGAATTTTTCTACTGTGATTTGAAGAACGAAGTGTAAACAAGTAACGCGCGCTTGTTTCGACTCGTGGCTTTAAGAACGAGGCATATACATAAGTAAAGTGCGCTTGTTTCTGCTCGTGGCTTAAAAAATGAGGCATACACATGTGTAGCGCTCTTGTTTCTGTCCGTTGTGCCTTTGTGCTTGTCGTTTAAACAACGCGGTATACACGAGTTAAGCCTTCGATCGAAGGAGACTCTGCTCGCAGGGTAATACCTGAGTAACAAGCTTCTTTCTGCTCGTGGCTTAGAGAACGAGGCATACACATGTTTGTGGTTTAAACAATGAGGTATACACGAGTAACGCGCGCTTGTTTGGACTGATATAAATATTCACTATTTTTGGATGCTTTTAGAAAGCGTGCGGCGATTTCGCCACGATTGAAGAGCGAAGCATTCAACGTTTGGGAGCGCTATTCCAGTCAGTCATTATTTCTGAGCGCTATTCTAGTCACTGCCTCCAGTGTTCATCGAGGCTTTTTCTCTCACCACCTGAACATTTCCAATAGTCAGGTCGACTTTTCAAATGACGGGTCGTCACGACCTGATCGGATCGTCACGATCCGTCGAGATATTTGAAGCTATCCCAGGCCGTTTGACTTCCGGCAGTAAAGCTTACTTCCTTTTTAAACTTCCCGACCGGTGAGTCGGGTTGTCAACGGCAATTGACGACCCGACTCAGTTCATGTGTATTGGACTTGTGTGAGAATATAAGAAACGCTTAACATAGTTGTTTCTCAATCTGGATGTCAAGAACAGAATTTGTATTTTATAGTGCAGGTTTAATCACAAAATTCTGTCAGGATATACTGCCTAACCAAATCTTTTATGAGAAAAGTTTCAAATTGTTTAAGTTATACTAACGACTTTAGAGTGTAATACAACACATGTAGACTCATGTAACACTTCCTATATGCCATGTATGACAGACAACCATTAAAGAACAGTTAACTGGAGAATTTGTTCAGTTTTAATGACATCTTAAGATCTGCCAATTTCTTTTGAATTTGTTCTCTTGGTATTGGTCACGTGACTTGAATTAAATGTCACATGACCAGTGCTATGTAACTAATTAGATTTGTACATGGCTAGTGGCATGTTGTCAATATTTTCCGTAATTTTGCCTGTGTTTTTGCTGGTGTTTTGCATTGCTTTATCACAATTCTTGGTCCAGCCTCGTTTCCATGTTGCACAAATGAGGCTCTGCGAAAACATCCCCTTAATTGCCATACCAGTCCAAATCAACAAGGGAAACAGCAAAATTCTAAGAAAGCATCTCCAAACGAACTTTTTTGAGCCCTGTTTCCTGCTTCTACTCAAAAAGATTTACGAAAATCATTTTTTTGGACTTGGCTACCTGACTACTACGCTTCCCGAAAGAGAAACTACTGCGAGCAAGCGTTCGTTTCTTTGAATGAGCCGCCGTCCAGCGCCAAGGGCTGCGCCAAGGACGACTAAATTAAATTTAAACCGGTTGCGCATGCGTTCAGCTACACAACTGCTGCGTTTGAGCGAGTCTGCTGTGTAGTGATTAAAATGGCGTCCAAGATGACAAATGCCGCGAACAAGCTGTATGATAAGGTTTGAGTACCGTTCTTGAGGGATTAAAATCCCTAGGAATATCAATTCTGAGTCAGGAGCAAAGGCAGGCTCTATTCTATTTTAAGAAAGGAAGAGATATTATGGCCGTGCTTCCCTCGGGACATGGTAAGTCCCTAGCATGCTAACATGCTAGTTTCTGAACAAGTGGGCTTGTCAAGGAAAAACTTGACAAGATTTTCTTTACACACCAACAAATAAAGTTTGTCAAGTCAAAACTTGTCAAGGAAAACTTGCCCGTCTGTAACAAAAAAAAAAAATCTCGCACGCGAGAGGGCGTAAAAGCTTTCATAGGCTTAAGATTTAGACCACAAATTAGACAATACGTTGACGTAGTTCTAGACCGTGCCGGTTTTGTCGGAGGTTTTGGCGATAAATTTGCCTTTGCATTAACACGTTTTGGAGAGCCTACCGGAGTTGTACAAATACTCATGCTGTCAGCTGAGCACGCGTTAAAAATTTTTCCCGCAAAATAAGAGGAAGCGATGTAAAGGTAAAATCTTTATTTAGACACGGTACTTCCTTCAGGACTTTACAATATTTAATTAAATAAATCTAACTACCTAACTAAATAAGATTATAAATAATTACTAGAATAAAAGACATGATAAAAAAATACACTGCTTTACAAGGAAGCCGTGTATAAACGCAAAAAAAAATTATAAAAGACTATTATTAAAATCGTATTTCATCAACTTAGATTTAAATTCGTCAAGGGAGGGCGACTGTCGGATATACGAGGTCAAACCATTCCACAGTATAGCTCCACTATAGGACAAACTTTTTTACAATAATTAGTGCGGGGCTGAGGGATAGCAAGCGTACCGTCACTATCTGTTAAGTTATAAGTTAAAGTATCAGAACGGAAGACAAAGCGCGAACTAAGATATTCCGGAACCATATTATTTACAATCTTGTACATCATTACTGATTTATTAGCAAGGCGTTGACGGCCCAGTTTAACCCAGTTAACCTTCCGCAACAATTCATCAGTTCTACAATCGTAATTTGAAAAAGTTATTACGCGAGCTGCGCGATTTTGTAACTTATATAACTTTTGAGAAAGACTCTTAGAACAGGATGCCCACACCCGAGCTGCAGTAATCGAAATGGGGTTGGACTAATGAATTGTAAATGGAAAGGTAAGTCTTATATGGGACCGAATACCTAATACGTTTAATAGCGCTTATACCAGAAGCAATCCTTTTAGAAAGCTCGTTGACATGACACTCCCAAGAAAGATTTTCATCAACGTGTACACCTAAGGATTTAACAGTCGAAACTTGTTTTATCGAAAACTGGTTGATATTAGCAGTGGGATTCGCTGTAAAAGTTAAAAGCCTTTGCTTGGAACCGATCAAAAGAAATTCTGTCTTTGTCATATTTAAAGTTAGTTTATTGGCTGCAAGCCACACCCGAATTCTCTCCAGATCAAGATTAATACAGCTATTTATTTCATCAACATCACTACCAGCAAAAGTAATACTAGTATCATCGGCGTGCATCCTTGGTTGGGAGTGCTGGAGGCAATTAGGCAAATCATTTATGTATAATAGAAATAGGAGGGGCCCCAGAATCGTTCCCTGTGGGACACCACAGCGAAGGAACATTTTGGGCGATTTATTTCCGTTTACAAGACACGTTTGGGTTCGGTTTTTTAAATAAGAGCAGAACCATTGATTTGTGGAACCATGAATACCATAAGCTTGTAGTTTTGAAAGAAGACCGGCCGAGCGATTAGCTCAGTGGTAGAGCACCGGATTAGCATGCGGGAGGTCGCGGGTTCAAACCCCGGCCGGACCAACACTTAGAGTCTTTAAATAATTGAGGAGAAAAGTTCTGCCTTTGTAATAACATCTGCAAATGACTAGGCTTTCTAGTCTTCTCGGATAAGGACGATAAACCGTAGGTCCCGTCTCACAACACTTGTACCTAATAGTCCGTGGGACGTTAAAGAACCCACACACTGTTCGATAAGAGTAGGGGACGTAGTTCCCGGTGTAGTGGTCTATCTCTACCTTTCATCTGTCTTTGACATTCATGTGTGGGTTGGGTGGGTGGGTGGGTGGGTGAGATCAAATATAGAATGATAGCGGCAGCCAGAGGCGCCTTTACAGGCTGAAGTCCGATCTCACCCTAGAGAAGCATTGTAAACTATCCCTGAAAAGCCCCAACGGGGAGAGGATAAGTATGTAATGTAATGTGTAATGTAGAGTTGTCCACAGTATCGAAGGCCTTTTTAGGATCTAAAAATACAACGCATTAATAAAGCCACGATCGATATTTAAAGACCAGCTATCAGTCGCTTCAATCAGTGCAGTGACTGTAGAATGAAGCGAGCGAAAACCGGATTGGTGTCTACTGAGAAGATTATTTTCATTTAGGTAATGATACAACTGATCATAAATAATTCGCTCGAAAACCTTGGCCACAACTGGGATAATCGAAATCGGCCGATAATTAGAGGGATCACTCCTCCTTCCTGCTTTCTTAAAAAGAGGGGTGATTCTTGCATTCTTCCATTCATCGGGAAAAATACCAGTATCGATCGATTGATTGAATATCAGAGCGAGTGACCCGGAGATTAAATCCGGACATTCTCTTAGAGGTCTTGCTGACACAGAATCGAGACCTGTCGCCTTTCTCTTGCATAATTTATTTAGGTGGGACAAAACGTGCCATTGAGTTACACGCTGAAAACTAAAACAATTGCTAGTTGGTAAACATATTCATCAAAAGAGGTGCCGACTTCTTCTATATCCCTGGACAGTTCAGGACCGATTTCTGCGAAAATTTTATTAAAACCCTCTGCGATTTCGGTCGAATTAGTTATTCTCGTTCCATGAAACTCAAGCTCGTTAGTTGCAGCTTTATCCGATTTGCGGCTTGTCACCTCATTAATAGTTTCCCACGTCTTACGCGAATTTCCATTGTAAACTTGAAAAGTTAATAGGACTTTTTGGCATTCTTGATCGCATTGTTCACTTCTTTGAGCAACTTCTTAAAATTATTCCAATTACTTGGATCACCCGTCCGAGTAGCCTTAATTTTAAGACGATCTCTCCGATACATCAAATTCTTAAGCTCAGGAGTAATCCATGGACTTTTAGAAGCACGTCAATGCATCACATGGGGCTTGACGTACTTCGCGCACGCTCGACGGAAAATCAATTCTCGTCCTCAGAGCCTCCGTTTCTTTTGATCACGTGGTCGGAGAAACGGAGGGCTCTGGTAGCAGTAATTTGCGGATTACCTAGTTTCATACCGTGAGGTACTGGGTCGAATGCGGATTTTCGCGGACAAATTACAAAAAAAAACATGGCTTCGGCCACGAAGTGGCACTGGAGTTGTGCCTCCTTTGTTTTTGAAACAATAAGCTCGTGATAAGGACGCCTTTTCCTTCGCAACAGCGGACGGTTTTTTTAATTTGTCCGCGAAAGTCCGCACTCGACCCAGTAACTCACGGTATGAAACCAGGCAATGTCCGTAAATCACGGACAACCGGTAGCGCATGTCATATAGCCAAGAATGTATTTGCTCATGCTCATCTATGTATCCTCAGGGCGGGAGTGACAGTCCAGCTTTTGGCTTCATGATGGCTGGCTTGAAAGCTGGTTCGGTGAAGCTTTGAAAGAGACTAATTTCATTGAAATCAGAAAATTTACTTTAGCAAAAGGGAACAAAAACCTGCCTTACATGCAGTAGCTGTACAGAAACGAGACTGGCTGTGTATTTTGCCCACGGGGTTTCGAAAATCGCCGATATTACAGCTTCTCTCGTTCGTGGTGGACCATAGATCTTGATACGGTTAAAAGCCGTTGTGTTCTTGTAGTTTCGCCACTTTAAAATGTGCTTATTCCCGACCAAATTGAAAAGTTGAAGGCAATACGTGTTGGCTTGAAGGTTTATACCGTAAAAGCTCTATTAAGCCCCCCCCCCCCCTCAGGCCTCATTGACGGGGGTGGGGGCTTAATACTGAGAGAGGGGGGCTTATTTCAAGGAGAAATCATCTGCTCGCAGGGTAGTTGCTTTTAAGCCTCCATCAAAATGCGCTCTAATTGCAGATCCCAAGGTCTTTTTGTGGTTGCTAAGAACCTTTGGCTTGTTACATGGTTAAAACCTCAAGGCATTTTATCTTTGTTTTTTTTTTTCCTCATCACATGCATGTTTGACGTAGAGCTCAGATAATTGTTAAGTGCTGCTTGGCATTATTAGCGTTAATATGTAGGTCTGAGATGTTTGTGTATGGAAGCTGTTGTTAACTCTAAGGTTTTCAAATTTTTCCAGGTCACTGATGCGCTCAAAGAGAGTGGTTTGTACAATAATTCTGTAATCATTTTCTCAACGGATAATGGCGGACCAGCAGAAGGCGTAGATGGGAGCTGGGCTTGTAACTTTCCTCTGAGGGGCATCAAACATACACTGTGGGAAGGTGAGAAAGTTTCAACCTTTAATTAGTTTTAACATCTTGTCCGTCCAGATAATACGCCAGTTTTGCTAGTTTGAAGTAGTGCTGGCCAAGTAAGCCGTTTGTTGTTAATCTGCAGGGCCATAAAAGTAAGTGTTGTTCAAATGCTACGTGATGATTGGAGCATACTTTTGGGTTTGGAGTGTGATTATGGCCTGGTGGCCTAGATTCCTTTGCTTGGATTTAAGTATCCCTCCTGCTTTTAGCATGCATGCATAATTTTCTCCACTTAATATCAACTCTTTGGTAAAGAAACTAAACAGAAAGCATGGTATGTGGTGGTAATGATCCATGATAGTAAAAGTACTGGGAGGTTCTGGAAACAGGTGCCTAAGCCACCTTGTCGAATGTTTGGTAAAGGTACGGTAATACGGGCAACAAATTCGCGCAACTTTCCACACAACATTGTGGCGATACGAGTTAGAGCAATGTTGCCCGTTTTGCGACTCGCGCAACACTCCCCGATTTTGTTGCGCAAAGTAGAAGGTAGTTCTACTTTCTGCAACATGTTGCTGCAACTTGAAACGACGAAAATTGTTCGCGACAAGTTGCTCGTGCGGGTGGTAAAACGGGCAACATCGCTCTTCAACTCGTACCGCAACAATGTTGCGCGGAAAGTTGTAATTTGTTGCCCGTTTTACTTCACCTTAAAAAAGCATGGTATGTGGTGGTAATGATTCATTAAAGTAAAAGTACTGGAAACTGGTGCTAGCCACCTTAAACTGTGATCTAGCTTTCATGTCTTTAAATATGGCTCCATTAGTAGCCTAATTTAGCAACAGAACGGGAACGTCATTTGAGGACGCGAGAGCGCGCGGAAAGGACTGAACACGACTTCCGGTGCTCAATTTGCTGCTCTACCATTGGTCAAGTCGGTTTTTAGATCTGCGCGCGCCGTCGTCACAGTCGTCACGTTGTCTTTGCTAAATTAGCCTATTGAAGCCATTACCCAGTACTCCATTACTTCAACCAATACCAGATGCCCTCGTAGGTCAGTCAGTGGCGGAAATCTGATCTGGGATTCCTAGACTCAAATTCAGTTGGATTTGACGTCGATTTCAATTGTCTTTCTTTGGTTGGCATCCTAGGCGAAGTTAACTACAGGTGTTTTTGGAACTTTTAACTACTGTAGGTGTGCATTCAAAAGCTCCCACTAATAATTGCTTTCCATAGGCTTAAGATAAATTAACTTTGTACCTTGTCAACAGGAGGAGTCCGTGGAGCTGGATTCATACACAGTCCCCTGCTCTCCTCTAAAGGCCGAGTGAGCATGGAAATGATGCACGTGACCGACTGGCTTCCTACACTGTATGGTGTAGCAGGAGGAGATGTACGTGACCTGCACAATATTGACGGCTATGACATGTGGAAGACACTGTCACAGGGCATTCAATCCCCTCGTGTGGAGATTCTTCACAACATCGACCCTCTGAATGGAAGTGCTGCTGCATACAGATTCATAAACTGGAAACTGGTTGTGAATATTAGTAAGTTAAGAGAGACAAATAAAATTGTAAATGTAGTTGAGGTCATGTGTTACTTGTGAGCAAGAGCTCACTACTTCTGACAAACGAGCTACTAATGGAAAAGAAAGGCATACAATCAGATTGACAGACAGACAGACAGACAGACAGACAGACAGACAGACAAAAGAGCAGCAGTACCAACAGACAGACAATGTGACAATAAGAAAGCCAGAAGTAAAGACGGATAGACAAGATAGATTTCAGATCTCAAGACCAAGATAGAGCCAAAGAGAGGGCATGGTTTATTTATTTTTGGGAGTATCTTAAGTCGAAATTTCTTTGCAAAATCCTCAAATTTTATAACTCATCAACAGTGCTACAAAGCTACCTGTCATCAAGTTTACACATGCCTCTGAACGAAGAAAACATAAGTCCTGGCTTAACGACCAAACAATTTCGTCCAGCATTGTGTTTGGTACACACGACGTTCGGTGGCTAAATGGGCAAACATATGTTTGCCCAAACATAGGACAAAGTGAACTCACACAAATCTTTTCGCTTAATTTTCAGCAAACAAAATTATGTTTGCCCAAACCTAGGACAAAGTGAACCCACGTATTTCTGGTGAAATTATGATTTGACTGGGCTTTGATTAGTTTCTTTTTACCGGTTACGTATGGTTTGTTGGCAGTTGTACTGTTTGTTACGCGAAATGTGGTAAGACTTCCACACAAATTGGTTGGTTCACAGTGTGTACAAATAGTAAGCAAAAGGAAGCAAAACCCTATTTAAATTTACGTGTATATGCACTATTTGCAAGGTTCACTCTAATTTACAGAGAGTGCCTGTCAGGTAACTAGTCGTCTCGCCACCAATAAGTAATCAAGGTCGCCACCACGAGTAGTCATCTCACCACCAGCCACAAACAAAATTTACCAACGGACAGTCAGATCTCTTTAGTTTAGCCCGTAGTTTAGTTATGCCATGCTCTCGTTGCAGGAAAAGATTGCTACAGAGCTCTGTTCTATTTAAATTTCGAAATTACGTTTGCGTAACACCCCCCTGGCTGACCGTAAAACAGAAGTTTTTGTTTCGATTATTTCATTACGACTCCATGGAGCAAAACTAAATTTAGTTAACAGCAGTCGTAAAGCATTTATCAACACTCCTAGGTGACCATATATCAGGACACTAAATGATGGGGGCGTTGCGTGCGGGCTAGAATACATCACAACCAGTCTACATTGGTTTGAAAGTGGAAAAGAGGTTGCATTACTAGTCATGGTGTCGTAGTGTAGAAAACACCTGCTTTTTCACACTTATTCGTTATCAATTAATCGAAAAATGGCAGTAGTGGTACTAGTATCCTTTGACGACGCATGTTATGGACAGTTGAACTTCTTTTTCGTCGGACCCAGACATTTTCTGCACATCCGCCATTTGTGAAGGTTTACGCACGATTTGTGGCAGTTTTTGTTTACGGATGACTAGCAAATCTTGCACGTGTGTAAAGGCCCTGGCAAACGAGGACACATCGTAGAGGACACATTGTTGCGGACACAAATGTTTCCCTGTTTGCCCGCGCGCGCAACATTTGTTGCGGACACAAAATTTGAATCCGAGACACAAAAAATGTTTCTGGTTTCAGGAGCAACAATGTGTCTGCAACAATGTGTCCTCGTTTGCAAGGGCCTTAAAAGGAAATTCAACTGTGAAGATCCTATCGATAGCCAATCGATGGTAATCGATCAGCGATTTTTGTGGCTATCGATTTTTCATCAATTGATCAATACCAATCGATATCAATTAGCTAATTTTATGGATTGATATCGATTTATGGATTGCTTTTCCGATCACCGATTTACCATCGAATTTATACCCCCGGGTCAAACATGTTAATCCAAATATACGATGTTGAACGAAAACGTTTGATCGTTATTGTTTAGTATAGCCGGGGCTTTATCAGTCACTGTTTTGAGTTTTTGCAACACCGGTTAATATCACGACGTATTCAAACGTACCCTGTCAGCAGAGGGTTCTTTCTGGCAAGTCTTTTAGCTTGTACGAAGTCGTTCGCGTATGTTGAGTGTATTTCGCGTAGTCGGCTTTAGCCGACTAAGCGGAATACAAGAGATGCTTAAAGATTTGCCTTGTAAGAAACCTCTGCTAGCAGGGTAATTCAAACGACCTTAAACGGATCAAAATCCAAAGACTCACCGCTATCAACTACAAAATGCATCCGACTCTGATGATCACTTCCTGGTTGCCGAAGAATCAGTTGCTGTCGCAATGAACAGACAGTGTCAGAACAAAGCTAAAGTTCAGGCCCCGGTTCCTGGAAATTCCAATAATCGAGGAATAAAATTCGACGTCTGAAACCAAGTCGTGCTGGAGTCGTGCGACAGTCGAGCCAGCTAAGCACGTCAGTAGCACGACGGGCCTTACAAAAAGGCAGTGAACTACTGGGGGACTAAATTCAGTAGTACTGAACGGCGTTAAAGTAATAGTAATAATAATAACAATAAACGATTTATTAGTAGTACTTCCACAAGGTTGCTCTTCGCCTACTAATTACAAAGCTCAAATCAAATCAAATTAAATCAAATGTTGGTTTTGAGGAGAGGGGAAAACCGGAGTACCCGGAGAAAAACCTCTCGGAGCAGAGTAGAGAACCAGCAAACTCAGCCCACATATGACACCGAGTCCGGGAATCGGACCCGGGACACATTGGTGGAAGGCGAGGGCTCTCACCACTACGCCAACCCTGCTCATTCGCTCACGTTCTCGAGAAAACCTAAAATGATTTGGTCATTTCACGTTGTTGTTTTGCAGAGGACGGCAAAGAAATGTATCAAAATGTAAAATGCACGTGCAGAGCCTTTGTCTTTGTTAATTAAAGCTAGTGTTTTGTGGTGCTCTCATCGCCGTTGCCGTCCTCGTTGCTAAAGCCCTGGTCAAACGGCGCATGATAGTCGATGATAGTTGATAATAGTCGATGATAGTTGAAGCACGCGCTTCCGTTTGACCACCAACTATCATGCACTATCATCGACTATCATCAACTATCATTCGTTTTGAGCTTGTTCAAATTCTTCATGATAGTCGATGATAGTTTTTCTCGTTTGACCACGCGTATGATAGTTCATGATAGTTTTTGGTCAGCTGTTTTCCCGAAAATCGGCGGGCTCGTTTAAAATGGCCGCCAAAAGTTCCTCGCGAGGCTCAGCTGCAGCTTCAGAAATACGTGTTTATATCCAAGATGATAATCATGACAAAGAAAATATTGAAGACCAAGATAACATAGAGAAGATATCTTCTGAAGAAAGTGTCAACTCGCAAGAATTAGAAGAGACACCGCAAAAAAACAAATCGATTACTATTAAGCAAGCTGCCGCCCTCTTTCGTCGCGATAAATTCATACTTCTACAAGTTTGTCTCTCGCGAAGCCATTTTAGTGCTCACATTTTACGCGGAAAGAGCCTGGAACTAGCTGCTCGCGTGACCTTTGCTCGCGCGACTGCCGGTGAACTATCATCAACTATCATCGACTATCATGCGCCGTTTGACCATGTGAATGATAGTTGGTGATAGTTGATGATAGTTTGGAGAGAATCAACTATCATCGACTATCATGCGCCGTTTGACCAGGGCTTAAAGCTCCCCATTATATTGATAGAAAGGCACTGCTAGCTGTCGCACCTCTTGCTTGCATTGAAGTTTTAACGCGAGGCTCGCTGATTATTCTACACCTTTCTACCCCAAAGGTACTTATTGGAACGGATGGTATGCTCCCCCCGGATTCGAAAGCTCGAATCACTCAAACAGGATGGGTGTGGCCTTGGAAAATGCTGTTGTCACTTGTGGTAAGCCACCTAGTACCCCGGCCGAGTGCTCAAGCGAGGCGGGTCCTTGCCTGTTTAACATTCAAGAAGATCCTTGTGAATACGTTAACCAAGCAAAGAACCAACCGGAGATTGTGAATGACATGATGGTTAGGCTTGAGGAGCTTAGACGGACCATGGTGCCTCCAAGAAACCAAAAACCTGACCCTGAAGCTAACCCTAACAACTTTGGTGGAGTGTGGAGTCCCTGGATGGATTGAGATTTGGTTGAAATATTACACTTCTAGAGTTAAACCTTATAACTATATTTCAAGTGATGCTGTTACGCTAGTTTTGCATCACTACAAACGCTACTGAAATTATTTCTTTGCATCGACTGAAGTCCAAAAATATCGGTCTGATGTTGTTACGAAGGAGTATGTTACCATCAAAACTGAGTGCAGTCGTCTATAGAGCGTTTTCACATGACGTCACGGCGGCCATGTTGGTGTTCCAAACTAAACCTCTGGTAATTGAACTCTATTTTAATGCAAATACTTTCTTTTTTTTCAGTAAACCAATATGACTAGGAGTCACGTGAATGAAAACGCTCTGTGTACGGTTGGCAAAGACGGTAATGGTCAATTCAAACTTCAAAAAATGGCCTATTTTTTCATGTTTTGAGACTGGGAGGAATCCGTACACTTGCCTCTAAAATTCATTTGATATCCTTCTCTCTGTTTTGCAGATGCCCTTGCGTGGCTTAGAATGATTGTAACGCCTTTTTGGCCTAAAAAAATCATAATCCCTATAACAGCGCCTGGGAAAGCCATGTAGACCGCCCTGTTTATTCCTCGCATTTCAGTCGTTCCAGGAGCCCATAACTCCTGGTCGATTTGAATGTATTTAAGCCAATGAAAAGCTACAGTTCTCTTTCCCTTGTTCCAGTGGTGCTTGACCCCATGGAGTGCGCTGTATTTTTTTTTTCTACTTTTCTATCAACATTGATTGAGTGAGAGAAGGAGTGAGGGAGTGTTCAAACAGACCCTTCTGTTCCAACATTTTGTCCGAAATCGTGGCAAACATCGCACCGAACACGTGCAACGAGTGCGCTCGGAATGGGGAAACAGGGTCCCGTTTGGATTGAAGTGTCTCTTTCGCGACTGAAAGGCGACTGATAGACAAGGCTTTCGTTATGGTATCAACGAGGGATTTAACTTCATGGGATAAAACACGGACACAGTCAATATGAAGTAACATGTTCAGTGTGGAGGACTCGATCCCCAATGCGCTCCGTTCCCAGGTGGTTTACAAAATAATTTACATGTGCAGGATCTCACACCTGTTATGTCGGTGAAACCCCTAGACATTTTGGCACCAGGGTTCGTGAGCACTTGCTCTCGGATCGCAATTCCCATATCCATAAACATCTTCAGGGTTCTCAGTCGTGTAAGAATTTATGCTCTTTTAATTGTTTTTCCATCTTAGACTCGGCTCCTACTAATTTCCAACTAAAGATCAAAGAAGCCCTTCATACTGAATGGGAACAACCCGCATTGAATAAAGAACTCGAACATGTTAATTTAACACCCTTACTTTTATTACTATTTGTATTCAGCATTTTTCACAGTTTTGTACTCGCACCTTTTTATTCTCCCACTCCGTTGTACCCCTTAAGTATTATGTAACGTTTTCACTTATTTGTAACTATCATTCTACAATTTATAATCAACACCTACTTGTTACCTACTTTATATAAGTCACTCACTTGTAAACATCATTCAACTGAAGATGGATACAAGTATCCGAAACATGTCTTGCAAATTTAAACGTTGTGTCGTCTTTTTTAAATGTTTGATATATTTAGCGATTCGTCGCTAGAGCATGAAACATACGGTAAATCCATACATTTTTTAATACTATAAAATAACAAAGGGTTACACAAATAGATTGTCTGGGTACCCTGTGGTTAAGTGCTGTTTTATGTTAAGTGCAAGTTTTTTGAGCAACTGAGAAATCCAAGATGACAGCTCAGCAAAACTGACGAACGGAAGGAGACAATTTTAACTTGTGCCTGACGTACCAACCCCGCAAGTTTCATTTTCATGGCTTTAATTTTCAGTTTCAGATGGAGACGGCTTAAATCAAAGTATAAAAATTATTTTTGAAAGCAATTCAGCATCGTGGCAAAAAACAGTTACCATGCTGTAACGTCGCTTTGGATTTATTGAGGTATTACACGAATCAACGTGTTAACTTTCTCTTTTCGCGGTGTCACGCAACGCTCTTTTTGAGGGGATCAACTGTACCTTGTGTGGAATCCAAGAAAACCCCGGCGAGCGAGAATACATGATAACCAGTCTAATTTGTTAGACTCTGGGAAATAGGTTGCATTACTAAGCAAAAGTGCAGACTGCAATTAATCTGATTAATGCAGCGTGATGGACTGATCCATGAGCTGTCTCAAAGGAGCCTTTTAGGAGGCTGTGTTGCTGCAATCCGAGCGGAGAGGAGCTTGGGTACAAATCCACGGTCACCAGGATTGGTAGACTGCCAGTAGTCTCTAATTTCGGCGATGGATTGTGGGGCGAGCGAAAGACGCGCGCGCGCCAAGCTGCGAGGAGACGCGACGCGAGGGGAGTGCCGAAAATTAGAGCTCCCCTCGCGTTGCGTCTCCTCGCCACCGCACAATCCATCGCCGAAATTAGAGACTACTGGCAGTCTACAGGATTGGCGGCATTATAATCACCATTTTGATTTGGATCACGGGAAAGTCATGAGATGTCATGCATGGGTCTGATTTCTCAAACGATCACGTTCTTAGCTATTGTAGTCTCCTTCGCTGCCGTCGTATGGGCTCGTCACGCAACGTGCTCCCCCCATGGCCACCAAACTCCGTAATTGGCTACACGGGTGGAAAGGAATGCGATCTGGTTGAAGCAGCCGTTGGTGGGGGAAGAGAGCCCGTTGCGTGACGAGCCCAAACGGCGGCTCAGGTACCTGAAGAAGGCTGGTTTGGCCAGCCGAAATATAGTACACAAAACTACGTTGTATCGACCCTTGCTTTTATACTCTCTGTTGATTTTATTACGCCGATCAGATCACCAGTTTGATCCAACGTATACCAGCAGGATTATTGTCCACGGTTGCTTGCTTGAACATTTGATATTTGCGAAGGAGACCAGTTCTCCAGTCAGCTAGCGCTTTCAGAATTGTGTGGGCTAGTCGTGTGACTGTGAGCCACTTTCCATTCTAACAAGGTGTTTACGCATCGTGACGGAAGTTTGCAAGGCGGCGAAATTTGGTAAGTTTGTCATAGTAAACAGTGCATCTCTCATTAGCTTCTTTTGTTCGTCCACCAGCATTTATTTAAATTTTTGTTCCTTTCACCATTGTTATTTGAGTCTCTAGAGATTGGCTGCAAACCACCTATTCCAAAAGCGCCCATCCACTCCTGGCGCAAAGCCCTGGGTATTTGACTTTTTTGAGAAATTTAGGTCAAATGCCCACTATGTTTCCAGTTTAGATGGTCAAATGCCCCGCCTTAGGGCCTCAAAAGGGGTCAAATAAAATATAAATCTATAGCAGATCACTCATTGCATGAAGCATTTTGTCACGTCCCTCACTAAAAATAAATATTTTAATCTAAATCGCTTACATTTACAAACCAAATCCGAAAAATTGTGTGCCAAAACTCCTTGCCGATCTCATTTGTCGGCACTCCTAACTTTGAATATGAAGGCATATCAACCGTATATTTAGTAAACAGCGGAAAACCCCATGCGGAAGTGAAGGGAGCGAAGAGGCTGCTGTGGCACTTTTGGAATTGACTGATACATTATCATGGTGAGGACGGAGCAGACCTAGCAAGAGCAAACTGATATTGATTCGCTTCAATTCTTCCCTGCCAGTGGAATTATTTGCCTCAAAATATTTTGCAAACTTTTCCCCTTAAAAATAAAGCAAAAGAAAAATGTAATAAGCACTCACATGAACAATTTACAAGTGCATTTTCCTTTGCAGCCAACCAGCACTCATGATGCGGCTATCCTTACTACAGCTACCCACCATTATTTCTGTCCTTCAGCAGCTGTCATGGGGATATTCTACCAAGCAAAGCTCCAAGCCACACATAATATTCATCAGTAGCAGATGATTTAGTAGGTTGATCTTCAAATTTTATTACAGTTTTGTGCTCAGTGTCCTGGCCTTTGAGTGGAAGCAAGGCTGGGGTTGAGCTTGTATTGATACATATCTCTGTCTTTCTCATGCAAATGTGGACTCGTTAGCATGCAAGAACAACATGACAACATTCGTTGTCAGCTGTCGTTGTTTACTTCTAAATTAAGTGGTAACATCTGGAGTTTACTTTGGCTCTCTCAAAACAGTTTTTCTCTCTGCTAAGCTTGAAAACATTCGGATAGACACTTCTCTTAACATATTGGTAATTCAAAACTCGAAAACAGAAGGCGTTTCCGTGTATGTGACATGTTTCTTAGAAGCACGCATTGTAAAATATATCGAAATTCAAACTGTTCTATTTTCAAAACAAAGCGTGTTACTTGGCTGAAAACAGGCCAGCAGATATATCCTTAAAATGTCATTTACCTGATGAAGGTGAACAATCTAAATGTTTAATTTTAGGTTTTTCCTGACGTCACGTGAAAACCAAAAATTCGCAAATAAAGAACTGTCACAGCTATCGAGTTGTGATATGATCCGGATCAAATTACATCAAAACAACTTTGCGATTTTCTAAATATAGAACTGTCACAACGTTCGTACTCCCTTCTACATATTCTTCTTAAATCCTGATAATGTTGCTGCTCGGTCGCTCAGCTCGCTCCGCTCGCTCCGCAGCAATAATGTCCTGTGCAGCCTTAATCTCAAAAATATCACGTGAACGTCACGACGTCACGTTAAAACCGAAAATTCGCAAACTTGTCTCTAAATATAGAACTGTCACAGCTATCGAGTTGTGATATCATCCGGATCAAATTGCATCTAACCAACTTTGCGATTTTCCAAATATAGAACTGTCACAACGTTCTGATTCGAGTCGATACTCACAGCACGTGCGAGGCTTCCAACCGTGTCTTAAATTCGGCAAACCTTTTCACGCGGACAAACTTTTTTGCTGCAGAAGCCGGACGTACACTTTTTGATTCTCGAAACTATCTGGCTAGTGGTTTGCTTTTGGGTTCACATATAAAGGCCACATATAAAGGCCTTTTTGACTTGGTGACAATATGGCGTGTTTGTTAAGCGTCCTTTTTCTCTCTGCTTCTTGGGCTTGTGTTTG
>JAEMWC010000135.1:315000-335000 GCA_016490735.1 Pachyseris speciosa | reverse complement strand
CAGATGCAAATATTACAGATAAACTATTCCCAAGTATCTTAATTTTTGAATCTTTTCAAAGCTCTTTTATAAGCCCAACATTTTCTGTGATAGGTTTTATAATAACTTTTTAATTCATCAACTTGTTCTTTTGTTAGTTTTGAGGATACATGGTTCCATCCGAATATGCTTTTACGATGGGTTGTCATATAAATATATTATATAATTATTCTTTTGCAAATACAATAAAATAGTCCAGAAATCTGACCACATAATGCAGATTTTTTCATGAGTCCCGGTGTTGCATTTTCTGATATGGCATAACAATACCCTCTATCTAATAAATAACGATCATGGAATCTCCCAAAAGCATCGTGAAGAATACTATGAGAATGCAATATATCAACCCAACCAAGTGTCCTTTCGAGAAATCGTGTAATACATCCATTTCCAGGACCAATGAGGCCCATTTCATAATTGTGTAAATACAAAATATTGTTAATTGAAATTATTTTTTTGAAATGCTTGAAATACAAATATTGGTATACCAGGCATGATTTTAATATCGTATCATCAATGTTAATATGTTGTTGTTTGGTTTGAATGAAATGATAATTTACGTATTTGATTATATCTTGTATCATATACTAGGTATTTATACTATTTGTTGATTAAATATCTATCCATGAAAACTTGATGGTGTAATTGTACTAATTCATCATTATCTCTAATTTTATCGAAATATCAAACGCATTTCTATTTGGATGAGAATAATCAATGATCATATATCCTCTATTCAAATTTTTATTTACATTTACTGTACTTATTGCTCTTGATGTAGAAGTTATTCTATAAGTAAAAATAGTATTGGGGAAAGTAAGTGACGAGGCATTTTCTCCTTTATTCTTTATATAAATCATACCCGGTTTTGTTCCTTGAATTGTATACATGTTTTTAATATAATATCCATCCAAAACTATGAAATATTTACTACCGTTCAATAATACCTCTTTTAGAATATTTGCATCATGACCTTGAGAAGCTTCACAAAATCCGCTAATATAATATATATTTTTTTATTCGATAGCCGTTCAAATCTAGATCACCCCCTAATTTAGGTTGATAAAGAGAAAAACCACCTAAATCAAGAGCTGTTTCCATAATCACACCTGTAACGCTTGAACAAAATAGATTTAAACCACCATTATGAATTCTATGGCCATTTAGATTTAAATCACTGCCAAGTTTAGCCTCTTTTATAAGAAAGCTATTCATATTATTATTTAGCATTGTTAATTCATCGTTTTGACCATCAAACAAGTTTGATGATTTATTTATCAAAGCGTGTCCATTCAAATCTAAATCAGTCTGCATATGCATTTTTTCACCTACTATTTTATAAGCTTCAACAAAGTCGTAAACACCTGATAGTACATTTTCAGCTTCACCAGCGATACCATATACGACACAAGGAACACTGTATTTATCAGGATATGTTGGGTTAGCATTAATATGTATTGTACAATATAAATATTCAGGCGGTGAACTTGTTGTCGGTTTTTCAATCCACAATAAATATCTCGAATGATCTTCATTTCTGTTATCAAATTTTCTCTCTGTAGTTCTATGAATTGTAATTCCACCTGTTGCACTGAATGTTACACTACTAAGATTCATTCCTTCGTAATCAGGAAAGAGCCATTCTATGATAAATGTGTATTTTCCATCTTTTATTGTATACATATTAAACCCAATTCTCGCTCTGAAGATATGATTAGCTTCTTTATTCAAGTCTACATCAATAACCCTTTTTGAAATTATGTGTGGTGAACGAGATAAATTAGTGTAACCTTTAACTTTCAAGCCATATTCAGTACTTATTTCATCAATATCATCCATCAAATATTTGAAAGCATTCTTTGGATGAGAAGCAGATGAAATATGACTTTTGTCGATATATTGCTTCGTTCCAGCATCTGAATCTAATTGTGAATCCTTTAAATCAACAATTTTATTCCCTCCGAGCTTCATGTCCGCTGTCATTACATTTGTTCCGTTCAACAATAAGGCCGCCGCTCTAATGGTTTGTGAAGCTCGATTCAAAACTCTGAAATTTACCGCATCGCCCTCATTTTTCACATTACCTACATTTGTCACTATATTTCCACCCATCGACAGATCGCCATACATCGCTGTCGAACCATCTCGTCGAAGAAAATACTCGTCAGTATATCTTTTTGTAGCCGCGTCGTCTGCGTTGACGGGTGGAGCAAGATCAATAATGGCATTGTGTTCATATTTAGATTTTGTTGAGCAATTACATTGAGTTTGGTTTGTAAGCCTTGGTCAACATATTTTTTGTTAACGGCGTTTTCAGCTGGCGTGCTGTTATCAGCGTCTTTCAAATCCTCAATTGCGTATCCTGCCATGTTCAGATCGCCCAGCAACGGGTCGGTTCCATCCCTTTTTATACAACTCGCGATTTCAGAGTCGACGTAGCTTTTGTTTGTGGCGTCAAGGATGTCTTTAGGGTAACCCATTCTGGTGATGAGGTTTTCCCTCCTAGTCCAGGTTTCCTGTCATTGCAACAGTTCCATCCTTTTTAAGAAATGGTGGAACATTAATGCCAGTAATGCCAGCAATTTCAGAATCAACATACCCCTTTGTGGCTGTATCATTATTTGCAGTTGGTGCTGCTACATTAGTCAATTTTTTGTTTTCTATATCGTAATCCCCATCATCGGTTAATTTAAAACCAACACCTGGTCTACCTTGTAATCCACGTTGTGGTTCTGTTGTTGATGTGTTGATGGAGATGGAAACAGTTCATTCATGTGACTCATATACTATTAATTTATTATATTTTTTCATTGCAGTTCTTGGTTGTGAATTTCGTGGCTTATCAATATATACAAAAGAATATGGTTCCTTTGTTGCTTTTTCGTATAATTCTTTTGGAATACTGTTTTCACGACAAATCAAACTCTTTTCATTTGCACTTGGAAAATCATAAATACAGAAATGTGAGCAGTTCAATCTTATGTCTTTTGGAGTTTTGTAATATGATTGCGATAAATAGACTACACTGCAATTCTTATGTCTTCCCCGTATAAAATAGTCAATCAGTGGTTTTTGGTTTTTATCACAAACGAAATCGTGGAATATCACCAGTTTTTGACCATCATCTGTTAATTCAGACACAGGAAGTATTTGATCATTACTTGCTTCAATAACATTATAGCCAACTTCATTACTTATTGGCTGGAACACATCCATAAGATTCTGATACTTGGACTGCTCCAAGTTTTTTGTATACAAGTATACCTTGTCAAAGTACAATAAATTGTATATCATATGCATCAAGCTGTTTGTTTTACCCGATCCGCTTGGACCACAAACAAGCATCCGGAAACATCGGTCAGGCATGAAATAGTACAACTGTTTATAGTTCGAGATTACATCGTTTTTAGTGTCGTAATTTGGTATTTTCATTATATTATCTAGGTATATTATTCAACATGGTGCAATACACGGTGCAAAAACGTTGTTTTTTATATACGATATGTCATTTTTTTGATGTGAAAATTTATATAACTTAATAATATAATGAGTTTACTTAAGTGGAAAGAACTTGCAAAGAGGAAATCTGAATTAGGTGATAAGATAAATACTGTCCATGATATGATTACTAAACACAAAATTGGTCAGCAGACAAGTCAGGATTCATTGGCGAAGGTATTCAAACCAGTGACAAGCAAATTAGATGATTTTATTGATAGTAATTTAAATATGAGGATGCCTCCAAAGAAAAAAAGACCAGTGAAGAAAGGGGAAGTTGGTATTGATTATGCACCAGAAGTTGATCCATTTGAAGACATGGACGTCGAGGGTCTAGTTAATTTTGGTGATTATGTACCACCACAGCAAGAAAAACAACTTGTACCAGTACCACCAAAATATGAAGAATCTTTACAGGATCTTTTGGAAGGGAAAAAAGAGATTTATGTTGATCCTCAGTATCTTCCTGAGCAACCTGATGATTTGCCACCAGAATACGAAGATGATGAGGAAATTGATTATGCACTAGAAGATGAAGACCTCATAAATAAATATTTGGATGATCTTAATATTCCGAATTATGAAGATGTTGAAAAAAGAATAAATCAACCAGAAATGACTCCCGTGAAGACTAAGTCTTATCTTAATAAGATTTTGAAAGATGCTAAAACAACAAGGAAACAACTAAATGGCTTGAAATCAGATGTAACGAAAATTTTCAAAAAGGGATTTATATCAGAAGCTGAGAGGCAGATGAGAAACAAACAAATAGACATAGCAAGAGGTACTTTGAATCAATACATTCAACATTATGACAGTAAACTGAAGACAATAAAAGGTTCTGGAATTCGAGGAAGAAAACAAAGAGGTGGAAATATCATGTTTTATAATAACGTGAGGCAGCTTGTTAAAAAGTTGGAATTAATAGTTGGTGAAATACTGGCAAGTAATACAAGCATTGAAATGCGTAACACAGGAGTTGCTATTTTGGACATATTACTGAAGACGGCGACAATCAATAGGCCGCAATATGCAAAAATGTACAATCAATATTTCAAAATTTAATCTAATGGTATTATATAAATGGAAAGAGAGATAGTTTTATCATCTTACAGTGTGAAAAATCAAGGAAACAATAAGCCTGGAGATTTCATGACAAAATTCACTAGACCAATAATTTTGGATACCAACAAACAATATGTTGTCGGACTTGATCGAGTTGTCAACATGTCATTCACATGGTTCAATGTTAACGCTGGATATAAAAATCAGTTAATCAAATACAGCTCTGATAGTGGTTCAACATTTCAAGACATCACCTTCCCAGCAGGAGTTTGGAATTACACAGACTTTAATACGTATATCAAAAATATAACAAAAACTGGTGATATGTATCCTATTACTCTCAAATTTGATAATACAACATTCAGGGTTACGATTACATTGGCCTCAAATTATCGGCTTGATTTGACAGCCAGTAATTTTAATGACCTTATTGGGTTTGATAAGAAAGTATTGACAAGTGGGACAAACGTTGGACCCCGAGTTCCAAATTTATCACAAGATGCGGATATATTGAATGTCCATTGTGACTTGATCAACGATTCACTTGTTGACGGTCAGGATACAGATGTAATTTATTCCTTTTCAACCAGTGTTCTGCAACCAAGTTATTCATTCACACTTGAGCCACGAAGAGTCACATACAATCCTGTGAATAGGAATACAATCTCCAGTATACGGATTTATATTACAGATGGAAAAAGAAGATTAGTCGATTTAAATGGAGCAGACACAGCATTTTCGCTTATTATAAAAAATATGTAACGTATTAGTATGAAACCATATGAATTCAAAAGGATTTATCATCCAAAACTTGGTAAATTTGTGTACCAACACAAAGGATCAGGGATTATTGTAGATAATATCTTCAAACCAATGAAGAGTGTTGTGTCGTCAGTTGTGAAAAAGTTTGCCAAACTCTTGGTAAAAAGGCATTAGAATCAGGAGTATCTCATGTAGGTGATCGATTGGGTAAAAAGATATCCGAAAAGTCAGGAGACCTTATAATGAAAAGACTTGCGAATATGAGAAAAGAGCAAAAAGCAAATGTTCAATCTCCACCCAAGCAAGAGGAAAGTACTGATATGATACTCAATAGATTGATATCAGGATCAGGCGATCTTATAATGAAAAGAAGGCGAAGAGTCCATTGAAAACATAGATTGCAAAATTATCTAACATAATAATATATGTCTTTCAGAACAATAGATTTTTTTGCAAAGAAATGAGTTGGTAAGATTCCAACTCGATGATGTAATACGTACCCCAGCCAACGGCCAGAGACAGCAGAAAAATGGGTATAAATTCACAATTAATGATCGATCGAGTTTCTATGATTGGTACAATGCATTTTTCGAGGTCCAATTCCAGGTACAATTATTGGCCAATGGCACAACAACTGCGGCCCAAAGAACTACAGTTATTAATGGAGCCCATAGTTTGATTTCTCACATGATGATTAAAAGCGCTGGAAAAATAGTGTATGACACCGATAATCTCCACAAGGTGACTTTTGTCAAAAACCTTCTCGAATATAGTGACGATTATAGTCGATAGTCGATAGTCGATAGTCGAAGTGTTGCTAAAAACTCTCTTTGGTATTTGGATACCGATCATAGGATAGCTAATGCCAATCAGAATGCTGGTTTTGAGGCTAGACCACTTTTAACTACAGGACTCAGCGATGTCAATGTAATCATAAATATCAATCGGTACTCTTTCTTTGAAGAACTTCAGAATAGGATGCTTGTTCCAATGCAGCTTCAATTTAATATAACATTGCAGGGCGATGCTGAATTGATACAAAAAGCTGCAGCAGCTGATGATGCGAGGGTTGTTATTAACAGATTCCTCCTATGGGTACCGAAACTCACACCAAAAGACTCTCTTTATGACAGGTTCATTACTAACTTTTTGACAAAGGACAAATGGATGTATATGAGAGAGATGTCCGAGGTTTCAGCTCCAACAAATAGCAGTGGATTCTTCCAGATCTCCTCCAGTATTGACAATGTAAAGCATGTCTTTGTTTATCTGCAACGAGCCAAAACGAATAATGACGAAGCAAATCCTTACGAAATGGACACATTCAACATCAACGCAGACCGTGCAAATGGCAGTTATCTGACAACATGCAGGCTTGAATATAGCAATGGTGTTTTTTATCCTGAAGTTGAATACGATAGTGATAGTAAGGTTCGTATTTTCAACGATCTGATGGCTTACAATTATAAGCGGAATGATTTCAACACGGGAACTCAACTAAATATGTCTAATTATAACAGCTTGTATGGTCTAATCTATTTCGATTTGTCATTTCAAGCAGAGAGAGTAACAAGAGATCCCAAACAGTTGATATTCAGATACAAACTTAATGCCAACAGCGCAGGTGATAGTCCTTTTTCAGTCCACGCTGTCGTTTTATACGAGGAAGAAATTGTCATTGACAAGGTCGGTAATGAGTTAGTTATTGTGTAAAGAAGTCTAATATATAGATTTAGCCAAGCCTAAAAGCGGAGCTCCATGGTTATTATTTTATTTACTGGTATTGAGCAACTTCGCATGGCTTCCTTGCGCCAATATTTTGTGTTTAGAGCAGTCAACAGGAATCGACCGCGGTTCAAAAACGTCAAAACATTAAAACATTCCAAAACAACTGGACGCCTATGTTTGTTCGAAGACTCTTGGAAAGGGTGAAGAAAGTTGACAAGTAAGCTTCTAGTAAGCTAGAAAAATTACTAAGAAATCTTAAGTTTTTACATAACGGTCCGTAGAGTATGAACCTGATCGTTTAGAGCAGTCAACGATTCACAAACCACAGAATAACAAAACATTACAAGAAAACAAATTCACTGACGATGCGTAGGTTTGTAGGTTTCTTTGGAGAAGGTAGGGAAAATAGACAAGTGACAATTTCGTAGCAAGTTAATAAAAATTGTTTAGCAATTTTGACATAAGCTTAAATATCGGAGAAAAGAGAAAAAGGAAAACAAACCGATGGTTGGATAGGTAATCACACTGGGCCGACAAAAATTAAGAATTGATATTATTTGTGTTTTCAGAAGTTGCTGAAATTGTGTTCTTTGCGCAAAACACAAGTAATACTAAAGCCCCCGCTAAACGATCAAACATTTTCCTGAACATAGTGTTTGACAAACATAACTTTGGGTGACTAGCCGATAAACAAATTTCCTTGGGCGAGAAACCTCTGCTAGCAGGAAAACAGACAGTGTTTGACCAAACACAAGACAAAGCGAGTACACAAGACACTTTTTGCGTGTTATCGCTGAAATTTTCACGTTCTTCATTTGTTTGCTTTTTACTGACTGTGCACTTTCTTGGTTGGGTTGGCTAAACGATCAAACATTTGTTCGTAGAGCGAAATGTTGGATGAAAATGTTTCATATGGATCAAACATAGAAAGCCGTTTTAAATTATCTTCCAACACGATGTTGAATGAAGTGTTTGATCGTTTAGCCTGGGCTTAATGCTTAATTTTACGAGGACTCATTGCGATTACTTGTTAATAAGTTAGGGGCAAAAGTTTTTTTTAATGCTGTTGAGGCACCGACGTCGAAAAACACTGAAAACAGTCAGCCAAGCGGAGTGAAAACACTCGTTCGCTTGCATGAAAACAACAAAACAAACAAACAATTCAACTACTTTGCTTACAAAACGAGTAGAGATGATTGTTATTTATATCCAGTCGAGAGAAAAATACAAATTGCTTTCCTGAACAAAAATAAGAACGATTAAACCATTTAATGTTAAGCTTCAATTCATTTAATTCAGTCACCTGTGTTGTAGAGGTTGAAAATACGAATCCACTTGAGTTAAAACACGCATCTGGAAAAATAGCAAACGGTTTGTCCAAAGAAAGAACTTCTTCCACCAACTTTGAGCTCAGTACTCGTTCCTCCCATTAATGCCGGTGAACTGTTAAGTGACCTTTCTTGGTGAGCTGCGAGGTGCCGCGGTAAAGTGAAAGTCCTTGAAGCCTTGAATCATTTCCTTTTTCAACCACACAATCCGGGCGTCGATTATGCAAGTCGAGCCAAGTTTTAAGCGTTTCCTGAGGTAAATGTTTTGCTATCCTTTTTATGACTTGAAAATTCACCTTCCGGAGTATCTGTTGATTAGTTATTGATTTTTATGCCTTTTACGCGAATTAAAAGACAAACTTCGCAAACTTCGAAGATGAAGTTGTTTTGGTCAAAATGAAGAAACCAACTGAATGTGAAATTACGAGCCGCAGAAAGCGCGCGGAAAATTAAGCCTCGTTTTGGTTTGGGTGCCTCGTTTTGGTTAAATTAACCTGGCTTGAGCCTGCGATCTAATCGAAAACTAGTACGTGGTCAGCGATCAACTTCAAAAAAACAGCTGACCTATATGAGCTCTAAACTTGAGCCCGCGATATGGCCACGTGATACTGGTCAGCGGAAACCTTGTTTTGACACCTGTCAGTTGGCCATGACACGGATGTCCTATATCAAAGTTGCACGCTGCAAACTAGCTGATGAGCTGGGGACCCAGCTGGGTCAGGTGGAGTATGGCCGCCATGTTGGATTATTATGGTTATTATTAGGATATTATTAATTATTGGGCAACTCCACCGTCGTCGTCGTGCGCGCCCACGAGCAATACCGCTAGCCGCTTTTACCATGAGAAAAGCAGTTGACGGGTTTCTATAGGTATGGGGCTCCGCTTGGCGGCCCTTCGGGCCGCCGGAGCTCCGCTATGAAGAAGAAGTTAGTTATTTTGTAAGTTGATAAGTAATGGTAATAGGACTGAGTGGAGTCCAATTCGGTCTGTAATCATACGAGTGATAACAAAATCGGACGACCGCGCAGCGGGAGTCCGATTTGTTTATCACGAGTATGATTACAGACCGAATTGGACGACACGAAGTCTTATTACCAATTAATCATAAAAATTACAATTTCCGAGAAAAGAAGAAGAGCCAAGTTATAAAAGGGAAGGAAATTTTGCATTAAAAGACTGACAAAGGAAGCGTAAATTGTTTAATGTCGCTCTGAAATTGACTACGATCAAAATGTATGGTGAGTGTAACCAAGCTTGTGATTGGTTGATTTAAACTACAACTTTGAATGTGATTGGTTGATTTAAAATACTACTTAGAATGTGATTGGCTCATTGAACTGTCCGATAACAAAGTGTCCAATAACAAACTGTCCGATAACAACTTGGCAAGTGAATTAGTGGAAAATAGCAGTTTTTTAAACCAATCACAATCGAGGAAATTGTAATTTTTATGATTAAGTGGGAAATGAATTGGTTATTGTGTAAATGAAAAAAATAATGTATCCTCATTTCAAATATGTTTTATAACCAAAAATTATATAATATATGTTATATAGCAAATGACTCAACTTTTTCAAATCAATGTGTAACTATCGGAAAACCAGAAAAAGAATCTGAGTAGTGCTTACCATAAAAGGGAAACTATTGTCTTGAGACTCTCAAAGGACTCTCTTCGTGGTCCTGACACTTTGTATGTTCCAGCGATGGTGAAAAAAAGATTGGAGAAAAATAGGAAAATTGATGAAGGGAATTGATATTAAGCTAGCTAAGACTAATATCAGAAAGCAAGTCGGTGGCAGTTTATTGAGTTCCATTCTAACACTAGGTCGAACCCTATTACCAACCGTGGGTAAAACGCTTGGTTTGTCAGCTCTTTCTGGATTAGCTTCAGAAGGTGCTTCTCAAATGGTCAAAAAAATCTCTGGAAAAGGGGTTCAGTCAGGTGGTTTTCTCGTACCACAAGACAAAATTAATAAGCTGATAGAATATAAGCATCTTCTATCGATGAAACAAAAACAGGATATATTGAATGCCCTTCAATCAGGTTCAGGTGTTCATATAAAACCAACAAAAACACAATCCGGTGGATTTCTTGGGACCCTATTAGCAAGCGTTGGTATCCCACTTGCTATTGAGGCCATAAAAAAAATAACTGGTAAAGGAGCTCCACGAATTGGGACAAAAGGAAAAGGGGCTCCAAGAATTGGTGCATACAGACCACCTCCATTTATAGGTACATGGGATAAATCAGTTGGTATGGGGATTTAAAAAAAAAAAGACTACCAAAAAAAAAAAAAAAACAAAATTTTATAAAGATATCCCGATGAGTAATCATGATCTAATAAAATGGTGCAGATATTTAAACATACCAATAAATGATGTTTTGCCAAGGGATGTGACAGTTCCACATAACCACAAACATGCTTTGTTCATTTACAATCTTCATCCATCATATATGAAGGGAAGCCATTGGGTTTCAACTTATGTCAAAGATAATGTCGTCAATTATTTTGATAGTTTCGCATGCCTCCATTTCAAGAGATTGTAAATCATGCTAAAAGAAAGAATATGACTCTGCTTCACCAAAATAATCAGATCCAGAATATAAATACGTCTACATGCGGCTACTTCTGTTGATACTTTCTGTATGAAATGAACAAAGGAACTTCTTATCTGGATTTGTTGAATGTATTTGATAATGACACAATGAAGAATGAAAAAATTATTGAAAAGTATTTTAAAAATATTAAATAAATATCTAACTTATATATAAATGACTCAACTTCATGAAATCTATGTTAAATTGACAGATAAACAGAAGTTCAAGCTAATGAAAGCTCATGATGAAGGGAAAACTATTGTCTTGAGACTCTCAAAGGACTCTCTTCATGGCCCTGACATTTTACACGTTCCAGAAACAACAAAAATAAGATTGGAAGAACGCAGGAAATTAATGAAGAGAATGGATATCAAATTTCCTTCAATTAAAGAAGATACTATTATAAATAGAGAAAGTATTATTTTACAAATGACAGAAAAACTTCTTTCAGATGGATATATTGTTATGAATGAAGAAGGTCAATTAATACCAAACAGGAACTAAGACTATCTAACTCATTTATATATATATGAAATCATATTGTGTGAAAGAAAGGAAACAAACTGAATGCATTAAACCATCTGGATACAAAAAAGCTAAAAACGGCCGCCTAATGTTTTTTTGTAAATGCCAAAGTTGTGGAATCACAAAAACAAAATTTGTTAAAATAAAAATTTAAACTGATTAGCCCGTCTGAAGGGGCGGGCATTGGAAACACACTTTTGACTGGAGCTCTTGATCTCGGTTTTGAATTAGCTCCTGTAATTGGTAAAAAGGCATTGCAAGCCGGTCGATATAATGCATCTGAAGCATTGAGAAACCCTCAGTTACAGCAAAAAGCTATTGACTACGCTCTTGATAAGGCTAAACCCGTTTTAAATAAAGTTGGTAAAGAGGGTTTGGTACAATTATCCACAAAAATTAGACCGAAACGGAAAGACGGAAAACAGTTGCATAAGACTGATATTAAAGGACTGGATTATGGAGGGGGTTTATCCGATTTCTTTGATCCCCGATTTATTTCACAAGGTGTTTTGGTCCCAAAATTCGCAACAGACATGAAATTTATGAATGCGTTTGGAAAAGCTATTCAGGGACACCACGGCATAACAGACATAGCCAAAAAAAAACGGCTAAAAATTATTATGGGGGAAATATAGATATACACAAAGCTATCGGAAAACTACCAATAATTCCTAAAAAAGGATTTACTTTACCTGGACATAATTATACTGGTCCTTACAATCCTCTTGATCAACAACTAAAATACAATCCAAATACTGGTGAAATACTTGAGATTTATCAACAACCAACAGGAAAAACTGATGCAATTTCCATGCAACATGATGTTGATTATTCTGTTTGTGGAGATGACAGAAAATGTAAGAACAAAGCTGATCGCAAAATGGTTGCTGCTCTCGATGCCATTCCATATAACGAAAGACAATGGGGTCATTTTATTGCAAGAAATATGATTAACACAAAACAGAAACTTGGTCTTGGTGTTCCAAAAAAGGAAAAAGCCGTCGAGTGAAGAAAACTGGCAAGAAAAATTAGCAGATGAATTACATACACCCATAAAACGCAATTTTACTCGACGGCGTGTGATTGTAAATGAAATTGATGAAATATGGGCTGCTGATCTTGTTGAAATGCAAAAATTCAGCAAATGGAATAAAGGTTATAAATATCTTTTGATGGTTATCGATGTTTTCAGTAAATATGGTTGGATTGTTCCTCTGAAGGATAAAAAGGGTGAAACTGTAACTGAAGCATTTCAAACAATATTCAGAGATAGAAAACCACAATATCTATGGGTCCATAAAGGGAAAGAGTTCTATAACAAACACTTGAAGAACTTGCTAGAGAAAAATGGGATACATATTTACTCCACCGAGAATGAAGAAAAGTCCTCTGTGGTTGAAAGATGGAATCGAACAATCAAGTCCAAGATGTGGAAACAGTTCACAATTCAAGGCAATACAATGTATCTCGATATGTTACCTAAAATATTAAAACAGTACAATAACACCAAAACATTCAAACATAAAGATGACACCCACAGAGGCTTCAAAGAAAAAGAATGAAGGAATAGTGTATTTTAATTTATATGGTGAAATGGAAACATTACAACATAAACCAAAATTTAAAGTAAGTGATAAGGTTCGAATTAGTAAATACAAAAGAAAGACTTTTGATAAAGTTATACTCCAAACTGGACCGAAGAATTATTCATAATAGATAAGATCCAATACACTAATCCAATATATATATATGTAAATACCTGCGAAGCCATGAAAGCCGTAGAACAATATACTAAAGGAACCATGCAAACACAGTTTGCCACTCAGCTTTCGACACACATCTCTATTGAAAGAAAAACTTTTAGCCCCGAGTCGGAATCGAACCGAAGTCGGACGTGATAACCACTACACTACCGGAGCAACCACGCTGGCAACGCAGCCACTTTAGAAAGTGAGTAGTATCGCACGTCAGCCATTCCTCGGAACATTTTTCTTTCGAGACTTTTGTGTGTTTCCTGGCTTCTAAATTCCCTGGACGGAATTAGAAATATATATATGTAAATACCTTCGAAGCCATGAAAGCCGTAGAAAATATACTAAAGGAACCATGCAAACACAGTTTGCCACTCAGCTTTCGACACACATCTCTATTGAAAGAAAAACTTTTAGCCCCGAGTCGGAATCGAACCGACGTTCCCCAGTTACCAGTCGGGCGTGATAACCACTACACTACCGGAGCAACCACGCTGGCAACGCAGCCACTTTAGAAAGTGAGTAGTATCGCACGTCAGCCATTCCTCGGAACATTTTTCTTTCGAGACTTTTGTGTGTTTCCTGGCTTCTAAATTCCCTGGACGGGAATTAGAAATATATATATGTAAATACCTTCGAAGCCATGAAAGCCGTAGAACAATAAACTAAAGGAACCATGCAAACACAGTTTGCCACTCAGCTTTCGACACACATCTCTATTGAAAGAAAAACAGAACGTCGGTTCGATTCCGACTCGGGCTAAAAGTTTTTCTTTCAATAGAGATGTGTGTCGAAAGCTGAGTGGCAAACTGTGTTTGCATGGTTCCTTTAGTATACTAATCCAATAACATACAAAATAAAGGATCTAAGAGGGGAAGATATTGAAGGGATTTTTTATGAACCTGAATTATTAAAAGCCAAACAGAATGTTTTCCGTATTGATAAAGTCATTCGGAGGGATTACAAGAAGAAACAAGCTTTAGTAAAGTGGAAGGGATATAGTTATGACTTTAACAGTTGGATACCATTTGGGGATTTAAAAGATATGTGAAATAGTTTAAACAATAATTATCTAACGTATATATGTAATAAAACGTTCAGTATAACATATACTGTTTACTATTTGGTAGCCAAAAATATGATTGTTTTCTGGCTATTTAAAAAAATTCTATAAATTATTTAAAAATATATAGTACAATATTATATTAAGATGGAAAGTAAAAATATCAAGAGAGGTCGAGGAAGACCAGTAATTTATACTGATGAAGAAAGAAAAAAAGCTACAACAAAGTCTAAAACAAAGTATATGCTAAACAAGGAATGATATTGTCAAACTTGTAATAATAATAAAAATTACACACTTGCTGGAAAATGCAAACACATAAATCAATAAAACACCAATTAAATTCAAATGATAATTTTTGAAATGTTCAAAGGATCCATGATTTGGATCACTTGAATTAGTCATACTTAAACGCAGATTAAAATAACACTTAAAAAAATATATAGTAATATACATAATGATGAAAATAAATATTTTGAAAGGTTATGAAAATTCATATAGCAATGAAGACAACTCTGTCAGTTTAAGAATCAATTGTGTTGACGAACGTTTGAAGAATCATGTTAATACAGTTATTAAACAAATGAATGAAATATATGATGTAATTTATGATTTTGCAAAAAAACATGAATACATTATATTTTATCATACATTCAGATTATCACATCATGATAGATTTTACAAATTGTAAAGGTTGTCTTTATATGAGTTCAGAAAAAATAAAAGCAGATAGCAATAATCTGAAACATCAACTCGAAAATAGTTTGAATGATTCACGTAATATGCTAACTAATTTTTTATTGAAGGATGGCGTGGAGTACATTTCATTAATATCACAATGAAAAATAAAGTAAATGAAACCATCAAACTAGAAGATAATGAAAGACAAAAAATTAAAATGAAACATAAACCAATTAAATTTGAGTTTATTGATGAAAATAATGATAATAATGAATTTGAAAAAATAATGAAAAAAAACAAATAAAAAGAATAAAAAAATTGAAGAACAATCAAATAAAATAAACAATTTATATAAAGATTTGATGATTCAATACGGTCAAGGTTTAAATAAAAAATTTAATGATATTATAATGATGAATAAAGCAGACTTGAAAAAACTGTCAAAACCTCAACTAATTAAATTGCTATTAAAGCAAGATAAGAAGAAGCCTGAAATTATCGTAGTAGATGATACCAAGCCAAATGAGAGACCACTCCCTAAACCAGTTCCAACACCTCGCAAGTAAATTGTAAATCAAATGGTTCAAGATTATGAAGACAATATTATTCTTCCACCATTAGAATTTAGGGATAGACCAGTTCCTAAACCAAGAACCAAAAAGATAGTTCAAAAACCAGTTCCAACACCTCGCAAGAGTGTAAATCAAATGGTTCAAGATTATGAAGACAATATTATTCTTCCACCATTCGAATTTAGGGATAGACCAGTTCCTAAACCAAGAACCAAAAAGATAGTTCAAAAACCAGTAGCACAACCTAGAACCAAAATAGAGCAAAAAGACAAAGCTCTGAAAGGTTATACCAAATCATATGAAATTAGCATTAGGAATAACAAAGACTCACTACTACAACTACAAAACACAAGAAAGGCTGTTGCATACCATATCACAAATGTACTAAAATTCATGAAAGGACTGAAATTTGTCGAAACACTAAAGGTAACATTCACAAAAATGTCAGATGGGGAAATAATGCATAAGACCGCCTATTTCAACAGTGTGTCTCAAACAATAATAAACGATCAAGAGATAATTGAATCACTACAGTTGTCAAAACAAGAAATATTAAATAAGATTGCAGTTTGGATTTCAGAGGGATCTGGTTGGACTACTCAATCTGTTGACAATCATTATCTTAATGTGGTAATATATCAACCAATGAGAGGCTCTTCATATATTAAACTACCTCAAGAACTCAGAAACAGTGCGAAGGGATTGATCAACATGAAAAATGAGGACAACGAATGCTTTAGATGGTGTCATATCCGGCATTTAAACCCTCAAGCTAAATACCCACAGAGAATCAAAAAAGTCGACAAGCAATACATTGAAAAATTGGATTATTCAGGAATTGAATTTCCAGTTGCAACCAAACAGTACAACAAAATAGAAAAGCAAAATGAAATTAACATTAATGTTTTCGGTTATGAAGACAAACAACCATATCCAATTCATATTTCAAAAGAAAAGTATGAAGACTAGTTGAATCTATTGCTGATAACAGACAATGAAAACAAACATTATGTTCAATAAGTTTATGTACAACCAAACAAAACACAAAGAAAGAAAACACTTTTGCATGCATTGTTCAGTGTTTTAGCTCTGAAAGGGTCTTAACAGATCATAAAGAAAACTGTATCCAAATAAATGGAACTCAGGCAATTAAAATGCCAGCAAAAGGTGATAACATATTAAAATTCAATAATTTTCATAAACAACTACCAGTGCCTTTGTAATATATGCAGATTTTGAAGCCATCACAGAAAAAGTGTATGGATGCCTGCCTGATAATGATAAATCATACACAGAAGCCTACCAGAAGCACACAGACTGCGGTTTTGGATATAAGGTTGTGTGTTGTTATGACGATAAATACACAAAACCATTGAAAACATACAGAGGTGAAAAAGCTGTTTACAAATTCATGGAAGCTATGTTGGAGGAAGTTAAATATTGTAAGAAGGTTATGAAAATTAGAATTCAACAAACCATTAAGAATGACGGAAGAAAATGAAGAAGAATTCCAAAAAGCTAACAGATGTCATATATGTGAAAAAGAATACAAAAAAACTGATGTTAGAGTCAGAGATCACTGTCATATAACTGGTCAGTACAGAGGATCCGCTCATCAAGATTGTAATCTTAACTTTCGAATAACTGATAAAATTCCAGTAATATTTCATAATCTCCGTGGGTATGACAGCCATTTCATAATGCAAGAGATAGGTGAAATAGTCAAGAGGCACACAAACATAAATAAGAAAGGCGAGGAGTGCCAAATGAATATTAATGCAATTCCTAATAACATAGAGAAATACATGGCTTTCATGCTTGGCAATCATCTTACCTTTATTGACAGTTTCCAATTCATGAGCTCAAGTTTGGAAAAACTAGTAAGCAATCTACCAAAAGAATCATTAAAATACACCTCCAAAAAATTCAAAGGTAAAAAGCTTGACTTAATGGCACAAAAAGGGGTTTATCCTTACGATTACATGGATAGTTTTGAAAAATTCAGTGAAAAGCTACCAACAAAAGAAGACTTTTACAGCATACTAAATAATGAACATATATCAGTCGAAGATTATAAACATGCTCAAAATGTGTGGGATACATTCTCTTTTAAAAATATGAGTGAATACCATGACTTATACCTTAAATCTGACATCCTCCTACTACTAGCTGATGTCTTTGAAAACTTCAGAAAAACATGTCTAGAATGCTACAAACTAGACCCATGCCATTATTTCACTAGCCCTGGGTTATCCTGGGATGCTGTGTTAAAAATGACTGACATTAAACTGGAGTTAATTACAGATGTTGATATGTTTCAATTCATTGAAAAGGGTATGCGTGGTGGTATATCATATATAGCCAATCGATACGGAAAGTCAAATAATAAATACATGAAAGAGTATGATGAGAAGGCGCCCTCTAAGTACATCATGTATCTCGATGCTAATAGTTTATACGGATGGGCTATGAGTCAGTATTTACCAACAGGCGGTTTCAAATGGATGACAGAAAAGCAAATCAACAAATCAGACCTAGCTAAGTATCAAGAAGACAGTAAAAAAGGTTTAATACTAGAAGTCGATCTTGAATATCCTGAAGAGTTACATAATTTGCATAATGACTACCCTCTTGGACCGGAAAAGATTAAAGTAACTGAAGATATGTTATCAGAATATTGTAAAAAAAATAGCCACCAAATATCAGATATCAATTGGTTTGGTACACAAACTCATTCCAATATTGAGTAATAGGAAAAAATACGTGCTTCATGACAGGAACCTTCAACTCTATACAGATCTCGGTTTAAAAATAACTAAAGTTCATAGAGTATTAGAGTTCAATCAGTCTCCTTGGTTAAAGCAATATATTGATTTCAATACTGAGAAAAGAACTAATGCTAAAAATGCATTTGAGAAAGACTTCTTCAAACTTATGAACAATAGTGTGTTTGGAAAAACAATGGAAATATTAGAAAGAGAGTTGATGTTCGACTTGTAACTGATTAGAAAAAACTGTTGAAAATGGCTACCAAACCGACATATGTAAGCAATAAGATATTCAATGAAAATCTGGTGGCTGTGCATAAGATCAAAGAAATACTTACCCTCAACAGGCCGGCATATGTGGGAATGTGCATCTTGGATCTAAGCAAGACACTAATGTATGATTTTCACCACAATTACATCAAAAAGAAGTATGGAGATAAAGCTAAGTTATTATTCACAGACTCGGATAGCTTGACTTATGAAATCGAAGCTGATGATGTCTACTTAGACTTTTGGAATGATAAAGAGAAATTTGATAACAGTGACTATCCAGAAAATAGTCCTTATTTCAACAAAAGTAATAAAAAAGTAATCGGAAAAATGAAAGATGAAGCAGCAGGTATACCAATAACTGAATTTGTTGGATTGAGATAAAAAATGTACAGTTATATGAAAGACAACCAAAAAGGAGGAAAGACTGCCAAAGGAATTAAAAAGAATATTATAAAAAAGGATATAACTCATGAAAACTATAAACAAACACTATTTGAAAATAAACAGATGCATCATACTATGAAAACCATAAGAAGTCAAAATCATGAGTTAGGAAGTTATGAAATCAACAAAGTATCACTCAGTTGTTTCGATGACAAAAGATATATACTAAAAGACGGGGTAACAAGCTACGCATACGGACATTACAATATCAAATATTAATCATCTTTTTCAAACTCATAATTCTTTACTTTCTATTACATTATTCTTTGCTTTCTGTTGTATTGGCATTCATTAATTTGAAGAAGATATTCATTTCTTTAGGATCCTTTATAATGTAATTACTATAAAAAATATATAGATTTTCATAAAATGGTTAACTATAGAATGAGTATGATTTTATGGTGTTATAGGGTTAATTCCATCGAATGGTGAGTAGTATAGACTTGGGCATCTTGAGTTTGATAACAAACTTTAGCATAAACTTTTTAAGTAAAAATTGTCAGTAAATTTTACTTTAAGAATTTATAGTTGGTTAGAAATAATCATACGACCGTCTCATGATCTGAAACAATAACTATTAGCGATGACTCATTTTACAGGGGGTTTCCCTGTTTTTCCGAGAATGTCACGCTTGGTGATTTTTCCGAGAAAGTCACGCATAGGGGTTGAAGTGCTTATTGAAATATTCAGTAAAATGAAAAATATATAGATTGCCAAAATTTAGTTAGCCATCAAATGGAAAAGTAGTATAAGGTTGGGTTGGTAATAGATCATAAAAATGATCTAGTACCCCCAACCTCTATACTACTCAGATGTCATGCATTGTAAAAAGAACTCGAAATTCAAACTGCTCTATTTTCAAAACAAAGCGTTTTACTTGGATTAATATGTCATTTACCTGAT
>JAEMWC010000135.1:262500-310000 GCA_016490735.1 Pachyseris speciosa | reverse complement strand
CGTACAGTAAGTTATTTCTTAACTATTCACTTCCACTGAGGTAAATGATAATCATTGTTTTAGTACATGCCAAACCATTGGATACCTGATGATGCCCTGCAATAATTAGTTCACTTTTCGTGCTTGTACAAATGTTAAAAACTGGTCCAAAAACACTGAGATAATTAATGATGGAGGATAAACTGCAAATAATATTCAGGGTTGGAGTAGTAGTGCGCGCAGACACACACTATTAGTTGGTTTAATAATGCACTTATTATAACTCTAGATTGAAACATGGGAATGATTTATGTTGGTTGATAATGATGCAGTGTGTTGTGATATGTTTTATGTTTTTTATTGCAAATTGTTCACCTTTCAGGAATGCAGGATGGTGTGATCCTTGCAGCCCAGCCTTATGGTCTGGTGTTGCATGAGACACTTATGCCACAATACTTGAAAGAACTTGGTTATGCAACTCATGGTATTGGCAAGGTACGGTATGCTTAGTTATAAACCCCTTATAGTACCTCTGCCAACTGTTCGACGGCTACAGCAAAAGCAAGATGTAATTTCTTGTATCTTGGAGAAGCTTTAAAAGATTTCATCTTCAGACAATACTTCCAGTCATATTCCTGACCTCTGAAAAATACAAAATGTAAACATAATATACCATAAAGTTTAAGTTTCTGGTTCTGCCAAAAGGATTCAATTCTCTCATTAATTACCCCTGTCAAAAAAAACATGTTTGTAAAATAACAAACACCAGACATTACCATGTAGAAAATAGTGGGAAAAATTACGGGACTGTTTATGTCATGTTAATCCTCAAAGGTGCCCCAAATCTAATGTCCTCCAATATTACTAGATGCATGATCAAATTAAACATGCAGCTCACGAGAAAGAGTGGAATGTCGTACTGTTAAGGAAATTCTCACATTTGCTAATTAACAGTTATAGCAAATGGGATAATTTCCTCAACAGCAAGCTCAAGACATAACTTCCATGAAAATGGTGAGGAGTTAGATGTATATTACATCTCAGGTTTTACACTGTAAAGTGCTTCCTCGCATTCTCTGTTATTACAGCTAAGCGGTCCCGGTCACCTTTTCAGCCAAGTTCCCAACGAGCGTATTTTTATTGTTTTCACCTAAATTAAACGTTTCAGTAACGGTCACATTAAGAAACCATACGAATGTTTATTAATACCGTAATTTAGTTCTTTTTTCCAAATGAGCAAGAGAGCGTGATATAAATCTGTTATAATGACCGATTAATTTTGGTGTAGGGCTGTTCCAACGTCAAATTCGTAACACATTAGTAGAAATATATCTTATTACTGTAGATGTTTTGGCGTGTAGTATCGCGGAGTATACCACACGCCAAAACATCTAATAAGAGATTTACTATCCAACTTGTATTGCAAACAAATAATTTATAGGAACAAAACCTTTTTCGGGAAAGTGGGACAGGTTTTGCGTAGCGCGCGCGGTAAAAAAGGCCCTGTAAAACAGGTTTTCTGCAGTACAAATATCCAAATGTACAATATCACGGAATATCTGTACAATAACTAACAGAGTGGGATAATAAGAACCCGTATGGGTAACGGCCTACCTGTATTAAGCAGTCAGTTAGGCATTCCCCAAGGGTGACCGTTTAACTCAAGTTTGACTGTATTTCGTATCCCTTCAGTGGCATATGGGTTTCTTCAAGTACGCTTACACCCCAACCAAGCGTGGCTTTGACACATTTTTCGGTTATTGGAGTGGCAAGGACGAATACTGGGACCATACGAATGATGCTCCTGGGCAAGGCTGGGGACTGGACTTCCATAACAACACTGAGGTTAGCACAAACTAACAAAACCGATGTTTTTCCTGTGAATTGTGTTGCGCAGGATCACGGTCTAATTATGTCCAATTGTTTTTCGTATTTTGCAGAATGACTTTAGTAAAAATGGTGCGTATAGCACCGACTTGTTCACCGAATTAGCTGTGGATGTTTTTCAGTCACACGATATGTCCAAGCCTCTTTATCTGTTCCCGCTGACCCCACCAGGCTGTGCATAGTGCCAATAGCCATCAGCCTCTGCAAGCCCCCCAAAATTTAATCGACAAGTTTAAGAACATCGAGAATGAACGTGGACTATTCCTTAGGAACTCTAACTCTTGGACGTCTTTTAAATGTAAAATCGAGCGTTTTAGGCGAAGCTTTTTCCCTAGTACTGTCCTAATGGCAAACGCAACATCTTTTAAAATTGATTGTTAAATGTTAAATCTTAAATCATATTCTTAGTATAAATTTTTTAGTAGTCGTGATTGAAATTTATGTAACTCTTGTAGGTTTTATAATTTTTAATTATTTTGTAAACCCAGTCCCAATAAGGTTTTCTGTAATTTTCCGAACTTTGTAAACACATTGTAATTCATTTTTAATGCGAGAATGTGTCGATTAAACATCTTCGTTTCAGAAGGATCTACGCTGTAATGGTCACGGCATTGGATAACTCTGTTGGAAAGGTGAGGTAAAATGCTGTGAGTATCTTATGACATGGGGTCTTCTACAACTACATGTTACATTGCAAACACGCAAGCCTATATTAGTATTTGCAATAGCTATATTGATATTGGAAAATGAATAATTCGCCTGGAACAAATAGTGCTTCATGACTAAAGAACAGACAGACTTCAAGAGACCATTTCGACCTTTTTTCTTGAGCCGGTTCCTCTGTTAAGCAATCAAGTCAGAAGTAACCTTGCCATTTTATGAACTTGAACCTCAGACAAGTCAGGCAGGCAGTCAGTCAGTCAGTCAGTCGGTCGGTCAGTCGGTCAGTCGGTCAGTCAGTCAGTCAGCTAGTCAGTCTGAGTCAATTATTTATTTCTGCTTTCCTTTTGGTTAGGGAAAGATGGTTTAGGGGAATAATGGCCTCATGTCCTTTTTATCATCCTATATTTCTGAACAGGTCAAAGATGCCTTGCTAGCAAAAGGCATGTACAACAATTCGGTGATCGTCTTCACAACGGAGAATGGTGGCCCTGCGGCAGGCTATGATGAGAACATGGCTTCTAATTACCCTTTACATGGTGTTAAATTTACTTTGTGGGAAGGTAATCAAGTTTCTGTAAGGGTTAATGCCTTGTATTGTACTCATGCCGAAACAATACAGTCACCTTCCCTACCCCCACCTAATCCCCCTGCAAAAGAAAAAAAAAAAGAAAAAATAGAAAAAGAAATCGTTCAAGTACCAATCTCGTACCCAGAGTCCTCGGCTCTTTGGTCAGCGGGTGGACGCCCGGAGAGACTCTGGGATAATGGAGTCCATTTTCCCAGAAAATCTGTGGTTCCGTTCTTAGTGCGCATGCTTGCGGAGTCTTAACGAACTTTCTATTTACGAGCAGTGTTAGAATGAATTTGAAGACGTTGAGCAGTAATATTCAACAGCTCACAGGTACAGTTCACTGTTTTATTGATCGGTAACTAAGCCAAACAGTTTGTCCTCAATCTAAAAGAAAATTTGGATAGTGATTAGGGCAAGGAGACACTTTTGGGCTTCTTTATTTATCTGTAGCATGGTGTGACCTGTATGTTGACCTGTCGAATGTGACCTGTACTTCAGCCCCGCCGTTGAGATTTGAGTTGTGTTAATTGCATGTATGGTAATTTATGACACACTTTTGATGATGTTTCGTGTAGCGAGTAGTGTTTGTTTGAAATATTCATTTTGTAATTTTAATGGAAGCAGATTTGAAGTTACTGAAGCGAAATGTAATACAGGTTGTTCACCATTTACCAAAAACTTCCGGGAATTTTGGTTGGAATGTAAATGGAAGCCTATTTTGGTCTTTCCAAACGGAAAATTTGCGGGGAAAACGGAATTCCTTGAAAGGTAGTCCAAAATTCCCAAACGGAAATGTGCATTGCATTTGCTCATTACCAGTTCCAGGCCTTTCGGCTTGGATCGCTCAGTAAACCCGACCGTTTGGAATGTTTGTGTAAATGGAACCGACGCGCGTCCCACGGAAATTGCCATTTTGGTGTTTGATGCGTACCATTTACTGCAACGGTCGACCAACCGGTTTTCCCATGTAAATGGTAAACAACCACAATAAGTTCATTGGTTGAATTCAAATCACCATTTAGTTATTGGTTGCTTATGCGGCGAAAAATGCAGTCTTTTGATCTGGAATAAAGAGACAGTAGTCGTGCATGTGTAAAACCCTTGTTTCGGCTCACGGATTAAAGAGCGAGGTATATTCATATTGCATGTGTTTATAGTGAGCTTGTTTCGGCTTTCGGCATACCCGCGTAGCCACACATTCCAGATGTGTTTTGGAGTGGCGGGGTATTCTGCAGTTAAGCCAAAACAGGGGCAATAGAAAAATAACAGTCACACTAATCACCCAAAAAATCCGAGTTTGATATTTAAAACCTCCCTCCAAAACGAGGAAGTCGGTTCCTGGGTTTCCAGTTTGGTTAACTATTGTTATACAGGCGACCAATCAAAAATATTCTTGAATTCCATTATCCCAGAGTGTCTCCGGGCGTCCACCCGCTGACCAAATAGCCCGAGGACTCTGGGTACGAGATTGTTCAAGTCAGTTCCGAAAGCAAAAGTTCCGTGTAAACCCGAAAACTTGCTAAAAGTAAACAAATGCAACAAGGACCTCTTCTGCACCGACACAGACAGACTTCTCCAAAGAAACCTACAAACCCACGCATCGTAATTTGTTTTCTTGTAATGTTGTTTGTGAATTGCGGTCAATTCCTGTTGACTGCTCTAAACGATCAGGTTCGTACTCTACGGACGTGGACCGTTATGTCAAAATTTAAAATTGCTTTGCAAGATATCTTTTGCTACGTGTGCAATTTCTCCACCTTCGCCAAGTGTTTTTTTTTTTCGAAGAAACGTTCGCATCCTACTTTGTTCCTTAAAATGTTTTGTGGTTTTCGAACTACGGTCAATTCCTGTTGACTGCTCTAAACTATCAGCTAGGTCGGTATTCCTCTTTTTTTTCCACGGACATTTATGTCAAAACTGCTTAGTAATTTTTCGACTGCTTACTACAAACTTACTTTTCTGCTTTCTTCACCTTCTCCATGAATCTTCGTACAAATGTAAGTGTCGTGTATTGTTTTTTTTTTTTTTTTAAAGTTTTGAGGTGTTTGAACTCCACACAAAATATTGGTGTAAGGAAAGCCATGCGAAGTTGCTCAATACCAGTAAATAAAACAATAACCTTGGATCTCCGCTTTTAGGCTTGGCTAAATCTATATATTAGGAACCCGTGAACTGCTTTTCTCATGGCAATCACGGCTAGCGGTGTTGCTTTTGGACGCGACCGCATAACGACGGAGTTGCCCAATAGTTAATAATATCCTAATAATAATAATAGGGAGCTTTAGCAAAGAGGACGGCAACGGCAGCGAGAGCGCCACAAAACAATGGGTTTAATTAGCAAAAACAATCTCTCTGCGCGTGCATTTTACATTTTGGTACATTTCTTTGCCGTCCTCTGCAAAACAACAACGTGAAATGACCAAATTTTAGAGAGAGAGCGTGAGCCCATGACGGTAAAATTACTTTCTTTTTCCTTACTTTAACGCCGTTTCGTAGCAATATAGCCCCTGAATAGTTCGCCAGCATTTTCCAAGTTAAGCAAATTGGAATAATCGCGCAAGAGTTGCAAAAACGGGAAGTTATATTTTGGGACGACATTTTTGTTGCCGTCGCCGTCGTCGTTGCTAAAGCTCCCTAATGATCAATACTTGAGCCCAACATGGCAGCCATACTCCAACTGACGACCAAGTTTACAGCGCACATCTCTGTTATTGGACATCCGTGTTATGGTCAATTGAGACCTGTCTATATATATATTGTTTGTTTAACTTAAGTTTATGTGTACGTAAGGCTTTTCTCCTTTTCTAAAAAAGGTGGTGTTCGTGGCGCAGCATTCGTTCACAGTCCCCTATTGGCGTCGAAAGGCCGAGTGAGCATGGACCTGATGCACGTGACCGACTGGGTTCCCACGCTGTACGAACTAGCAGGCGGTAATTCGAGCAAGCTGAATAATGTGGATGGTTACAGCATGTGGGGTACTCTCTCCAGTGGAGAGATGTCACCTCGAAAGGAGCTACTGCGCAATATTCATCCCTGTGGTGGGTCGGCCGCTATGCGGTATGGACAGTGGAAAGTCGTCGTAAATGTAGGTCAGTGTAGCAAACGTTTCGCTCAGCGTGATACTGGTGTAAATGTTGATGAGCTGAAATGGAACTTACAGTTAGAACTCATTGAACTTTAAGTTTAAGGGGATTTGATACCTTAAAGTGACTAATTGAGCCGACTAGAAAAATTCGAAATAGTTGCCAGAATTGGCAGTTGGCAACGTATTTTAAAATTTACTGATAATTTCGTTGTATCGCGCTGCGCGTTTTGTAAAGTTCGAAGGGAGTTTGGGTTTTTCTTTTCCACCAATCATCTGACTGGGGACGGGGCTATGCAAATCACAACGCAACGCGTTATAATTGGGCTATTTACATAACCCCGCTCACTCAAATGATTGGCGGAACAGAAAACCCAAAATCCCTTTGAACTTATACGGTACGACAAAATTGGGCTGTTAAATTTTTGCCATTGTTTTTTCGAAACAGCCTGGAGAATTGAAATACAAAAATTGTCCTTTTCTAAGTTTCAATTCATTTTCACCCCGTTGCCATGCGTAGAAACAAGGTAAATAGTTTCACTGCATTAGCAGATAATCTTTGGGAAAAAAAAACTAGACATTGTTATTGGAATATCATTGCTGCGAAGACACGTTTTGCTACTTTTAAGTTTGTCTCCCCAGTAAGTAATTGTTCTACCATGGGCTATGTAAACCCATCAGTCACACTTGACAAAGTTACCATATATTTTCATTATCATTATCATTATCATTATCATTATCATTATCATTATCATTATCATTATCATTATCATTATCATTATCATTATCATTATCATTATCATTATCGCTATCACTGTCACTGACACTGTCGCTGTCAGTGTCAGTCATTGCCATTATCATTCGGTATCATTATCGTAGCATGTCAGTGCGCTTTTGACTCTTTCATCGCCATTATCGTACTCACATTCTTAGGAAAACATTTTTTTCCAGGAAAAGCGTGGAATGGTTGATATCCGCCACCAGGATACGAGGAGTCAAACTTTTTCAATAAATCGCTGAAAAATGCTGTCGTCACGTGCGGCAATCCACCCAGCAATCCCCCGGAATGAACCGACTCAGCCGGACCTTGCTTGTTTGATATTGAAAACGATCCTTGTCAATACGTGAACCTGGCAGGCCAACACAAGGACATTTTAGAACAGCTGTTAGCGAAGTTGGAGGGGTATAGAAAGTCAAGTGTTCCACCCAGAAACAAGCCTAAAGACCCTAAGGCTAATCATAAATATCATGGAGGAGCGTGGGTCGCTTGGGAGGATATCCCATGACGTACTGTTCCCTGTATGTGATTGTTAACCGGGTAAATGTTATTATCACTTTACTGATAAATATTAAAATTAAAGCTGTCCGACGTTTCAATGATGCTATCATCATTATCAAGGCAAAGTAACTATTTCTTTGCAGGTGAATAGAAATAGAAACATTCCAAGATTGTATGCACACCCAAGCTCCTCAGCATCATTAGATCTTTCCATGAGGACATGAAGGGCACTGTGGTCTTCGACGGCTCAATGTCGGACGCCTTCGACATCCGAAGTGGGGTCAAACAAGGCTGCGTCCTCTTTGTTGATGACGCAGGAGTGACCGCCCACTCAGCTGAAGATCACTAGCTGCTCATGAACCGCTTCAGTGAGGCTTGTCAAGCCTTCGAACTCACCATCAGTCTGAAGAAAACACAGGTCATGGGACAGGGTGCTGACTTCCCATCCAGCGTTAGAATCTTCGAACATGAACTGAAAGTTGTTTATGACTTCGTGTACCTGGGCTCGGCGATTTCTGACTCTCTCTCACGACACTGAGCAAAACAAGCGCATTGACAAGGCAGCAACCACCATGTCCAGTCTAACAAATAAAATGTGGACTAACACCAAGCTGACCGAACATACCAAGGTCCAGGTCTTCAGTGCCTGCGTCTTGAGCACACTCCTGTGTGGCAGCGATTTCTGGACCATTCGCGCTCGACAGGAACGAAAACTCGATGCCTTCCACATGCACTGCGTCTGATGCATCTTGCACATCACCAGGCAGGACAAAGTTACAAACGAGCGTTCTGGAGAGAGCTGGAAGCCCCAGTATATACACACAGCTAAAGCAGAGGCAGCGTCATGCGGTGGCTTGGGCACGTTGCGCGCATGGACGACGGCAGGATCCCTAAGGATCTTCTCTACGGAGAGCTGGTCCAGGGAAAACGTCCCGCAGACGGAACCTAGCTGCGATACAAAAACCTGGGAGACCACAGCCGCGGAAAGATCAGCTTGGAGGCAGACTGTACGAAAAGGCCTCTCTACGTTCGAAGAGACACTAGCCCAGCAGTCGGTGGTGTAAAGCTCGAAGCCAGGCAGCTAGGCCAGTATCTGACTTCACCTGCACCAAGTGTGGAAGAGACTTTGACATTCCCGTATTGGCTTGACCAGCTACACCCGACGCTGTACCAGACCTACCACCCAGAGTGCAACTCCATAGTCTGCCTAGAATCACTGATGCCTACTTGCCTCAATATGTCTCCTTGGCAGTACATCGCGAAAACAAGGGAAACCCATTTCATAGACGTCTGTGTGCTCATATCTTACCGGGCTCTTCATTCCCTTCCCGAAGATGAAAAGGAGTACATAAAAAGTGGCTGACTGATGAGGGGTTTTATGACACGGTCTATTAAACAATAAGGTTTTCCGTCTTCTGAGAGCCTTTAAAATGTTTTTTTGAAGCGGACGTCGTTGCGTGTCCTATTCCACGAAAACAGGAAGTCATACATTTTTTCTCCCCAGGCCCACGGACGGGCGGAAAAAAAGATGGCTGATAACACAGTAAAATCATTTTTGGCCGAGAAAAAACCAAACAGAGCAGAATTTGACAAAAATTTACACTCAGTTAATGAACATTAAGTTTTTCTGTGCCCACAGAAGCTGGTGAATCGATGCGGAGAGTAGAAAGTGAGAAATAACAAGATTTGCTCACGAACCTCGATCGATCCAAAGATTTACTTTGTCAAGAGAAAAGCCTTTATTCTCTGCCCATTTCAGCTTCACTTGCCTCAGCAATAGCTTCCACAAACTGATTTGTCTCACATATCTCTGCCAAACAGGCGTAGAAAGTTCATCGACAACACAGCAAATAGCATGGAAGAAGGCAATCATTCTTGCCTTGTGAAATATAAATTTATTCAGTCATTCTTTAATTTATGATTACATCATTCTGCACCGCCTCTAAAGCGCATGCGTATATACCTGAGAAAAAAGAACCACAAACAGTACCACAAGTGGGAAAAATCAAAGCGTTTTTAAAATATATAGGAAGTTGGAATAATATCAAATTAGCTCACATCTGGTGAAGTCTAAGGGGGGTGGTAGTTGGCCACTACCTGAACTCCGTTTGACGACTTGTGCAGACAAGTGAATTAGAAGTATAGGGGGATGTCTTCCAGTGGACAATACCCCTGGCTGAGCCGGCTCTGGCTCTACTGGTAACAGGGTGGGGTACTTAGAAATCTCCTCGGAGTTCTCAACCTCGCTCCCAGAGGTAAAATGGAATGGGCAGCCACCTTGCCAGCGGCGGGGAAAATCCTAGCCGGGGCTAGGCAAGAACAGCCACTGAGCACTCCCCGAAAAGGGTTTTGTTTTTTCGTAGCACACGTCACGCAATGTCACGCGTGACAGCAACGCTGTCCTGTCACGCGTTATTAACACCTGTGCTTATTTTTCCTTCAAAGTTTTTAAACTCCTAAAACCTGATGAAAAGGAGTACATGAAAGTGGTTGCTCGACGAAAAGTTTTGGAAAACAGTTCATTGAAGAACTGCGCCGACTTATAAATGGATCTGCTGGAGCAGATTCGCACCCTCCCACCCGAGTTGCAGGAGAAAATCCTTCGCTACCACACCCAAAATCAACTTGAAGAAAAAGAGAAAATGGGTTGGCGGGAGGGTGCACAACGAACTTTTGGTTCCTCTTTTTCGGTTCATTTTTCCGAATTTTTTTTTAACAGTGGTTGGGCTTTTGAACAATAGCACCCCTTTCACAGATGGCCACCAAGTCCCGCCAGAGTGGGTCGACGAAATGGTGAATACCCGCAAAAGAATGGGGTGGGATGACGTTCATGACGAGCTTCGTGATATTTTCGTGGTTCAAACTCCTTTTTGCACAGAACAGGGGGTTTTGACAAGAATAACCGAATGCAGGAAATATGAAGATTGTTCTTTTTGCAGTGGGTTGTATGTTGCATGTTGGCAATACTTCAAATTCTTGCACACAGTTTTCCCTCCTGAAAAAAACATCCTTTTCGCACCCCAGATGGATTGTTTTGGCTTCCTTCGGCAGACAATTAGGCGACTGTCAGGGGAATTAAACAGTCACACCCCAAGACATATATGGACATCTTGGAAGCCGTCAACCACCTTCCACCAGAGTTGAGGGAAAAAATACAGGTAAAAAAAGAGCAGGTTGCGATGAAGTACACAGAGATCTCTTCCTGTTTTTTGAAGACGCCCCTTTCTGCCCCATTGAAAATTGTTATACCCTTGTGCAGCACATGCCGGCGGAATGGGTGTTGTTGGGCCTGTTGGTTGAAAAACAGGCACCACAAGTTGTGTCAGTGGTACCAAGTCGAGAATATTGAACAAAAGTGGGTAATGGATTATGTGTACCCATGGTTGCCGCATTTGTGGGGGGTGGTGCCAAACCTCCCAAACTCCCAAACCAAGTTTCTCTTTCACGTTAATCGCCTTTCGGGCCAACAAGTGTCCCCATTGTCTCTTATTTCGAGGAACTGCGTCAAGCGCTTTTACAATTTTCCGGTCAGCAACATGCTTGCATTTTTTTTCGTTCTCCTTGTACTTCTTTGCGCGAAAATCGCAACTGCTGTAATCAGCATCATGCTGCATTGCCTCCGCGTCGATGGGACCGCTGGATGGCTGAAATACCTCCAGAATTTCCCCAGTTTCAGGGTCATATTTCAGCTGTTCATCCAAGGGGTTGTAAGGTCCGGTGTAGCGGTGGCCAGGGAGGGTCCAACCTTTTTTTGGTGCCGGCAGTTTCCCAATCAATTCATAAACATCCACCTCCGCGACGACTGAGACCTCTTCCATCAAGTTCAGGTCTGTCAGCTTTGAAACGGATGTTGGGGCGTACCTTTGTGGAAAGCTGGTCCAGCACCTTACTGCCAACCTTTTCCAAAACCGGGGTGGCCTTGCGCAGCCCATAGTTGATAGCCTTTTTCTGAAGCTGTGGGTAGCGAAGCGCCTCAGAAGCATTATAACGGCCGGCCTCCAACCCCTTTTTTGCGAGGAACGGAATCCCATGATGCAAAGTGAAGTCGAGCGCAGTGCCCGCAAGGTCAGTTAAGACACCAGCGCCCTCTGCATGAGAGGGCCCTGTCAGTTTCCCGGCAAGAAGCGGGTTTTTGTTATGCCGCAAACCGCGCACTTGGCTTTTCCCATTTTTCGGTGGTTTTTGATCATGACATTTTTTTCAGACCCAGGCATGTTCGGAGTTTTGCGCTTGTCTCGCACACAATACCAATCAGCCTTTGGTCAGGGTATATTAAGAAAGTAATTTTTCACCATCTCCTCATTGTGATGAACATCGGGGGAAAACATTTTCAGAATGTCCTTGTAACTTGTGCCTTTGTCGCGTTCATTGAGAAAAAGCAGGCAGAAATACCCGCACCTCACACTTCCGATCCACTGGATTTGGTTGTCATTCCGAAGAAAGATTTTGTGCCCCAACTTTCGCATTTCCTGCTCCCACTCGTCTGGGGGAGGCAGCCCGAAGGAATCGAAATATTCCATATCTTTCCCCCTCCAACAGCAAACCCAATGTGTACTCAAACTTCCGAAGTCATCCAGATTGATGATGCAGGGTGAATGGTGCAGGGGTTTGGCCTCGTTGCGTGAGAAGATGCCCTTGAGGGGAATACCAAGATATTTGCACCAATTCAACAGGTCAACATTGGAAAGAGTTACATCCCTGAACTTCATTTTTTTTTTGCCCCGGCCGGCCATTATCGGGCGCTCCCAATCCTCCCACCTTCCCCAAACAGGAGGATGGCGCATTTGCATGCCGTTCCCTTGGGCTGGCAGCGCAGGAAGGCGGGGAGGAGCAGAACGCCTCGACCACGACGGACTCACACGTATCCCGCCCCCCAACATCTTCTGGACACGGCTTATGGTAAGAGGGACGCCGATGGAAGCCAGCATCCCAAGGAACCCACCATATTGCGCGGCACCACCACCGCGGACAACACCCTGTCCGGCAAGAGATTTTTCCAGAGCCTTTTTCTGCGCGGGGGACAGCATCTGCACGAGTCTGTACAACTGCACCTCTTGGGGCCGAAGCCGTTTCCGAAAATCTTTTTCAAAACCTTTTCCGCGCCGAAGCTAAGACCAGCCATTCCCAAAGCCTTGGCCGTGGGGGCGAGCAAAGGCCGCACCAGACTGAGCGCTGTGGAAAAGAGGTTGCCGCCGCGTTGAAACGTTTTGGATATCTGTGTCTTGCTCCACGTAACATCCACACCATGGCCAGCGCCGGCGGCCTTTTTCAGTCGGTTTATTTGCGTGGAGGTCAACAAAAGGTCGTTGCCCTGTCCAATCTGTTCCGGCTTAACACGTAGAGTCACAGCCGCCCTTTCTTTGGCAGCCTTCATGAGGCTTTCTCTTTGTCCCTCTGTAAGAGCGAGTTTGAACGGGTGATACACAGTCGGCATCTTATATAAAAGAACAAAAATTTTGGGGAACATGCTCGTGCTCCAGGCAGGCCGCCAAGGGAAACTCAAACAACAACCAACTCGTTGCCAACCTGTCGTATGACGACCTCTTCCTCATTCAGAACGGCTGCGTACAGGCGGTAATCAGCCGTGGCGGCTTGGTTCAAGCGATAGTGAAAAATCAGCTTTTTCTCATCCCCAGTCATGCTCTCCTTTGTCCGCCGGAGATCGAAATAGACGATGGGGTAAAGCGTCGAGTAGTTGGCCCCATTCAGCTGGGTCCCAGTGTTGACATCGTTTCTCCTGTATCTGTAGTCGATCAAGTCGCGCCGTATCCAGATTTGGTCTTCCCCATCATACTTCAGCTCGGGATGAAGGGTTGAGCCATACTGAAGGTGGCAAATTGCGAGTTTCGTTCCGCCATCGAGAGCGAAGGTGTGGAAGACGTACGGGTTCTTTGTTGCTGTATTCAGGTTTGCCACCTTCGCGTTTTTGATCCCAGGGCTTATCAACCACTGCCCCCCAGCATCCCGTCGGTCGGCGACGGTTATTAGCGTCTCCTTCATGTAGCGCCATTGGGCGGGTTTCAGAAAGTTTTCATTAACCAGCTTTTGCCCCTCAGGCGCAAACATCAACTTCGGCACCCAGAGCTCGAACATATTGACAACAATTCGGTGGTTGGCAGCTGTGGCGCTCCCGAAAAGCATCTCACCGTCGTCCTGAAGCCTTATGTCCAACTGCAGCTGCATCGGGGGGAGGAGTTTGTCTGACAACTCCCCAAAGAAGGAAAAGCTTTTGAGAGGGATTATTGTTTTGACCTTCTTTTGGAGGTCTCCCTGCGAAAGAAGCACGCGTGCCCTGATCGCAAGGTTGGTTGCGTCGTCCGCTGTCACAGTCGTGTTGTCGTTGTCGAGATACCAAAACTCATATTTTGCTACACTTCGGGCGTAGTCGTCGGAGAATTCCAGCAGGTTTTTGATGAAAAGAACTTTGTGGGCGCCGTTGGCCTCGTAAAGGGATTTTCCCGCGGAGATGACCTTCAAATCTCGAATGAGGGAGAAGGAGCCGTTGACTGGTGCCGACGGCTGATCGGCGGCCACGAAATTTCCGTTCGCTTTGACCTGCAGCTCATACTCCACCCGGAAATAAGCGTTGTACCAATTAATAATGACGTCTCGGTCTTTCACATCTATCACCAATCCACCTTTGGTTTGTTCCTGCCCGTTTCCCGGCGACGTAAGCAGGTTGTTCAGTTGGAATTGGAGGTAGTCCACCTTGCTCTGAGCGGGCAGAAGTTTTTGGCTGGGAACCCTCGCATCCATTTTCCGGCGTGGGGTGGTGGGCTTTGGACGCCCATTGGGGCCTTGCTTGCGTTTTCGCAACAGTTGACGTATTTTCTTGCCGCCCATTTCGGTCAATGCCTGGAGAGCCTTTTCGGTTGCCTTTGTGGCTGCTTGCGTTGCGGCCTTTTTCAAGACCGGCGCGGCCACCTTTCGGAGTCGTTTGCCAATGGCCATGAGGGTGTCGCGAACCACACCCGACTCCTTGTGTTAGAAGCCGTACCGGCCGACACGGGGGTCATAAAATTTCATCCACTCACTCAGGCGATTCATGCTGTATACTCACGTGGAAATTTCACGGATCATGAGATCCACAGCCACATCTGCGTCGTTGAGGTCGAGAATGTTGTTTCGCCCGTCAGTGACCTGGATTCTGACCGAGTCGATTCGAGATCTGTTGACCGGGTGGAACTTGGGGCGGAGGGGCTCTTTTGTGAAAGGGTAGCTGACCTCAAGGTGGCTGTGGAGAAGGTGAACAAAACATCACTTGGTATGTCGTTCGCCCGCCGCGTGATCAGGTCGCAATACAAGAACACCCAGTCGACGCTCCGCGTGATGTCGGGGATCCTGTCCCTGGTGAAGTTCGTGGCGTCTTTCAGAACCTTTTTGTCGAAGCCCAGCAGTTTCCCAAAATCGCCAGCCATGAGGTCAAGTTCATACCCAGTGGCTACCCCGATCACGACCCGGGTGATGGCGTAATCGAAGTACATGTTGAAGACGTGCTTCTTTTCTGCCGCTGTGGGGTCGACGACTCCACTTTGCGTCTGCAAGAGGCGATTGATGTCGGTATAGTCGTACATCCCATCAGGAAGGGTCAACGTTTTCCAGGCCTCCCCCGCCTTCCGCCACTTCAATGTGTTGTTGTTGTAGGCGGCCGCGACGTTGTACCAGTAGTAGCTCATGGTGATGAGGTTGTCGAGCGCTGCTTCGTATTTTCGCTGCTGTCGAGTATGACTGGTGGGTTGAAGATTATCTGAAATTCGTGGGACTTTTGGGTGGCGCCGTTTCGTTGCAGCTTCACGAGGTTCGAGTCGAGCAGCAGGTGAAACATTTTACCTCCGTATGTAATCGTTGAAAATTTTGTTGGCCTCGGATTCGGTGATAACACCTAGTTGGTGAAGCTTTCGTATTAAAGCAGTGGCATCTTTACGGAGTTTCGTTGGAGAGTTGCCGGCTTTCAACGAAGCAAGGGCCACCCACAGTCAGTGGATCATGTTGTCAGCAGTCTTGCCAAAGCCACTTCCCTCCGTTTCTCAGTCTTCCCGTTCAGGCCATAATTCAGGATCCTCTTTGTCCTCTTCTGTTTGAATCGCAGGTCGGCGGAACATGATAATAATTTAGAACTTATATAGCGCATTTTCCATGTGTATATGATCAAATGCGCTTTACTAGCAGATGAAATTGGAATTTGGAAATGTTGGTTTTTGTGGAGAGGGGAAAACCGGAGTACCCGGAGAAAAACTCTCGGAGCAGAGAAGAGAACCAACAACAAACTCAACCCACATATGACGTCGAGTCCGGGAATCGAACTCGGGCCACATTGGTGGGGGCGAGTGCTCTCACCACTACGCCATCCCTGCTCCACCAGGGCCTGTTCCCAATCGGTGGCGGGGTGGGCTCTTGTTTCTTCCGGGGGAGTTGTTTCATCCCCATTTTTCCTTCTTGCAGCAGTTGTGGCGAAACCCCCTCTCGCCGCCTCCCTCCACTTCGGCGGGCATAAATTTCTTCTGGACTCTTCGAAGGTCTGCCACTGAAAACCCATGAAATGGCGAACTTTTCTTTTCACTCTGTAGTTGGGGTCGTCCCCGAATTTTGTGAGGAGATGGTTGATCGTTTGCAATTGGATAGATTCGCTGGGCCCTTTGAGCAAGCCCGTCACCGCCGGTTCCTCCCAGGTTTGGCGCGGTGGCGGCGGTGGGGGTGGGTTGGAATCATCACCGCTGGCCTCTTCCATTGGTGGTGGTGGCGGAAAAAGTCCACTTGTGGAACCTACCCTTCAGGGGTTGGCGGCGGTGTCGGAGGAGGTGTTTCGGCCTCCGGCCTAAAATCATCCCAATCGAATGGGTTGATTCGGTCGAACTAATCCATTGCGTAGTCAGGTCCGGCTGCCTCTGCCGTGGCGCCTCCAAACCTCGGTCCAACTCGTTGTGACCGGTTTCAAAAGCTTTTTGGCCTCAATCTGGCCAACGTCTTTCGCGATTCGGTTTGTTTTGTATTTCCAGTGGATCTCCTGCTCCTGTTTCTCAACCTCAGCTTCGGCCTCTGCCTGTTGCCTCCATTTCTTCAAAGACGTGGCGCTTTTCCCGCCTGTATATAAAGAGGAAAAAAAAATGAGAATTCCAAATTATGATCCCGAGGTCACGGCCACAAACGGTTTCCGGCAGGGGCACCCCTCCATGCCCGCCGACATTTTCAGGATGCTGATCCGCGGGCCGAGTAATTCGGGCAAGAAGAACATCCTGCTACACATGCTCTACGAGCTGCTGGAGTTCGACGAGGTCTTTCTCTTTTCGAAGAACCTCCACCAAAGCGAGTATTAAGCGCGTTTGCGCGACTTTGCCGAAAACATCGACCCCAAGGTGGGTTACCAGGTCATCGGAGCCCCCGGCAATGAGATAATCCCAATTGAGGAGCTGCCGCCCGACAACCAAAAATAGTCGTGTTCGACGACTTGGTTTGTGAAAAGAACCAAAACGACATTATAAACTATTTCATCAACGGTCGGCACAGGAACTGCAGCGTCATTTATCTCGCCCAAACCTATTACAAGGTTCCCAAAAACATCCGAGACAACTGCAGCCATTTCTGTCTGTTCCGTTTCCTCCCGAGGGAAAACCAACGAATCGCTGACAAGCTGGGCGTGCCCCCTGACCTGTTGGACTGCGCCACCGACAAGAAGTTTTCCTTCTTTTACTACGACAAACCACAAAAACTGATGAAGAAAAATTTTGACGAAACAATAGAATGGGGTGGTTTGCCAAGCGGCGCGGAACTTTCAGAAGACGCACGACGGCAGCGGGGGTGTCGACGGAGGTTTTTCTGCAGCGAGACGGGAGCAGGCCAATGACGGGCCCTCTTGACGCGTGTAGGCACCCAATGGAGAATCTGGGCCCGCCGGCCGGCCCGCTCGACGCAGTCAACGATAGTTATGTCACCGCCACTTTTGCCCAACTCGATGGAAGCACCCCAATGACGGGAAACATGGACATGGGGGAGAATCGTATCACCAACATGGGTTACCCCGCAGGCATTCTCGACGCCACAAACAAAGGCCATGTTGACTCCCAAATCTCAGAATGTTTGAGACTAGACGGTACAAACCCCGCTTGAGATGATTTGAATATGAATGACCACGGAATCATTAGTTTGCATGATGCCGATTCCAGCACACCCGCAGGAAATGCCGTCAACAAAAAATACGTGGATGAAGGTCTGCGAACCAAATTTGACGCGATTGCGCAAAAAGACTTGAACATGAACAACTCAGTCGTGAATCTTGCCCTCCCCCCCCCCTTCGCCACAGCGAACGCGGCGAACAAGCGATATGTCGATGAAAATTTCCTCCGAAGAGACGGCACATCGCCAGTGTTTGGAGCCCTGAACATGGGTGTACAAGAGATCACCTCTTTGCGCGACCCAACCGCCGTCGATGACGCAGCGTCAAAAAATTACGTGGATGCGTCCTTGAATGACTTCCTGAAAAAGGATGGCAGTCAAGCCTTGACAGGCAATCTCGACATGGGTATCGCAAAATCACCACTCTTGAAAAGCCGGTCAACGAAACGGACGCGGCGACGAAAGGGTACGTGGATCATTCACATCTTTCCCAGTCCGGCGGGCAAAAAAACCACTTCGCCTATCTCATGGACGATGACGACAATTCCTTGTCCGAAAACAACATTGTGGTCCATGGGATCGTCAACTTCCCCGCCTCCCCACACGGGGTCAACAAGAATGCCTATGAGTTCACTCTCACCAAAGACGTGGGCAGCAATGATTATCGCTCGCGGATCGGTTTCAATCTCACTCCTCTTGCTTTGGGGTATTACACGCTCGTGGTTGAGTATTTTCCACCGGAAATGACAAATGTGTCCGTGACAGCAAGCGCAACCATCGCGTCCATCACGAGCCAAACCACGCGAACTTTCAGAAGCTCCAACCCTCCATACACTAAAACGCTTGTTCAGTTGCATCACTGGAGCACCAACACCCCCAACTACGTTTACCTGGATCTGCACGGTAGGACAACGGGTACGACAACGGGCCACCTTGTTATTTATGGGTTTCGGGGTACATTTCCGGCGTGGACTCGAGTGTTTCGGTGTTGTTTGGACTGTGGAAAATGGCAACATGACCCTGTAAGCACCTTTGAACATGAATGGGAGATTTCTCTTAAATCCGAGACTGGAAGAGAGATGCAAAGCTCCCACGATATGAATGGGTTCAGCTTGTATAACCCAAAACTTGGGGATCCTTTGAATTATAACATCGTCACCAACGACGGCCAGGAGTTGATCGCCCCAACCCCAGGAAGTGGGGGATGGAGATGAGAACCTCCCTGGAACTGGATAGAATGCCCTTTATGGGTTAACCTTGGGTGAATATTTGGATTTGAAACGGACATCATGTGAAAAATGGAAATCCATCATTGTTTGATGGTTCGAATGGAGAAGTGACGATGTTAAGTGACGTCAACATGAACAGCTTCCTTCACAAAGAGCCGAAGTTGGGTGGAAATTTGAATTTAAATAACCAGGCTGTTTACAATAATAATCTTTTATTCAGGTTCCAAAATGGAGTTGTCCGGTTTTCAAAACCCGTAATTTGGCCAGAGGTGCGCATGTCTGGTCGTATCACATCCTCAATGGATCGCATGACGGTAGTGATCATTTTTTTCAGCATACCTCTGTCACTCTTTCTTCAGAGTATTTTGGGGGATTCCCTTGTCCTTTTTCAGATGGCTTTTTATTGTTACTTTGCACTTTATTCGTCCTATCCCACACGACAAATTGTCGTTGAAAATAACAAAGCTTCTGGATGCTCTCTTGGCACACCACAGGTGTTTACAATACCCCAAGGGCAACACTTATTTGCCAACGATACGTCGTTCCCAGTCCCAAGAAACGCGAATGCAGTGGAGGTGAAGGCGACTAATCTTCCTCACTCAGCACTGTGGACTGTTGGTATGTGGGGTATCAAAAAAATACCCCTTTGACCTTATTTTCAACAGAAATCCCCTCTAAAATTCGCGTGTTCGACTTCAACACATCGACCCTCCCTTGAACGGGACACCGTCGAGAGAAGAATCTGTTGAAGAAACTTTACGCTTTTTACCACAAAAAACATTGGGGTTACGACAAGCTGTTCCGATCTTTCCAAAGGAAAAAACTGTTTTTGCAATGTTTGTGCGGGCAAGGCCATCGTTTTCTTCTGCAGTTGCAGGGGGTATCACCTTGAACCGATTGTGTTTGCCATTTTGACTGCTTTCGGACTTGTGGTCAAAGGGGTGGCAAGCCTCAAAAAATATGACAAAAAAGCAGGGAGGGCCAACTTCGCTCCACACGACAAATTGTCGTTGAAAATAACATTTAAAGCTTCTGGATGCTCTCTTGGCACACCACAGGTGTTTACAATACCCCAAGGGCAACACTTATTTGCCAACGATACGTCGTTCCCAGTCCCAAGAAACGCGAATGCAGTGGAGGGTGAAGGCGACTAATCTTCCTCACTCAGCGCTGCTGACTGTTGGTATGTGGGTATGAAAAAAAATACCCTTTGATAAACCAAGTTTAAAAATTTCGACTGGTAAATACACAATGGTCAAATGGATCAACCTTATTTTCAACAGAAATCCCCCTCATAAAATTCGCGTGTTCGACTTCAACCACATCGACCCCTCCCTTGAACGGGACACCGTCGAGAAGAAGAATCTGTTGAAGAAGCTTTGCGCTTTTTACCACAAAAAACATTGGGGCTACGACAAGTTGTTCCGATCTTCCAAAGGAAAAAACCTGTTTTGCAATGTTGTGGCGGGCAAGGCCATCGTTTCTTCTGCAGTTGCAGGGGGTATCACCTTGAACCCGATTGTGTTTGCCACTTTGACTGCTTTCGGACTTGTGGCCGCAGCACACCCTTGCATTTGCGAACGCAGACGCCATCTTTCCCCCACTTGTTTATTTGTAAATGGAAAGAACTGCTGCCTTGCAGAAACGCCTTTTCAAAAATTTACTACAGCCCGAAACGTTATTGGAAAGGGCTGGCTGCAGTGAAAAAACTAGCCCAAGCTGCAAAAGATTTCGGAAAGTGTGGCCAAACAGTGGTTGCAAAAGCAGGCTCTTGGAAAATCTTTCTTCAACACACCGCGGCACGTTCCTCGGCCGAAGTTTGACGTGCCAACACCCAACGCGGTGCACCAAGCCGACCTGCTCTTCATGCCGCACGACCAAGCCCTCCTGCCTCAAAGCAGAGAGGGCGCAAAACGTTCAAATATGCACTGACTGTGGTTGATGTGGCCAGCCGCTTCAAGGCAGCTGAGCCTCTGGCCTCGAAAAAATTCTGATGAAGGCGTGGGCCTTTGAAAGAATTTACAGGCGCGGGCTCTCAAGTGGACGAAGCTGCTGCAGTGGACCCGGGGCGTGAGTCCAGGGGCTGTTTCCAGAGTCATGGAGAAAACATGGAACAACCATTCGCCGTGGGGGTGTGAAATTCATCGTGACCAGGCGATTGTGGAACGCTTAAAACTTCAAAACTTGAAAAAACTTCAACGCTTCAAAATTTTTGTGCTCGCATCATAACTGGCACAAAAAAGCATGAGCAATATTCGCCAGTATTACGGGAGCTAAAATTGCTACCGATTCATCTTGCCGTTTCAACAGGGATACTTTATGGCCTTTAAATGCGTCAAAAGCTTAGCTCCGCCATACCTATGTAATAAATTTAGAAAGAGATCTGATGTACATTCCTTGGCAACGAGAAATAGTAATCTGTTAAACATTCCATTTTTCAAGTCGGCGTCGGCCAGCGCCTTCCACTATCGGCAACAAACATTGTGGAATGCCCTGTGATGATGACATGAAAGACCTCATTTGGATCCTTTTAAACAAAAAATTGCAGAAACTGCTTTGGGATGATTTTTAATTTTTAGTTAGTGGTTTGTAATTTTTAGATTATATATATAGCTTTTTGAGATAGCCTTTGAATTATTGTAAATAGATACTGAAAAGCCCTGATGGAGTATTTAATAAAGTTTACAAAATACAATTCAACTGCACTCTTGCCGAGCGTCTGTTCGGACACCAGTACACCCTCGAAATGCGGCTGCCGGAGGGTGTGCGGTATGTTGTGTGGGTGGCAGGGCTTCCCAGGGTTATGGCTGCTCTCAACAACCAAACCACCCGGCTGACAGGATTGAAACCTACAGATGCCATCCGGGAACAATCCGTTTACGCACGGCCCGCAACTCTGTATTTCAGACCTGTTGGAATGGCCGAAAAAGTCCTCCCCCTTGGCGTGGAAGTGCGCTATTTGTTTCAACCTGGTGAGTTTGAAGGTGGTGCAAGAAGGGCCACAGACCCTGTTTGGTCTCTGAAATTATTTGAGGTTGAAAGGACCATGGTGAAACCAAACCAGCCGGTGATGTATTGGCTTTCCGATGGGCCGAAACGCAGCTTCGTGCGAGAAGAGTTGATGGTTGTCCACCGAATACCGAGCTCCCTCCTGTCGGCCTAGTTAGATGTGATATTCGATGGGTTCGGTGTGAATTCCGTCTGGCAATACCCACCGCTTGTTGTAGAATGCGCTCAGGCCCAGCTTCTGCTGCACGTAAGTTACCATCCGTCCCTCTTTCATGCGGAAGCCTCTGTTTGTCGCCATATCTTTATGAGCCTCGAGCGCCGCCTTGAAACGTTCCCACCTGATGGCATTCTGCCTCTGGTTCATCCCTTTCATGCTGAACTTGCTTTTGCCCCCGTGGGCGTCCACAAAGTAACACTTCGAACAGAGAGCGATCACTTGGCGTCCCTCACACTCCAGCTTGAACAACCCGGTGGTGCGGCTGCTCCACTTGTCCCACGCAAGCCACTGATTTTTTTCTGCCTCGAATTGGACTCTCATCTTCGGCTTCACAACGTCTTCCAACTTTGCGCAAGAGATCGCCATGTACTTGCTGCCCCTGTCCATCTGGATCAGCTCGAAATTGCTGTGGTCCACGAACTTGCCCACGAAGTCGTGGTAAAACTCGAGCATTCGGAGCTTGGCCAGCTGGTACACCGTGATGCCGACCTGAAACGGCCTTCGGATTTTGATCTGCAGCTTCTGGCTTTCCAGCTCGTACGCATCCCCGATTTCCTCGAGATCTGAGAAGAAAGCGCTTCGCAGCACTCTGTCAACAACCTTTTCATCCTTTGTGTAGATGACGTTTGTTTGGCGCTCCACAGCTTCAATCATTTTTCCATAAGCACTGTTTGAAACACATCTGCCAACAGTGCCTTGCTTTTGTCTGTGTCCCCCGTTCGGCGGGCCTCAATTACCTGCTCCACAAACCAGGTGAAAATCTTTTTCGGTTGGTAATTGATTGTTCGGTGAACTGCTGTGATCTCCACTCCATGGTTGACGTACCAACGGAGGAGTGGGGCATAAACCAACATTTTTTCCGCAGACAAGGCTCCCAACAACTTTCTCCCATCCCCACGGTTTCTGCCGGTGCACTGCAGATAATCCATCACGTGGTCCGGCACAGCTTCCTGTGGCACCTGCTTGTTAATGAAGAAGGGGCACATCTCCTCGACAGCGCCTCGGGCACTTTAAGATCAACTTCTGCGAAACTGAACCACTTTCCCTCCCGCAAGCTTTGAAAAACCTGGGGACCGATCTGACCTTTTGCACTTCAGGGACATGAATAAGGTTTCCTTCCCGCAGGGCATGTACTGAAGCATTGTTGACAAATACAACGTGTTGGCGTCATAGCCCAGAATTTTCCCACAAGGTTTGGGTTCGTCAACTTAATGGGACCTTATTTGTGTGCCCCCGACTTCTTGGTGGCGGGTGAACACGAGGCTCGGCCCTCCAACCACAACTCCTTTCAACATGTCATAGGCTCTTTGCAGGGGCTCCACAGCTCTGCTCCACGCTCAACTGCTCCCCGCAGGAGATAATGAAGACTGCCTCCTGGGATGCTGACGGCGTCTTTCAGAATGTCGATTCCTTTTTCGGAATAGAAGGTTCGCATTTTGTCCAGCGCTTCGAGACCGGATGCGACATCCAGTATGTTGTAATAGCGTAGCCAGTCTGCAAAGGTCTTCATTCCCTTTCTTTGAACACGCGGACACACCCTTTCCATTCCTGGGACGTCAACACCCACTCACCTTTCAAACATGAATACCACTCGGGGTGGTCTGGCAAACCGGGATAATCAAGCTTGTCTGGGCTGTCAAACCACTCGTATAGAAACCACGACTTCACGGTCGAACACCCATAAGCCTTCACCCAACTGTCATAGCTGGTTCCGCCCCAAATAGTTGATTATGTCAAGGAAACAGAACTTCGTAAGAAGAAGGAATATTAATTTGTTTGCATCTTTGGCCACTCTCACTTTCTTCGTCCTTTCAGCAAGGTAATCCGCCAAATGCTCTTTCACAAGATTCAAGTCATATCGGCCAGAGTTGAAACCAAGCACGGGCACTTCATCACACCACCCCGAAATAAGAATTTTTGGGCTTTGGGAAGCAGGTTAAAAGTTTCTGGAAGGAAACCTTTTTGACTTCCTCCCTGATTCTTTCCCCCGCCGTTCGATCTCTTCAACAAACTTGCGGATCAACTCCTTTGGGTCTCTGTCGCAGATGTGTGTGGGTTGACGCTCAAGTGTGTCCCCGATTGAGAAACAGATTGGTTTGTGAGCGTTTTGAATGTGGAGTGTGGGTGTCGGGTCCTTCCTCTTGGTTTTGTCCCCATATGCCTCGAAATCGAAGAGAATCGCGTGTGGATAAGTTCTTGTGAAAATGGGGGCAAGGCTTCTTGTGTTTGTTTGACTCGGCATGACCAAGCTTCGACCACATGAAACCCTGCTTCCCGAAGATTTTGGGTTCGTTCGCATGTTGCTTGGAACAGCTCTTCTCGGGATTTCCCCGCGTTTGTTATTTTGGTGCTGCGGTCGGGGAAACAACGTGGGCACCCGTGCCAGTAACATCCATGGTATTGGAAAACTGTTTTGCTTCCGAGGTGAGGTCCATCCACTGGGCGGCCCAAAATCGACGGTTCACCTCCGTGCCCACTTTGGGCGTGGTGAATGTGGATGCCTCGTTGGTGGGCTTGTCTTTCCAACCAGCGGATTGCTTCGGGAGAGGCAGTTGATTCGGGGAAGAAAGCCTTCTCAAACGCAGTTTGTGGTTTTTCAATTTTTTCATTGGCGCATACCACTACGGTTTCTCCTCGAGAACAGGTTGTGATGTGTCGTTGCAGATGAGTTCCGCTGGCTCTTGTTTGGCAGTGCGGACAAATGTAGTTTTGCCCCAAACTCTCAATCTTCTTCACAACAAATGCATGCCCTTCAAACACACCTATTGTGAGGATGTTTGAGAGTTTTGGATTGGGGTTTCGAAGGAGACGCCAAATTATTTCCTCGCCTTGTTTTTCAGGCTCATAAGCCCAAATCCCCAACCAATCGGAAAAGGGTTTATTATGATTGAAATGTTGTTCAACTTTGTCAAGCTCATCAAGTGAAGTTTTTGGACAATCATGAGGAACAGTTTCAAGTTGATAAAAACTGTTTGCCAATTCTCTCGCCTTTGTGCTTCGGTTGCGTCTGACTCCTTGGTGAACAGCAAGACATCTCCAAAGACAGAGGTTGTCTTGATATGTATCCAAACACACCATTCCATGTCGTCCGTGTGCAAGATCCCTTAGCCAATCCGGCAAAGGACCTGCTCCCATCAGCGGTTGACGGGTGTATATAATCTTGACGGAAACGTCAGAAGGAGCCTCGTAGACCCATTGTGTGTTTGGTCTTTTGAGTTTTGCAAGAGACAGCCTCTTTTCCTCTTTTTCTCGCAGCCAGGTTTCATCAACGGAACGGTGGTTGACCCATCGCGAATCCTCCGACGATTGTTATAATACAACATCAAAGAGCCGTCGTTAATGTTCCTCAGCCAATAGGAAAATGAATGCCAAATATAAAAGGAGGTGTTGGCAACTTCGTTGATCTTGTTCATGAAGGTTTGCGTCTTGTCTGTATTGAGGTCATAGCTGACCCTCCATTTGGTGAACCGACGACCACTTTCGATTTCCACTCCTTCGCACGCGGGGTCACCAAAGGTGTTGCAAGTATTGTTTGGTAATTTGTTTGTTGGTGTGGTACCTCGGGTGGAACTCCGCCAGAAGGGTTTGCTGTGGCGCGGCTGTCATGGCGGGGGTATATTTAGGGGGAAAATATTTTTGGGGGATATGCACAGGCGCCCGCTTTCTGCGAGGCATTGGCACTGGTGGTTCCCCATATCCCCTCTCTCTAATTGGCCGTGCTTGCCTTCCATCAATACTACCCCAAACCCCCCTCTCTCTAATAGTGGCCCCGGTGCTTGGTTGGCTTTTGGGGTGTTGTATCTTGTTGTATCATGTCGGGTTGCCCTTCCCCTTCAGAGCAGTAGAGGGTGGGCTCCGCAAATACAACCGGAGCGCAGCACCCCCCTCCTCACTGGGCTATTTGCGGAGCCCATCCTCTACTACTAATTATTATTATTATTTTTATTAATATATTAGTATCTTTTATTATATCTTTATTATTATTATTAGTAGTAGTCTACGTCGTTCGTCGTCGTCGTAGTAGTAGTCGTAGTAGTAGTAGTAGTAGTAGTAGTAGTAGTAGTAGTAGTATCTTTTATCACATGGGGGTATGATGGCTCACTCCATACGAGAAGACGCTTACAACACACCTGAATACGAGTATCAAGGCAAGATCAAAGAGCTGGGGAAGCTGAAAAAATAAAACTGCTGGACAAAGAGAGATGCGTAAGATAAATATGCACACGAAAATGCAAGTAACTTCACACTGTTCACAATCCCAAATGGCTTTATTCTGGTGCATCAGATAATCAAGTGCACGAGTAAAAGCGGTGTGTACTCAGTTGTTACAACTGAAGAATTGTCGAATTTAATAGCATTCGAAAGAACGACCCTAAGTGATATATTTATCTCTATAGTCACCCTTTATTTTATTTACGCAAACGGTCTTACATACTTGATAAAGAAATGCCTCGTTCACAATAATTCATGTGCACAAGTTTCAGCTTCTTTCTTCTTTTTTTTTTTGAAAATTGTGCTTTTGGGAACGTTTTCAAAAACGGACATTTTGGAGTTTATGCATTTCAAAAACACCCCTGCAAAAAAAACGGAATCATGTTAGAGAGATTAACCACCCACCTTAATGACAAAGGCGAACGGCAGAATGAATCAAACTTTCCCACCATATTGACCGTTCCGCTATAATCGCTAAACTTATGTTTAAGTAATATATCAAAAACGAGTGCGAGTGTTTCATCAGGGGTTCCAAACACCGAGAAACAGATGAAAGCACGACGCCGAAGGCGGAGTGCTTTTATTGTTTCGAGGTGTTTGGAACCCCTGATGAAACGCGAAGCACGAGTTTTTGATACGGCCTCTCAAACTTACATAAAAATACAATGGGATATAGCAAATATATATGCTGTATAATTAGCACCGATTGTTTTAACGAGCAATAGGGAAAACATTCTTTCGCATTTTTCACAACTCTTTGCCGGCATACATTTTGTGGGAGTTTTTGTTAAGTTTGTCATAGAAGTAGCTACATGTACAAAGAGTCAGGGAAAGGTGCCCACCCAATACTTTTTTACGTGATAGCGTGTGTCTGGAGCGTCGGTTGGAAGATGAAAATGTTGCCAAGAAATTGAATCTACTTGAGATTCAGGGTAAAAGAGATGTAATTTTCACGTTACTTTAAAAGATACATGCCAGTTAATAATTGCTTGCATTGAAATTTTTGAGCTTGCTAATTAAAATTCAAGTGTCTTGATCTAATAAAAATTCAAGTGCCTTGATCCGTACTTTCATCGGCTATCAAGATACATGCACCTGACCAAAATGGGGCACTCCGATTGGCTAATACCCTTATGAATAATTAATGAGTTTGAGAACCTTAGTTCAAGATTTTCCGTCAAGTCGTTCATTAGATCTGAGGCTAAACCCATTACATGCAGTTCTTATTCGGTTTCTCGTCGCACCAGGCCGTCCACACGCCATTGTGGTACTTGGGATTAGCATATGGTCATACGGTCTTATTCTATTGAACCATGGTTTTCTTGTACTTCTCCAGCAACTGTAGCAGCATGTTGAGTACGTCTGGCTGTTTGTCTGCAAGATTGGTATACTCGCATGGATCATCCTCTATGTTGAACAAGCACGGTCCGTCATTACGACCGCACGCTGCTGGTTTGGCTGGTGGGGCTGCGCATGTCACTACAGCACTCTTGAGGGTAGGATGAGAGGAATTAAGCCGATGTGAGGGGTTTTGCTCCAGGCTGGGGGAGGGTACCAGCCATCGTGACCTTCGCCTAGAAGATGATGCAAAGAAAACGGGTTTAATCATTCATATTAGTTCAAACAACACGGCATCGTTGAATGTTGAAAGCAGCTAGCTGTTCACGTTCAAGTGTGATCAAATGACCAACAACGCAATAGCATCTCTGAACATCTTTGGTCGTCATTTCAAAAAAAAAATTCCTTCTTCACGAAAATCCCTTTTTCATCGACATTGTTTAAAATCAAATCTGCTACGCATTAGCTATAAGCCTCTCTCTCCTGTAATGTTAAATTCAAAAGAGCTGGAAGCTAAGTTATCTCTAACCCGGCCCCTTCTACTACTTCCCTGACCATCAAGAAATTTGGGCTCCATCTGCCTGTCTGTTTGCAAATTTGCTTGTTTCAGTGTCTGCCTGCCTGCCTGTCTGTCCTTTTGTCACACTACAAGACTCCTGTTTTTTGCCCGAATGTGTGTCTCTGTTTCTATGTACTACCCTCACTAGGAAAGTCTTCCTTTGCACACAATCATTAAAAGAAACATACTTTCATTAACCAGAAGTTTCCATTGTCGGTAACGCAAGGCCGCCGTCCAATCGACAGGATCAATGTTATGCACCAGTTCCGTTCTCGGCGACGCTTTTCCCTGTGACAGCGTGGGCCACATATCAAGACCGTCTATACCAGTAAGGTTACTTATGTCCCCTCCGCGAGCCCATACAGGGTAGGAGCCAATCGGTAAGGTGCATTAGGTCCATGCTCACGCGGCCTTTGGATTCTAAAAGGGGACTGTGAATGAACGACGCTCCTCGTATGCCACCTGTTAAAAGAAGCGACATTAATGTAAGGCTTTTAAGGAGAAGATCGCCGTAATTGCTGCCTTTTACTGACCATCCGTACTCTATTTAAAGAACGAAGATGTGGAATGAATACGGCTGAGGTCAGCATTTCATTCTGAAATCACAAGTAAAATTATTTTAAAAAAATGGATATCTTCCATACGAAGATTTGAGAGATGATTGTGTGGCGGTGAGAGTAAAAGCACAATTTCATTCAAATCATCCAGATCACCATCGTTTGCTTCTGGCTTTGCAGAAGCCTCTACCAGGGAGCCTCCAAGCACGTTTAAAGGGAACCTCCACTCTTTACAACAAATTCACGCTAAATTGTTGGAAATAATTACTAGCTTCTAAATTTTGTTTTGAAACGTGGATATAACATTTTGTTTGTACACTTAAATGTTACATTTAAGTGTACAAACAAAATCGATATCATTATCGCCTGTTTTCGCTTTCAAATTTCCCGGGCGCGGCAAATGAAGCAGAAAACCCTTTGTGTTAAACAATAGGGCAACCATTACACGTCATCAAATCCCAAATGGCCACCCGGGAAATAGGCGATGATGGTATTCATTTTTGTACACTTAAATGTTACATCCACGTTTTAAAACAAAATTTGAAATCTAGTAATAATTTTCAACAATTTAGCGTCAATTTGTTGTAAGAGTGGAGGTTCCCTTTAACGCTTTCGCTTTTGTACACAGAACCGTACAAACCTTCCCACAAAGTGTACTTGGTTCCTCTTAGTGGATAGTTGCAGGCTGTATTCAGGTTTACGCCATTTGCAGGACCACCATTGTCTGTGCTAAACACTATTATTGAGTTGTCATACATTCCCCTGGCTTTGAGAGTGTCCAGCACCTAACAGAAAAACAACGAACATATTGAGTGGGAAAATGAGTGAAGTCATGAGAAGGATCTGTTTTAGTGATACTCCAGAGCTGTGCTCTAGCAGTGCCTGCTGGTTCCTGGCAACTTACTTTTACCCTTGGGCGACTAGGGAAAATACGTTTTGCATAAAACTCATATGCTGGACAACCTAGATTTCACAAGTTTAGGACTTTGGGCTACCTACAATTTCTCTTAGAGAACAGCCTCGTACTCAGTGAAAATTTCTACAATCCTGAGCAAAAGTCATCAACAAAGGCTTGCTGACACTTTTCAATGGATACCCATCGCTGTTCTTTGGTGAATGTTCTCTAATTTCGTAGCCTATTCTTAGTAAATAGATGATGGAGTAAAACAAAGTCCGTGCGCCCGACAAAATCATTTTTGAATCATCGGACTGCACGTTTTTCTTTTCCTTAATTGCTTTGGTCTTCAATCACCCAACGGACTTGTGTTGAGGTTCTTTTCGCGGCAGGGACAACCTTTTTGTTTTGTCTGGCGTAACGAAAGAAGATAATAATGACGGTCGCTGTCGTAGTTGACAAGTTTTAAAAATCGTTAGATCGTTTCCGTGGCACGTTGCCTTTAGCCGTTTTGCAACAGTAACAGTTTCTTGACTTTGCCACCCCTCGCTGCAATCAATTCTTTTTACCATACAGAATTTGGTGGTCACGTGATCAGGCCCAACCAGGGTCTCTCCCTCGACGATAAGGGATGAAAGGAGAGAGAGCCTGGGTTCGAGGTTGGATGCCACAGAGAAAGTTTTTGACAGGATAGATTCCATTGAGGACTACAACACCCTTGCCTCTTTAAAGTGGCGCGGGGTTTATCAGACCGTTTCAGACGTAAAGGGCCTTTGCAAACTCTTTGCGAATAGTGTGTGGTGTTTCTCCTTAGGCTCCTTAATGTCCTCAAGTTCCACGACAAAACAATAAACTTCTCCTTAGTTCCTAAATGTCCTCAAGTACCACGACAAAACAACCACACAAGACTTATTTCCATGGCGTAAGCGCTTGTCCCCTAAATCCGGGGACTTTTATTTGAAACTCTCGCTGTCAGTGTGCCAATCAATCCGCGCACAAACATAACATCCGGTGAAAATAAATTTCCGGTTTGCTTTACAAAAAAAAATACTCTTTTATAAGAAAAAAATGGGGGAAAGAAAATAATCCTGAACATGTAAGTCTTTTACCTGTACGTGCACTTTGCCCAATGACGCAATACCGTGAACGGAACTATAGGCGGTGCAAGCAACCAGCGTGATCTTACCAGTTATTGTTAAGACCCTGGTCTGCCTGGAGTTCGAACACACGACCTTTGGCTCTGCAGAACTTTCCGAGCTCCACATTTAGCTAACCGGATGAAGGTTACATCACACAAGATGTTACAAAGATTGCGCATAGTGTGCACAGTTTACCTTTCCAACAGATTGATCCAGTGCAGTAGCCATCGCTGCAAAAATTCTACGATTCTCATCCTGAATGCTGTCTTTAAACTTGTTAATCAAATCCTGTGGAGCTTGCATTGGTTGATGCGCCAGTGCGCTATGTACAGCTTCGTGAGCCAAGTACAGGAACAGCGGCTGGGATGGGTTATGCGAATTGATAACATTCACTGCTTGGTCTGTGAAGAGATTGGTACGGTAGTTTCCCCACTGATCAAAAACGGGCTGAAAAAGAAGAAAATTTATTTTTTTCTTTTCTTTTTCTTCTTTTTCACAGAAAGCTTGAGGTAAGACTTGATCAGATGTATTTGGCTTCATAAATAGATTTTGTGACGACTGGTCTGATAGATCCAGACCAGCAAGGAGTGAATAGCTGCCTGGATTTCATAATCAAATCCTGTGGAGCTTGCATTGGTTGATGCGCCAGTGCGCTATGTACAGCTTCGTGAGCCAAGTACAGGAACAGCGGCTGGAATGGGTTATGCGAATTGATAACATTCACTGCTTGGTCTGTGAAGAGATTGGTACGGTAGTTTCCCCACTGATCAAAAACGGGCTGAAAAAAGAAAGAAATTTATTTTTTCTTTCTTTTTCTTCTTTTTCACAGAAAGCTTGAGGTAAGACTTGATCAGATGTATTTGGCTTCATAAATAGATTTTGTGACGACTGGTCTGATAGATCCAGACCAGCAAGGAGTGAATAGCTGCCTGGATTTCAGAGTAAATATATGGCAGCATAACCGTGCAAATGTTGTTTCTCGTCGTATAGCACGGACGAGAGTAAGTCTTGCATCGGTGTAGAGTTTTGAACCGGTCTCTGACTTAAGGATTAATAAATAGGTATGTATGTACGTCAATGAAACCTAACCTATAATGTAAGTAACTGGTTAATTCATGCCCAAAACAAACAAACAAACAAACATATAAAACAAAACAAAAGAAGAGGGTAATCGTGAGTGAAAACAACAATAAAAAACAAACACACGTCGCACTGCTGTGAATGAAAAGTCCATGATTCTGATTCATTCTATGGAACAGTAAATCTCTTTTTTTTTTCTGTTCTGCCCGTGATTCAAATGGATCATAAAATCTGTAGGTGGCTCAAGGGTTACCAATGCTTTTACATTTCACACTCCCAGACAGTCAACAACTGCAATGAAGCATACAGATGCATCTTGACAGCAATGTTGACGGATTTTGAAAGCCCTTTAAATTGAACGCACAGTATTGTAATGCCATCAAATGCCAGCAATATTAAAGATACTGATTACAAGTCACCAGATTTTACCTCAGTGTTATTTCTCAGGTCCAGTCCCCAGCCATCATACTCGGACTCAGAGTGATCCCAGTAGTCCCCAGCCCCCAGCCAGTAACCAAAGAATGAATCAAATCCACGCTTGGTTCGGGGTGTAGTCATACTTGAAGAATCCGAGATGCCACTGCAATTCAAGAATTTTGCTAATGAACAAGCTGCCAAAGAAATTTCACCTGACGACTTTCGATTTTCCTCAAATTAATTTTTAATTTACTTCTCTGGAAGCCAAATTGGAAGGTGTTTTTCTATTCCAATGAGCACGTTTTCTTCAGGTCTTGAGAGCTAAAAGAAGGAAGAAAGCTGAAGAAGGGAGTATTGACAGAAAGAAGGATGGAAGGAAGTAGGGAGGGAAGGAGTGGAAGGAGGGAGGGGAGGGAGGTATGTTGGGATGGAGGGAGGAGGGAGTGAGACACGGGGGATGAAAATAAGAAACAGAAGAAAGGAAAAAGGAAGTAGGGTTTAAAATTACAAAGAAAACCAGCATTATGATTGGCAAACAATGTATCCCAAGAATTTTAAACTATGGTAACCAATCTTGCATATGGTTAGCCTGGATGCAGACATCTCCTATTTCAATTGTTGAAGGAAATAAGAGACAACTGCATGCAGGCTTGCATGTGGTATATCATGCACACATGCACTGCAATTAACATATAAAATTGTTACCTTGCCTACAGCATGTGTAGCATAGCCCAGTTCCTTAAGGTACTGAGGAAGCAATTTCTCTTCCAGACCTAAACCAAAAGGTTGTCCACCCATGATAACACCATGATGCATCCCTGAAACGACCATTAGCCAATAGGAATTGGTATTAAAAATAATACTATACAAAAAGTACAAAATGTAAAGTTACACAACTGCACTTGATCAAGGTTTACAGTGGCAACAAGTGAACAGCCTGCTTAGCAAATAATGTAATTTTCATGCACTTTACTCCAAATGAGGTGCTGCTTTGTCCAGCAACAAAGTGCAAGTTGCTCAGTTGGTATAGCACCAGACTGCTGATTGAAAGGTCGCAGTTTAGAACACCAAACCAGACCACAGTCTAAAATAATTATTCAATTGGTGAGATCACACTGACTGGTGTATTCAATATCTGCCTCAGTTCATATGATAGCATCATCAGGCAGTGACGTTAAGCCATTGGCCTTGTCTCTGTCACCTCCAGCAAAAATTTAAAGGGGACGTAAAAGAATACAAAGACTTAATTAAAAGAGTATAGAACATAGTTCCCAGAGCTGTGGCATGTCCTATCACGCATCTCAGGGTTGGTGTCAAAACTAAGTGGGTGCCCATAGAGCAGGGTTCCACTGTACTACTGTATATGATTAGGTACATAATGAACAGAAGCTTACATTTGTCTACATGATTAACACAGACTTCCAATAGAGGAATCAAGAGTAAAGTATAGCTTTTCAGCCAAGAAACAGTGCAACTAACAGCCTCTATTGGACAAAGTAATTTTGCACTTCTTAACAGCTGCCAATTTCTTTGCCTCTGATACATAACAGCTGCCACTGTCTCCAGGGCTTGGGAGATTGCTCTAAAGTCCTTTTCACCAGAGGCGCGGCGAAACGTACATATTGGGACAACAAGGCTACATTTGTTATCTATATAGAAGCATACTTGTCCTCAAGCTAATATCCATTCAGATCTAGGAGTTGCCACTGAGCTTCAATTCACTAAAATGTTCAAATACAGTACCTGTGTGTATAGGATATTTGCCAGTCATTATGGCACTGCGAGTTGGTGAACAAATTGGTGACACATAATAGTTGTTCAAGATGACACCGCCATTTGCCAGGCCATCAATATTAGGGGTCGGAATTTGCTTGGATCCATGGAAACTCACATCATCCCAACCCTAGTTTTAAAGATCATCACATCATCTGCTGTTAATAAATAATTCGATGCACAGCGTGTATATTATAACCTTCTCAAACATTTGGAGAAAAGGTATTAGAACTCAGAAACCTCATGGTTTTACATTCAAATAATTGTGCCCAGCAGATGGGCCTGACATAATGCACAAAACACACAGCATATGTATATGTTGTGGTTCAATTTTATCCTTGGTTTAAATTGTTTTTTCCCTTTGTTTTAAACTAATTATAATTATACCTTACCATACAATACCATGCCCAAAAAGAAAGGGAGAGAAAATTTAAACCAAGGATAATATTGAACCCCAACATATGCACCACAACTCAATAAGTACATGGTTTATGTAAACTGCAAGGAGACATACAAGGATTCATGCAGAATATATCGTAGAATTGGATCAGCTGGATTTCATTCTTCAGCTACTAAGAAAATAGATTTCATTTGGTGGATATATGAAAATATAATTTAAGATAGAATAAAATAAAACCACTAAGAAATCTGCCGTATCTCTTTTAATTTACAAATAATGTTAAATTATCATTGTACTATTTATGCTCCTGAAACACATGTCTGAAAATCATGTGCCCCTTTCTATTTCTTATATGAGGCCACAAACAAATAAATGGTGTAATCCTTGTATTTTGATTTGTCTAGAGGAGTTTGCAATTAAAATTTAGATACACAAATGACATCACACGCCATAAAAACAATGTATAAAACAAATAGAAATCCATTTTGACTGATAACGCATGGAGGACGCGATAATGTGGTAAGAACATCAGTAAGTAACTTCTTTGTTCTTACCATGTTTTGACATCACTCATGCATTATCAGAGTATGCACTAGCACTGCCAAATGGATTATCTACTGTCTTGTTAAATAATGTATTACACTCTGATATATTTTCAGTACAGCATGAAATAATGCTCACCAAATCATCAGCAAGAATAAATATGATATGAGGTTGGCTAGAATTCTTGCCTTCTACAGGCGATTGCAGGGACAAAAGTACTCCCAGGTAAAGAAAGATCAACATGTTGACTTAACAACCAGTGTTTCCCTTGGCAGAAATTTGACACTGAAGGATAAATGGGAGACAATAATATTAGAAAAACATCAGTTTAAGAGTAAATTTATTTTCACTACTTTTTTTACTTTATGAGTACTGGGATTGTGTCATATTGTTTGGCGCTGATCTGCAAGTTACGAATACTACACCCCCAACCCCTCTTTTCACAAAGCCTCCAGCTAACTACTTCATCCTCCACCTCACCCCATCCCCCACTGGAAATCCCCAGTTGGTAAAATGAGAGGCCTACTAAATCACTGCACAACTGCTATAGGCTAGAAAATATGCTTACATACTGATCAAGACAGAATCATTAATTTGCATTAGTAACAATCTCACTGGACTGAAAGAGAGGTTTTTAAATCATTGATATTTACTGGGGCATCCAACGGCAAGTTTCGGTAGATATCTGTTTGGTGGAGGGTAGTTTGCCTTAGGCTAACTCGGCGTCAATTAAAGAGTGCACTCAGATTTTCATAACTGAAATGTCAGGCCTAAACAGATTTGCATATCGAAAGAAATCATAGCTATATAGCCCCTGAGGTTTTCAGAAAGGTCATAATTGCTGCTTTTGGCAGTCTAAAATTAATGTCAGCTAGCATTTTTGAAAAGAAAATTGTTCCCTTGAAAGTTAGTTAACACTTTCTCAAAGGTAGATTTTGTTCCCTAACATTTTCGGGCAAATATTAAAATATCAGCTAAGGAAACCGAACAGATCAAATTCTTTTCTGCCAGTGGCTAATTAACGAAAACATCACTTTAAACAGTCTTCAAACACCATAAGGTACTTAAATTGCCTTTCTACAGCTTTTGGTTGATTTAGCTCGTTGGGTGCTTCTGTATTTTATGGATTATTATTTTTAGCGTACGTAAGCTTATGTATTTTACTCTTTAATGAACTGTAGCCTTTAATATTAATTCATTTATTTTATACTGATGTGATGCTGAGAGTTCAGGGCACCCAACGAGCCAAATCAACCAAAAGCTGTAGAAAGGCATTTTTAAATACCTTGTGGTGTTTGAAGTCTGTTTAAAGTGATTGTTTCATAAGCTTTAGAAGAAGTTCATAGCTGATTGCCCTGAAATGAACTTTGCACGAGCGTTCTATGGAATTATTTTCTTTCCGAAAATGCTAGCTGACGTTTTTGACTGCCAAAAACGGCAATTACGACCTTTCCGAAAAGCTCAGGGGCTATGATTTCCCAATTGTGAATCTTTTAGGCCACGTTTTAGTTACGAAAATCCGAGTGCACTCTTTAATCGACGCCGAAAGTCCAAGGCGAATTACCCTCCACCGAACTGATATCTACCGAAACTTGCCGTTGGGTGCCCCTGCGAGTTGCCCGCTACTAAATAAAGTAAAGTTGCATGTTCTGTGGCAATAAATTATAACAGGTGTTGAAGTAGACGAGAAAATACATTTTATACTGTAAGCTTATAGAATGGTGGACCAGTAGGCAAATATTGCTAGTCAGCTTTGGTTAGATCCTTTCTAACGTGCACCAGCTTTACTTAGCCCTTACAAATAAATAAACTAATAAATCGTTAAACTGAGAATTTAAAGCGAAGAGATCATAGTTTGCAATTCACCTCGACAAGGCGTCAGGATCCGGTAGGTGAAAATATTTCCGCTTGCAGTTGTTAGATGGTCTCTTGGATCAATGTGACAATCATGTGATAGCTGGCATCTTCTCCAAGAGCAGACTCGTACCCAGTCGCTATTTACGTGTTTTATGGGGAGAGAAGATTGGATACGAGGATGGATTGAGGCGCGCGGGGTGTCGTGGGAAGAGGCGAAGGAAAAATTGGCCATGTTCTAAACGAGTGAGGGCCTGGGAATGAGTTTTAAAATTTATCGATTGGAAGAAATTGTTGACACGGCATGAAAGAGCATCTCAAAAATGGTCACCTTACCAACTTTGACGCTTTTCAGTTGAATTGGAGCTGAAACAAAAGCTTTTGAAAATTGTGAAAATTAGAGACTTTGTATGAAAACGTAAAGCTTGTGGGATGTGGCTGGAGTGACAAGGATACTTCACAAATTAATGTGATCAAGTAAGCTGAAGCCACTCTAAGGGCACTGAGGCCACAAGGTAGCGGGCATTACCCCTTAAATCTACCAAAGCAAAGATTGAGCCCAAGGATTAGAAGGCGTACACACACAGAGAGAATATACAGATCTTCAACCTTCAGGAAATTAGAGGTGAGACACCCCGCCATCAGTACAGAAGAATTAGTAAGATCAATATGCTTGAAGAAAAATGAATATCTCGAAAGAAGATGTAGACGACATCCGATTTGAGCGTGTCCACCGTTTGCCGACTCGCCAAAACTCTGATAATTCTGCTAAGCCTCGACCAATAATTGCTAAATTCAGCTTTTACCAAGACAAGCAGTTTGTTTGGTCTTCAGTCAAAAATTTGAAAAATACTGGAATTGGACTTTCTCATGATTATCCCAAAGAAATAGACGACATTCATGGAAAATTATACCCGGTTCTGAAAAAAGCTAAGCGAGAGAAACAACAAGCCTTCTTCAAGGTTGACAAATTAATAATAAATGGTCAAGTTTTATGAGCAGTGCCCAAGCAGATGCAGAGCTGTAGTGATTAAATGCACGCCAGATGGTAGCCTCCTTCGCAGACGTCTTTGGGCTCGTCACGCGTTCCTTGCCCACGAACGTCTGCTGAACTGAACTGCCACTTCCGTTCGTCGGCGGTTAGCCTTTGTTTTGAACAAACCAATAACGAGCTGCGTAAGAATGGAAATCGACACCCGATTCACGTGCATCGTCTGTGAAAATAATCCAGGGGTCGAAGTCCTACATTCCATAAATTGGAAAACGAACTATGACTGGCTAACCGCCGCGAATGGAAGTGGTAGTTCATTTCAGAAGACGTTCGTGGGCAAGGAACGCGTGACGAGCCCAAAGACGTCTGCGAAGGAGGCTAGCCAGATGGTTGATTCATGTATTTGTGTTTACTTTTTTTGTATTTTACTCAGTTCCTTTTATCAGTGTCATACTAATCTCGGTATTGTTAGCTGTACTTATTTTTAGGTGGAGTCTGTTCTTTCAAGGGTTTAGGTTCAGTTGCATCTGCGCGGTTTTTTTCTTCGAATCTTATTTGTTTTTTGATCTTTCAACGCCTCTTGAATTATGATTTTGAATTTGCATTTACAGTTACCACCTCGAATACTCCATTAGCACTTTTCCCTTTTTTTCCTTCTTCTGCAGTCTCATTAGTGACACCAGTAAGATTATAAAATGACTGAGGCGCTTAAATTGCTATCACTAAATGTAAAGGGCATAAGCAACTTTCAAAAAGAAGAGCAATTTTCACTTAGCGCCGGAAACGCGCAGACATTTCTTTTCTGCAAGAAACTCATTCTACAGCAACAGCAGAAAATCAGTGGAAGAACGAATGGGGTGCAGAGCTCATAACTTGCCACGGCAGTTCAAATTCTCGTGGTGTGGCAATTCTAATTAAGAAAGGCGTTGATTGTACTATACACAAACAAATTCTTGATCCTTTGGGACGTTATATTGTTCTAAAAGCTGAAATCAAAGATAAGATGCATGTGTTAATAAATGTATGTGCGCCAAACAAGGATAAAGACATTGTTACCTTCCTCAACAAACTACTTTTTACAGTACAAAATGAGGACCTAGATTCCGAAAATAACATCGTTATTGGTGCGATTTTAACTGCCCACTTAATCCCTACTATCGACAAGAAAGGCGGCATTCTTATTGAACGAAAATCCGTTACTTCCTGTATCGATTGCTTGAAAAGTGAACTTGATTTAGTAGATATTTGGAGAATTAAAAACCCAGACACAAAGAGTTTTACATGGAGCGTCTTGACTATTGGTTAATTTCGAATAACTTAACTGATTCGGTACAACTGACGGATATAATTCCAGCAATAAGAACATATCACGATGCGATCTTTTTAGACATAGGCGAAAAGCTTGACCATGTGGGTAGAGGACGAAGTTACTGGAAGATGAATTGCTCTTTACTAGACGATGAAGAATATGTTAACAGTACAACCGAAAATGATTCCAGTGTGGATTGCAGAAGGACGGGAAGAACTTTCTGATGACCGATGTGTGTGGGATTGGGTCAAATATAATATACGAGCTCATGCTATCCGTCACTCCAGTAGAAAGGCAAAGCAAAGAAAAGAAACGGAAACAAAACTCCAAAATGAACTTAACGTAGCAAAGAGAGCTTTCGAAAGTAACCCCAGTGACTCCAATGCTACTTTGTTTGATGTTGCTCAGAAACAACTAGAATCATTTTATGAAGTGAAAACCAGAGGAATTATTGTACGTGCACGTGCTAGATGGCACGAATACGGCGAGAAGAGCACAAATACTTTTTAAATTTAGAAAAGAGAAATCACGTCAAGAAGCACCAACGTAAATTGCTTATAAACGGTGTAATTAAAACAGATCCATCCTGCATACTAAATGAGGTAGAACAATTTTACTGTGACTTGTACAAGAGTAATAACAATCGTCCGGATATCGCAATTAAAATTGATTCCTTTTTAAGTAATCTAAATATACCTAAACTTTCCGAAGAAGAGAAAATCTCCTGTGAAGGTAAAATCACTTCTGTTTTCGTCTTCTTGATACGTTTCAAATTAACAAAGCCCCAGGGAATGATGGAATTCCAATCGAATTCTACAAAAAAAATTTGGCCTTTAATCAATGATTGCTTTATTAGGTGTGCAAATGAGTGCTTCGAAAAAGGAGAGATGTCCCATTCTCAAAAGCATGCGATTATCACGCTTATTGAGAAAAAAAGGAAAAGATCGTTCTGTTATTGAAAACTGGCGTCCTATTTCTCTCGTTAACGTTGATGCAAAAATACTGTCTAAGGTAATTGCCTCGAGACTAAAAAATGTTTTGCCTCATATCATTCATCATAATCAAACAGGATATATTAAAGATCGTTTTATAGGTGAAACTATCCGCTCCATCTATGACATTATGGATTGGACTGTCAATGAAAACATTCCCGGTTTAATGATTTTCATTGATTTCCACAAGGCATTTGATAGCATTGAATGGGATTTCCTTTTTAAATGTATTGAAGCTTTCAATTATGGTTCTGATTTCCTTCGCTGGGTAAAACTGTTCTACAACAATATACAAAGCTGTATTATGAACAACGGCATGACTTCAAAATTCTTTAAGGGTAAGGTAACACGCGTTTCGGTAATAAATGAATACGAGGAAGGTGGATTAAAAATGATCGATTTAGATTGCATAATAAAGTCCTTAAGGTTGGCATGGCTAAAGCGTATATTTGAAGGCCAGAATGGAACATGGAAAACCTACCTACAGCACTTGCTAGAACCCATGCGAGGCTTTTTCTTTTTAAACTGCAACTATGATATTAAGGATTACAAAATCTCTTCTAAGTTCTAAGTTGGGAAACTGTTCCTATGGGACTGCAGAAGAACCCAAATTCGACCCAAAATCCAAGGATTTCAAAGTAAAGTAGTCATCAAACATGAAACCGAAAGAAAGATCAATAACACAAACTTCTTTAAGAAAAAGTGGGTACTATCCCCAGTTAATTGAAGATTTGCATCAAAAATAGATTTTTGTGTGCTATTTACAATTGTAAGTGCAACTGTAACCCATTGTAAGTCTCTTTTTCTTTTTTACTTCGTTAGTAGCAGCATTTAATTTAATATTGTAACCATTATGTGTAACTAGTAAGTGATTTTAGTTTTGTAAATTAGGTTAGTAGTTTAAGTTAGTATTGTAAGTATTGTAAGTAGAGTTAGTATTCTAAAGTTAATAAAAGTGGACGAAAAAAAAAAAGAACAAAAAGTTTACTCTATCTCGCAAGCTTCATGGGAACGAAACCAAAACATATTTGGAGCACATTTATCAAAAACATGCTATGGAGGTAAGATTGTAAAAAAGAATTATCGTGGTATCAGATTGTTATGAATTAGTCGAGTCAATTTTTACGAATCTTTATTTATTTCAGCACAGCGATGATCCAACCTTCATGAAAATGTCTACAATTTACCAGCCGTTAAATTTGCAGCTGAGAGTTTGAAACTGTCAAGCTGATGGGGTTTTGCCTGCTACATCTGATGGTGTGTTGCAGCCTTTTATCTGGGCGCCACGCTCAGGGAAAAAGATGTCTGTGTCAAGCAGTGAATTTTTCTTCGAGTTCTTAGTGTGGGAGATAAATGTAACCGACCACCTATGCAAGGAAACTGGCATTGAACAAGAGATAACATCCATTATAGTATCAGCTATCCATTCAATGCGAGTAAAGAAACTACAATATACCTTCCTTTCTTGGTTACTTTTACTCTTTCATTTGTAGTACTAAACTAACTTTGCACTGTATTTAAGCTTACATGTAAATAATTAAATAAGCCAGATGGGATACTACACATGTATATGATGTCCCTTATCCAAAAAGAAAAGCTGTTAATAAATCTTCCAGAACTGTATAACATCTTGTGAGGGTGTCTCTTCTTTTGTTCATTGATATCCATAAACATGCTCTCTTGACCTTTTTTCTCCTTTGTACATGTAACTATTTTTTTCTTATGAGAAGTGCTTGCTTAATAATCTAATGGCCTATCACTGACACCTATATTATTTATTAATGCAGTTCTCAGATTGGCTACGCTACTCGCCATCTATTCTGTGATAGACAGTGAGTAGCGTTTGTCAACAAAAAGCCACCGCTTCTTTGCGTTTTCGAAGTGTCTATGTGGAAGATTTAGAAAATTTACGTGTTAGCACATTAGCATTAGCTCTACCATCATGTGCCACCATTCTGGAAAATTGTCATACAATTTCTTGTTGAAGTTGTCTTTCACCTTTTGACACACATTGATAAACATGTTTGAAACATTTTTTGACAAATCCCTTCAGTAGTGTAGATCTTTGGACTTGAACAGCTAGCCAGGTGCGTCGGTGAAAAAATCTTCGTTTAAACAAAACCACATTACCAGCACTTGGTCGGGCAGTGAATCTTGTTCCGTGCGCTTCTTACCGGTAAACAACCCAAAGGTTTCAGAGTATGACTCTCCAGTGCTGTCAATAGACCGAACATTTAACGTCGACCGCTTCAGCATAGAGACAGTGGTATGTCCTGGGTTAAGAACAGACAAGGTAGTTGTGGTCTGCAATAACAATGTGTTTTTAATATGGGTTTAGCACTTACAATAATTGTAAATCCCAATACCATACGATTTTCTCTTAGCAGCTGCTGCTGGACTTCTTAAAAAACACCCCAAAGGTTTCAGAGTATGACTGTCTAGTGCTGTTAATGGACTGAACATTTAACATCAACACAAAGGAAATCAAATACAAGAAAACCCTTCCAAAAAATAATTTCTTTCTTAAATAAACTATGATTTATAAGATACCTTGTTTACCTAATGTAACCTGTTGGTACGGCGTGTTTGCGCTGCGTAGAAAACGTGACTTTCGCTTCCTCCGTAGGGCGGGGAGCCATATCCGTTTCCTTGTCTCGGTCTCTTAAAAAGGAAAACGTTATACAACTATAATGGCACGATTATATATTATTCATCATTGAACTCGATAAATACTTAAGCTTGAGCTTATGACTCTCAAGCTTTGTTGCATTCCACCAACAATGGGATAAGTCGAACGTGTGCCATATATAAGATATCTGTATAAAAGGTCAAGATCTGACTGTGATATTCAGTAACCTTCGATCCACAATTCACTGAACGAACTGTCCAAATCGCCCACATCGTCTTCCCGCGAATGTTTCCGCGAAGAAGCCATTACGGCAGCACGACATCACCACCCAACAAAACAGAAAACATTCTTTGGACGAACGCTCTAGTTCGTTAAATAACTAAACAAGAACTCGCAGTGAATTTTGACGACAAGAAATGTCTACAACTCCGTTTTCTTGAAAAAGAGCACTGCACGGTTCCACGCATGATGGCACGGATCTATCAATCGAAATCTGCCAGTCGCTATTTTTCCTTCATGTTTCTAATTCGAAAATGGTAAAACCAGACGCTGTTATTTCAGGTATATCAAACCGACGTTTCGGCAATACTGCCTTCTTCAGGGTGCGAAACTAAATACCGTTAAAAGGTTCGTCAAAATTAGCTCACGTGTCTGATTGCAACACTCGCTCGTGTGCCACATGAAATTGCGCGCGTTGCCGCGCGAATAGGTAAAATAAAGGGAGTGATTCACATGAAACTAAATTCTTGGTTAAGGCCACTAGGACCCACAGTCCCATATTTGAAAATGACATGATAAAGTAACTACGCTGCGCAGGATTTTCAATCGCTATTTTTCCTTCGCCTCTTCCCACGACACCCCGCCCGCCTCAATCCATCCTCGTATCCAATCTTCTCTCCCCATAAAACATGTAAATAGCGACTGGGTACGAGTCTGCTCCAATTGCAAGAGCCTTGGAAATGGAGAAGACCCTGGGAATAAATGACAATCCCAAAGTACATACATGACGTCAGTCTCATCTTATGAATATTCGCTGCTCAACTGCTTGTTCACAGTCTTACTTAGCCCGGCCCGGCGTGAACCATATCGATAATCGATGTGCTTATTTGTGAGGGTTCTGCCAATCCAGAAGCAGAATGAACAGAATAAACAGAATACGGTTTACGCGGAATACGCAGAAAAACAGGATATGCGTTCTTTTGGGAAAGTTTTGGCGGGAAATGGACATGTGGACATGCGAATTGCATTTTTCAGCCCTATCATAGCGCGGGCAACTACTGCGCGTGACTCGACACCGGAAGTCAGGTACACACACTCGGTAACCATTCTGCGCGCTGGTGTTTGGTCATTTCCGTCGAGAGCATTATGTATTAGGAATATGGATTCTCTTGGGAAACGGTATACGCGGGTATTCTCTTATTCCTCAACTGGAGTAGAATCACCAGAATAGTCCCAAAACACGCACCGTTAGGTTCCACTCTATGATGATCAATAAACTCTGAACAAGTTGGGCAAGTTGGTCCTACAGGGAATGTTTGTTGGTATAAATTATTTAAAACATATCTTCTCCAACCCAAGGTCCGACATACTGGAGTTGTTGTTCATGACATGCTCGATATGTCGTCAATTTTAATGAATTGAATTTTGCCATCAAAATGGTGAAAAATTCTGAAAAGGTATGTGAAGAAATGAAATTGTAATTCATTCGGCAACTTCCGGCTTCCACTTATCAGCTTCACTCGCCAAATGCTTCAGTGTCTTTCAGAGGCGCCCTTACACAAGTAAGTTTTGTCCCCGTTTTTCTAAGTTCTACATGTGTTTAAAATCGCCGCTCTCACCCAACAGTGTGGTAAGTGAAAGGCTTTATTGAGAATTTATTACAACGCCTTGAAATGCTGAGCACCATCGAAGGCCAAGCGAGACGAAATGAAAGAGATACTCGCCTGCCAATGTTGCTTTCTTCATCGAATCCTGCAACGGAACGAGTTTCAGCGGGCATCGCATTCACTCCATAGGCCCGAGGAACTGATAGCGTGCAGTTACAGCAGCTGCGCTCGCTCCTGATATCCGGGCTCGGCTAGAGAATTGGAATATCCTCATCCATCCATAAAATGGCAGACATCAGTTCACCGATAATTTTAACCCGCGATTTGAAATTATTTATATAATTTGAGATTGAACGATGTTTGTTGTCTTCAGATCGCTCTTGTGAAAAACTATTGATTTTGAGAGGGATGTCAACGCAATTGGGCGCCTGCATATTTGAGAACGAGTTTGAGACCTATGATGAGAATGCATGCGGGTACGACTTTCCAAATGTTGATCCAATCTCTTAGGTCATCTCTTGTCACACCTGTTTTTCATTTTTACAATCTTATTATCCATTGTTAATTAATAAGGAAAAGAAAAAGGGCTCCAGAATAGTGACTGCTTTAACGTTTACAAAGTTGTACTCCCGGGGGAGGTACTCCAAGAAAAATTGGGTGTGTGTGTGTGGCCCGCTTCCTGAAAACATTACCCTATTTCAGTCCAAAATCTGTGATTTTCGCTACTCTATTTCAGATCTGACTACAAATTCGATACCCTATTTCATACTTTTTTCACGTACACGGTTGGCGTAAACATAATTTGAGAAGGGCATTTGTTGATGGTCCGTATCGCCTAATGATCAAGAATTATGCACATGTCATCGGCTTCCCCGTGGGGTCGACCCCCGGGCCTACCAGGGAGATATGTGGAGGAATACAAGGAGATGGATCGGATTCTTTGCCCGAGGGTAGGGGAAAATCTGGACATTGTTTTACGATCAAAGATTAGGGAGTGGGGGAATTCACAAGTTTGAAAAGGATGTGACAGGGATTTTCAGGTGAGAGACACCTCACCCAGGGAACTTTGTCTTGAGAGATTCCCCGACCCCCCGGGGAAATTCCTCAAGTTTGCTTGACTGATTTTACAATCCCCCTGGTTTTCCCGGGGGTCGATCCCACGGGGAAGCCGATGACATGTGCATTAAGTAGCTTCGAATTCTTCTAAAAAATCATACCCAATTCAAGACTAGAGCGCTCAAACCATACCTTATTTTAGACCAAAGTGGTCAAAATCGATACCCTATTTCAGACCAAAACGGCTAAAAACCATACCTTTTGGGGGAGCACATACCTATATAGCCCATATAAGGGAGTACCCCCCCCCCCCCCCCACAACCCCTGGGGTCGTACTCGTGCCTTTTGTTGTGATGAAAGCCGCTTGCGTGATGTCATTAGAATTCGCGCCCTTCGCCGGGCACATCCCATCCCCTCTTACTCCAGACGAAGTAGTTTTAATTCGCAATATAACCAAATCGCTATTGAATCTACGCAAGAAACAACGACAATCTGTACGAGTGACTTCAAATCGCGTTTCAGCATAATAATAAATACAAAAAATCATATTAACCCTTCTTGTGTAAACACCGTTTCGGGCAACAATAGGCCTCGTGGCATATGATAGAGGACACGAATTTATGACCCGATATAAATATGAATTAATTATAGAAACAAAATCTCCAGAGACTGTTCATAACAAATGGCTGGATTTTAGCTTTTTTTTTGGAAACCTTGGGTGAATTATTTTGTAAAATTTCAGGGAGAAACTGCGATTTAATCGAAAGCGGCTTTTAGTGAAAAGTAGCTCATGAACTTCTCTTTCATTCAAGAAACAAAGGTGAGAAACTTGTCTATCTTTTTCGGGCGTTTTCGCTTCCTCCTTTGAGCAACAGTGAGCTATAAAGACTGGAGAAAGAAGGGAAAAATCTGGTCGAACAACGAGTCAAATTCTCCTGATACGGAAGCCAGTAGAGAAGTGACAAAACTGAAGTCAGCAAGCGTTTGTACTCATCAAATCATTCAGATGAAGGATGTGCCGAGTTTGTGGAAATGCATGGTTTACTCAGGTTAGTGTCTTATCTGAATACTTAATAAAAGTGAGATCGTAAATCGCGACTCAAGCATTCAACAAATTAAAAACTAAGAAAGAGAGAAAAAAATGCGGGTTGTTGGTAAGTTCACAGCTACTGTAACGCCTGATGAGGTAAAATTCTGATAGCGGACAACTTTTACTCCAGTGTATTGAAATTGGTCTTTTATTTACTCAGCACGAATTACGCTGCAGTAATAAGGAACAGTAAGTTAATCCGTGTGAATAAAGTTGAGTCTGGTAAAAAAGTAATTTCTAATTACCTAACTGAGATTGGATGTCAAACCGTAACACTTATCCCTTTAATAGGTCGATTATCATCTCATATTCATAGTAGTTTAGTTGTGTTGCTGAATTCAGTTTTCACCAATTTGCGAACGTATACTGATCTGCGTGCAAAACATCGTCAGTCCAATTTATCCAGGAAAAGGTACCTTTCTGCCAAAGAGACAGTACATACATTGATGAACAATTTATCATTGTTATCAAGTACTGAAAAAGTAAAAGGCACTGAGCGGCAAGAATATTGTTCAGTGAGGCGATCATGCAAAAATGAAAGCAACCAAATTACAACGCGATAGAAAAAAAATGAAACTTTTAGAACCTTTCAGAAATTTAGTTGCGAATTGGAAGCATTCGTACCCGTTCAATGTAAACCGTAACTTAACGTATGACTCACTGAGTAACGATGGAAAGAATAATAAAACGACGCTGCGTTTGTGACTGAAGTAGTCATCAGTCACAAACAAGTCAAATTAATATTTGCAGCGCGTTTGTGTAGAAGTTCAGTATTGATTCTTTTGTGTGAGGGAAAAACTACTGAAGTATTTGC
>JAEMWC010000135.1:192500-257500 GCA_016490735.1 Pachyseris speciosa | reverse complement strand
TTATTTTTATGGTAAGGTCCGAGGAGACAATTATATATATATATATATATATATATATATATATATATATATATATATATATATATATATATATATTTATATTTATATAAAGAAACTGTAAACTTCTGTGTCGAATGATGATACTAAAAGCAATGAAAACCCTATATATATATATATATATATTATTATTATTATTATTATTATTATTATTATTATTATTATTATTATTATGGTAAACAAAGAACTCGCCTGAACACGAACAAGAGTCAACAGGAAGGCTGAGGTATTCTAGCGCTCAAGAAAAGTGGCTTATTGTGTTCCTTTACTGTGGTTTGTTGAGGAAGTAGCTGGAGCCGGAACGAGTAACTTTTTTTTCACGAGTGCAGGTATGGCTGTTCCCAGTTTCGGTTTTTTCTCTTTCTTTCACACTACTTGGTGGTTAAAACCTGAAGAATTTTGAGCTCAGAAACGCGGGGTATTCCAATAGGCATGAATAGAAGGTAAAGCTAAATGAATCTTGCTGGTTAAGTAAACCTTTGTAAAACATCAAGATCTCAGTGACTCCATGCAACTCTTCAAACAAACATATTTCGTCCAAAAGGATGTTCGATGTTTAAAGACTAGTCTAGAACATATTTACTGGAAATAAAATCTCATCACCTTAAAACGTTATTCTGCGTTTCGGCTTTCACGAGTACTAGCACATGGCATTTCTCGTAAGACTAGCCGGGTTTGAGACGCACTTAATGAGCACATTGCACTGTTGACCGCCAGTATTGCTATGATATCTTCCTTGAACCACAAACGTTGCGCTTTACTTTCGTTTTTCAGTGTTTCTTTGATTAAAATGTGGAGATAAAGAGCACTGAGGGCAAGAAATTAAACAAAACTACATAAGTAAATAAACGATAAAGGATATAGAGTCTAAATTTGGCAAAACTGAAAGGTTTTACATACCGACATGGTAGTAGCCTCCCACGCAGTCGTTTTTAGGGGACTCGTATTTCACCTCCTCCCCACAAAGTTAGTGGGGAGGAGGTGAAATACGAGTCCCCTAAAAACGACTGCGTGGGAGGCTAACATGGTAGCTGGATGGGCAATTTTTTCCCGTAGTTTTCTTTTCCCCAAAACTAAAAATCTAAGCTCCAGTTGTGAAATATAACATTTGAATGGTGTATTCAGGCGTTTCCCCAGTCAAGGACAGAACTTATTTACATTTAAGCTGCGAACAGTGCAGTTTCAAACTATCTAATTATTTGTTTTTTAATTCCTCTTTCCTAAGCAGATCAGTGAGACGAAATGGCAAAAATTCCGTGTGACGTGTCATTAGCGTTGTGTTTATTTGTGACGTCTTTCCTGGTGTATTTTGCCGCGGCGGACAACAAAACTCAGCAACCATCCAGCAATATGGTAAGTAATTGTTGCGTTACATTACAATTTGGTAGCGTGAGTGAATGTATTACCTTAGAGAAAATGCTAAACATTTAACACATGAATGTCAAATGACACTTATTGCAAATATTGATACACCGCGCAAGCCAATACATTGTATACAGTGGATTGCTTTAAGATTACGACCTACTCAGAACAAAAGATGAACATACATTCATGATTCAAGACTTGTTCAGCAAACACAGGGGAGTGGAGGAGGAGGGGTGTAGGTTATTCTGATAAAGTGATTTAAAAAAGAAGGGATGTGAAATCTTTTTTATCCACACACAAGTCATATTCAGTTACCAGGCTTTACCTAAATATCATCCCCGAAGATATCAAGCACAGCACGAGTCGGTGTGGAATAATACGTTTTCCTATTATTGATTTGTCCCTTTTTTATTCTAGCAACCTCCTCCATTTTGGTATGGTGGCATTCCCGGCATGCATGGCAAGCCTGGTTGCCCTGGGTTACCAGGCCGTGACGGACGAGATGTTCGCGAAGGAGCTAAAGGAGATCAGGGTAAACGAGGAAAGCCTGGACCCCAGGGTCCTCCTGGTGTCATGCTGGGGTAATTGGAAAGGATGGTGCTAAGGGAGAGCCTGGTGTCCAGGGTCCTCCAGGTCAGAAAGGAGAGCGCGGAAAGACTGGGGCAAGCGGACAGCCTGGTGTGATGCCTTTCAAGCACTGGAAAGAGTGCGTCTGGAAAAATTTGAACGATCAGAAAGACAATGGTCTGATCAAGGTGAGGGCTGCATTTATTACGTTAAATGAAGAAGACTAGATCGTGCTAGCCTACATTTTTCTTATGATAAATTATCATTAACTTCAACAAAAATTAATGGACGCTGTCATATGTTTTAAATGTTCTTCCCAAACCGACAACGTTTTTTTATTAGAAACAGTATGACTACGTTTTCCCTTAATTCTTTTCTTCTATTTATAATACAGGGCTGCATATTCACCAAGAAGTTTTCTGACACAGCTCTTCGTGTTGCTTGGACTGGTACTCTTAGAGTCCATGGCTGCAAGGATTGTTGCAAACGCTGGTACTTCACCTTCAACGGTGCCGAGTGTTCAGCTCCCCTTCCCATTGACGGTGTTGTGTACTTGGGCCATGTAAGCAACCATCAAGATCCTCACCGCGTCCGCCATATTGAAGGGCATTGCAACAACATCCACAAAGGAAGGGTGCGCGTGGGATTCTGGGTCGGTAATTGTCAAGGCATGGGTAATGCTGACGCCTACACTGGTTGGCAGTCCACGTCTAGGATCTTTGTGGAAGAAGTTTCTAAAGCTCAGGCTTAAATGACTTGCATGAGATAAAGCTTGTAGTCCTGCGGGAAAAAAATTCTTAAGATAAAAACTATAGTAATTTGTTGCAACAGCAAGACATTAAAACGGGTTGCTTTTTAACGGTGAGAGAATTATCATGCTCAGTTGCTAAATAAAAGGCTTGATTCAATTTGACAAAGAATTATGAATTTCTTTTCTCTTCTCGTTTTCTTTCACCTCCTTTGAGAGTTTGAGGGTTGCAATGATCGCGTTTAAGGCTGCACAACCTCAGTTAGTACTTCACTGAGCGGTGGCTTGCGTTGCAAGCCGCTGGAATAAGAATAGGGCGCGAGAAAATAAGGCACGCGTTAGAGGGGATCACGCGCGAGAGAGAAGACGCTAGTGACGGAGAAGACTCGCGCGCTTCTCCAACTCACCCAATTTTTCTCTCGCGTCCTATAGAATAACGCCTGCTACGCAGGCAATTGCAGTTGTCTTCATTTGGTTCAGTCTGTAGAAGATCTCGTGTACGATTTCCACACAAGCCACACTCTTTGAGAAGAACTGAACTATACACTATTCAGTAAAATAGAAAATCCAAAACCCATTGCATTAAAACTTGCTATCAAGGCAATTCAGCTAAAAAGAAAAAAAAAAGACACCTATTCATTTATTATTTCACATAACCGTGGCAAGTGCCTCGGTTTGCCTTATGCTAGCTACGGTCCTGACAATGACCATTACTTAACTACCGGGAATTTAGTGAAGTGTGTCCATCCTTGAACTCCGAGTCTGACGGAGAGATCCTCGTTTTGCTGGTATTTCCTTATAACTGACATTACGAAGTGACAGCACACAAACCCACTGCTGCGAGTGCAGCAATGGTTGGAAATTTCACGGCTGCTGACGACCTAGCTAAATTTACTCATCGCCAAGAACACTCGATTGGAAATTCATGTTGTTACTCCGGAGGAATTGAGACCTCATCTTCATATCGGGATTTATGGACGTTTTTCTCTTATGGAGCTCTTCAGACCCCCTTTAAGCCTTTGGATTTGAGTATTTCTTCCTATGTCCATTACTTTAGGTAACAAGACTGGCGTTCATAAGGTCCTTTTTAACCAGATAATAGTTTGCCTTTTAGCAACGGACCCTTTACATGACGGTTTCACGTGACCAATCATAGAAAATGTGATCTTGAAGAACTAATATTGAACTTGCAAGAAGTCAAACTGTTGGGTGACAATCTGCACACCTTGGATGAAAATTTATATGCATTGTTGTCACTTCAGTACCTTCATTTTGACTGGTTACAAGCACGCAGCTAATTTTTCCTGGCACTGTTTTTGTCACACCCACAAGTCACACCCATCATTTTGCAGGTAATACTGAGTTTTACATTTGCAAAACGATGCTCGTTTTTTTTAATGAAACTTTGAAGAACTCTTTTAGAAAAGGGTAACAACAGAATGGCGCTGAGTTCAGCCAAAAGTTTAATTTTAAGTTTTAAAAACATGCTTTAGAGTGAACTCGGTTTATGTTCACGGTCTGCCTCAGCCTTCGGCTTTTGACAAATAATGCAAACCTTGGCCATGATAACTCGCGTGATCATGCTCACCCTTAACCAATAATTGTTAATTATGGATCATTGAATCTCGGGCTGATCTTAACGCTTCAGCAGATAACATGCTCAAATCAAATTATTGAAAGCACCTTGTCATGCTACATCAGCAAAGCTGCCGTTTTGACGACACACCAAACCAAGAATTGGGTTCGGAAAATAATTTAATTTAATTTAATTTAATCAGCTTCGCCAGAGACCTGGCAGGACTACAGTGGCCCAAAAGGGTCAATCACAAATCAATTTGCCAAAACACAAAACAATATCTCAAAGCACAAACCAATTTCCAGAAACACAAATCAGTTTACCAAAACACAAAACAATTTCTCTAAAACACAAACCAATTTCTCGAAGCACAAATCAATTTACCGAAACACAAAACAATTTCTCAAAACACAAACCAATTTTCCCGAAACACAAATCAAAAGACTGGGCACTTGCGTCGTGGTTATCAGAGAGAGCCTGGAAGGGACTCATTCCCAGGATTTTCCGCGTCCAACATGGCGACTGCTACTCTGCTCTGGACGATTTAACGAAAATGTTCTGCCATAACTGTGGATCTGAAGTGCTAGAGGACTATTTGTATTGCTCTCAGTGTGGAAAAAAGTTGGAAATTGCTGTGCCATCTTTTCGATTACTGCTGTCCTCCGAAAATGTAACGGAAAAGGAAGCAATAGAGTATGGAGGTCCGTTCTGGTCAAAATTAAACGAGATTTTTTTATCGGCTTATTCAATTATTTTAACTGGCTGTTTATTTTATGTCACTGTCTATATATCATTGTACATTTTGCCTTGACATTTTTTCGTTACCTTCTGTGAATGTTTTTGGGACTACCCCCTCCAAATTATCATTTTTTGTTAACACTGTACGAATTATTTTTTGCACCCTTTCCGAATATTTTTTTTTTCGCACTGTCTATGAATTATTTTTGGTTACCCTCCGCGAATTATTTTTTCCTACCGTCGAATCAATTTTTGGTTCCGTTATACATTGCGTGCCTGTGACTTGTATGTCTAACGCGTCAACACTGGATCGAGTTCTTCCCGTAGTGATGAGAACCGGCGTTGGCTATTGCACAAATAGCAGGGGCACCCAACGAGCCAAATCAACCAAAAGCTGTAGAAAGGCATTTTTAACTACCGCTTGTGGTGTTTGAAGTCTGTTTAAAGTGATGTTTTCATAAGCTAGAAGAAGTTCATCTGTTCGGATTCCCTAGCTGAAATTTCAATTGCCCGAAAATGTTAGGGAACAAAATCTTCCTTTGAGAAAATGCAAGCTGAAATGAACTTTCCACGAACTTTCTAGGGAAATATTTTCTTTCCGAAAATGCTAGTTGACGTTTTTGACTGCCAAAAACAGCAATTACGACCTTTCCGAAAACCTCAGGGGCTATGATTTCCCAATTGCAAATCTTTTAGGCCACGTTTTAGCTACGAAAATCCGAGTGCACTCTTTTATCGACGCCGAAAGCACAAGGCGAACTACCCTCCACCGAACAGATATCTACCGAAACTTGTCGTTGGGTGCCCCTGAAATAGCTCGAAATGCAATACAAGAAATCTACCGAATAGATCAAATAGTCCGCCCAAATGAGCCATCCTTCAGCTGTGCTAGAGGTGACCGCTCCTCAAGTTCTACTGGTAATGAAACGTCCTGAAGTTCCACTAGTGCAGGAGGCAGTAGTGATCGGCCTTCGTTGTTCACAGTTTGCGATGCGAGAGCCGATCGAGACCGGAACGCACAGACTGAATTGAGAAGGAGGTTCCCCACACTTTCAAGTTCAAATGGTGCTGTAGCACTGGGTGTCTCGAAACTTTGGACCCTAAAATCAATAAAAATTAACACAGTGTGATTGCTACAAGCCGTCTTGTTCGCTGTTCGTCGATAATGTCGTTGCCAGAATCTGCGGAGGGAAACTGGCAAAAATACCTCGCAGTGGTAATTACCTGTACTGATCACAAAAATGATACTCAGCATTCGCATTGATGTTTGGTTGTTTTATTAGTGTAAACCAAATTTATCCACAATGTTTTAGAAGCGATTCTAGCCAAGTTTAGTTAACGCAGGGTGCGTTGCGTGACGGTTTCCCAATCTCCAGAAACCGGATATTAGTCAATATCAGCAGTCAATTAAATGTACATGTCATCGGCTTCCCCATGGGGTCGACCCCCGGGCCTACCAGGGAGATATGTGGGGGAATACAAGGAGATGGATGGGATTCTTTTCCCGAGGGTAGTTGTAAATCTTGACATTGTTCTACGATCAAAGGTTAGGGGTGGAGGAATTCACAAGTTTGAAAAGGATGTCACAGGAATTTTCAGCTGAGAGAACCTAACCCAGGGGACTTTGTCTTGAGAGATTCCCCGACCACCCCGGGGAAATTCCTCAAGTTTGCTTGACTGATTTTACAATCCCCCTGGTTAGCCCGGGGGTCGACCCCACGGGGAAGCCGATGACATGTGCATAATATGGTCAAACAAGAATCCGCTATCGATCTGTTCGTAGATGTAATTTCTAAGGCACGAGTTCATTGTCTTTCCCATCCCGTTTCTGTAACGTGACGCTATATATTAATATATTTTTGTACAGATTGCGAAAACATCAGACATCGCACCCGAATCGCCAGTTTAAAACTTTGTAGATAAATTTGGTTTACACTTATAGTGCACTTATAAAGCAAACAAAAATCGATACGAATGCTGAGTATTACTTTGTGATCAGTGCAGGTAATTACCTTCACGGGCTGTTTTTGTTTCCCCCTGCAGATTCTGGAGGGCTTGCAGCAATTACGCAGTATTACGCAATGTATAACGGAACCAAAAATTGATTCGACGGTAGGAAAAAATAATTCGCGGAGGGTAACCAAAAATAATTCATAGACAGTGCGAAAAAAAAAAATATTCGGAAAGGGTGCCAAAAATAATTCGTACAGTGTTAACAAAAAATAATAATTTGGAGGGGGCAGTCCCAAAAACATTCACAGAAGGTAACGAAAAAATGTCAAGGCAGAATGTAAAATGATATATAGACAGTGACATAAAATAAACAGCCAGTTAAAATAATTGAATAAGCCGATAAAAAAATCTCGTTTAATTTTGACCAGAACGGACCTCCATACTCTATTGCTTCCTTTTCCGTTACATTTTTTGGAGGACAGCAGTAATCGAAAATATGGCAGAGCAATTTCGAACTTTTTTTCCACACTGAGAGCAATACAAATAGTCCTCTAGCACTTCAGATCCACAGTTATGGCAGAACATTTTCGTTAAATCGTCCAGAGCAGAGTAGCAGTCGTCATGTTGGACGCGGAAAACCCTGGGAATGAGTCCCTTCCAGGCTCTCTCTGATAACCACGACGCAAGTGCCCAGTCTTTTGATTTGTGTTTTGGGAAAATTGGTTTGTGTTTTGAGAAATTGTTTTGTGTTTCGGTAAACTGATTTGTGTTTCGGGAAATTGGTTTGTGCTTTGAGAAACTGTTTTGTGTTTCGGTAAATTGATTTGTGTTTCGGGAAATTGGTTTGTGCTTCGAGAAATTGGTTTGTGTTTTAGAGAAATTGTTTTGTGTTTTGGTAAACTGATTTGTGTTTCTGGAAATTGGTTTGTGCTTTGAGATATTGTTTTGTGTTTTGACAAATTGATTTGTGATTGACCCTTTTGGGCCACCGTACCTACAACAGCTTGCGCCAATTACTGTAGGCCCGTAACTGCAAACCCTCTCCCATTCAAGTAGAGATAGACCACCACACCGGGGACTACGTCCCCTATCAAACCCAAAAATCCAATTCACTGGAAAAAATTAACGAGATGATTATAATACAGAACAATACATTGGCACATCACGCTAACTAACAATTAAAACTAAATAATTAGTTTTAAAATTCATTAAAGTGCAACCCAACGGGTAGTTGCCTTCGCTGCTGTCTCTTGTCTTTTGGGATGTCACGCAACGCCCGTTGCGTGCCATCCCAAAGAACGGCTGCGAAGGAAACTACCCAACGAGCGGATAAAGCAACATTATAGTATCTGAGCCTACAAAATGTCGCAGTTGCATTGAAGGAAAACGAATAGGTGCGAAAGTGACCTTTAATTGAACTAACCAACCATTACGTTTTGGGCAAAGAGAACGGTAGAAAGAATCAAACTTTCCTACCGCCCACTTTCCATGGTGAACGTCAGTTCTGTTATAATTACCGACTTTATGTTTGCACTTAATTCAGGTTTGCTATCAATCTTTTTTTAAATCTCAGCGAGAGCCTCCCACGCAAAACGAAAGAGCATTCATTACATGCAGTTCTTATTCGGTTTCTCGTCGCACCAGGCCGTCCACACGCCATTGTGGTACTTGGGATTAGCATTACGGTCATAATGTTTATTCTTTATCGGAACCATGGTTTTCTTGTACTTCTCCAGCAACTGTAGCAGCATGTTGAGTACGTCTGGCTGTTTGTCTGCAAGATTGGTGTACTCGCATGGATCATCCTCTATGTTGAACAAGCACGGTCCGTCATTACGGCCGCACGCTGCTGGTTTGGCTGGTGGGGCTGCGCATGTCACTACAGCACTCTTGAGGGTAGGAAGAGAGGAATTAAGCCGATGTGAGGAGTTTTGCTCCAGGCTGGGGGAGGATACCAGCCATCGCGACCTTTGCCTAGGAGAAGATGCAAAAAAAAAAAAAAAAAAAAAAAAACGGTTAAAGTACTGATATTAGCTCAAACAACACGACATCGTTGAGTGTTGAGAGCAGCTAGCCGTTTACGACCAGCTGTGATCAAATGATCAACAACGCAATAGCATCTTTGAATATCTTTGGCCGTCACTTCCTAGCAAAATAATTATTAAAGAGAAAAAAATTCCTCCTTCACGATAATCCCTTTTTCATCGACATTGTTAAAAGGCAAAATTAAATCTGCTTCGCAATAGCTATAAGCCCTCTGTCTCCTGTAATGTTAAAATGTTTTCATTTAAGGGCCGGAATTTTATATTGTTTCTCGAAAGAGTTGGAATAAAGTTATCTTTAACCCGGCCCCTTCTACTGCTTGTTTGTCTATCAAGAAATTTGGGCTCCATCTGCCTGTGTGTCTGCAAATTTGCTTGTTTCAGTGTCTGCCTGCCTGCCTGTCCTTTCGTCACACTACAAGACTCCTTTTTTTTGCTCGAATGTGTGTCTCCGGCTGTCCATCTATGCACCCTCACTAGAAAAGTCTTCCTTTGCACACGATCATTAAAAGAAACATACTTTCATTAACCAGAAGTTTCCACTGTTGATAACGCAAGGCCGCTGTCCAGTCGACAGGATCAATGTTATGCACCAATTCCGTTCTCGGCGACGCTTTTCCCTGTGACAGCGTGGGCCACATATCAAGACCGTCTATACCAGCAAGCTTACTCATGTTCCCTCCTGCGAGCCCATACAGGGTAGGGAGCCAATCGGTAAGGTGCATTAGGTCCATGCTCACGCGGCCTTTGGATTCTAAAAGGGGACTGTGAATGAATGACGCTCCTCGTACGCCACCTGTTAAAAGGAGCGACATTAATGTAGGATTTTGAAGGAGAAGATCGCCGTAATTGCTACCTTTTACTGATCATCCGTACTCTATCTAACGAACCAAACATGTGGAATGAATACGGCTGAAGGTAACATTTCATTCTGAAATCACAAGTAAAATATTAATTTAAAAAAAATGGGCATCTTCCATACGTAGATTTGAGAGATGATTGTGTGGCGGTGAGAGTAAAAGCACAATTTCATTCAAAACGTCCAGATCACCATCGTTTGCTTCTGGCTTTGCAGAAGCCTCTACCAGGGAGCATCCAAGCACGTTTAAAGGGAACCTCTACTCTTACAGCAAATTCACTCTAAATTGTTGGAAAGAATTACTAGCTTCCAAATTTTTTTTTGAAACGTGCATATAACATTTAAGTGTACAAACCCAATCGATTTTCGCTTTCAAATTTCCCGAGCGCGGCCATTTTGGATTTGATGACGTATAATGGTTGCAGCTATTGTCAGGAAGACATTACACGTCACCAAATCCAAAATGGCCGCGCCCGGGAAATTTAAAAGCGAAAATAGGCGATGATGATATCTATTTTTTGTACACTTAAATGTTACATCCACGTTTTAAAACAAAATTTGAAATCTAGTAATAATTTTCAACAATTTAGGGTCAATTTGTTGTAAGAGTGGAGGTTCCCTTTAACGCTTTCGCTTTTGTACACAGGAACCGTACAAACCTTCCCACAAAGTGTACTTGGTTCCTCTTAGTGGATAGTTGCAGGCTGCATTCCAGCTGACGCCACTTGCAGGACCACCATTGTCTGTGCTAAACACTATTATTGAGTTGTCATACATCCCCCTGGCTTTGAGAGTGTCCAGCACCTAACAGAAAAACAACGAACATATTGAGTGGGAAAATGTTTGTAACCATACAACCACAGCTGTAGCTCAACAAGTGGTAAAGGTAATAACTATATTTATATACCGCTCATATCACATAGTCTCATGGCGGTAATTACAACACTGGCCGGGGGACTTAACCAAAGTGCTTGTGTATTTTACAATTAATGAAGTAACTAATGACAGGGTTGACTTCGTACAGGTCCTGGAAAACCTGGAAAGTCATGGAATTTTATAATTTCATTTCCTAGGCCTGGAAAGTCCTGGAATTTAGGTTTGAGTCCTGGAAATTTTTGAAAGTCATGGAAAATCAGCAGGCTTTCTATAAGTGGAAAGCAATGTAGATCCAAATTTACAACAATTAATCGACAAGTCCAAATATATGATTTATTTCAGTAGAAATAAACAAAGCGCGTGTTGCAAGATTACGCTTGCGAGCATTTTTTTTTTTTCATTTTTGTCGTTGTTTTGGCATTACTGTCTCAGAACAGTTGCGTAACTTAGGTCATGGAATTTTTCAAAAAGTCACGGAAAAGGTCCTGGAAAGTCATTGAATTTTCACAGCTCAAAAGTGTACGAACCCTGAATGAGTGCCCCCGTAAAGTGAATATCGATTTAGGACAGGCACTAGGGGTGGTCGGAGGCCAGACCATTTCAGCACTGATCATGCCGGATAGTGTGGTCGTGACAAGGTTCTGATTTAAGTGACACTTCAGAGCTGTGCTCTAGCAGTACCTGGTGGTTCTTGGCAGCCTGACTTTGCCATTGAGTGACTAGGAAATCTACGTTTCGCATAAAACTCATGCTGGACACCCTAGATTTCACAGGTTTACTGAGGACTATGATTCCCTTGGCTACAATTTTTCTTAGAGCTCAGCCTTGTCCTCACTGAAAATTTCTACAACCCTCAGCAAAAGTCATCAACAAAGGCTTGCTGACACTCTTCAATGGATACCCAAAGCTGTTCCTAGCTGAGTGTTCTCTTATTTCGTAGTTTATTCTTAGTATCAGATGATGGAGTAAAACAAAGCGCGTGCGCCCGACAAAATCATTTTTCAATCATCCGGATTGCACGTTTTTCTTTAATTTTCTTCAAATTGCTTTGGTATTCAATCACCCAACGGACTTCCAACGGTAAATCACTCATCGCAACATAGAATAAAGGTGTTAAACCTTTGAACAAGTTAAAATGAAAGTGGCTGTATACGTATACAGGCTCTTAGTGCGGGCCACGAGAAAAAATTGGCGAGCTATAAGCGATCACACTAAGAGGGAAACCCAAAATAAGGCTCCATTTTTGTTCAAAACTACTACTGCTGTGAGACTATAAACAAGCGCCCGTGGCCACGGATGGTCAGGATGAACCAGTAAGAACCATTAAAAAGCAATTATCATTTGCTCTCCTTTAAAGAATAACAATGTCTTTATGTTGACGTTCTAAGACCTACTTGTGTAGGACAACTGACGGTCGCTGTCACAGTTGACGAGTTGTGGCAAACTTAGATCGCTTCCGTGACACAGTTGCCTTCAGTGGTTCATTCAATAAGCCACTGGATGCAAGGCCAACGGTTTAACGTCACTGCCCAATGACGCAAACCCCTGAACGGAACTATCAGAATTATAGGCGGAGCAAGCAACCAGCGCGATCTTACCAGTTATTGTAAGACTCTGGTCAAGCCTGGAGTTTGAACATACCACCTTTGGCTCTGCAGTCCGGAGCTTAGGCAGTAATTTGTGTTTTCAAGTGCGGGATTCGAAGCACGGTAAATCAAGTCGTCATATTGGACGATATAGTGCCCCACCCCTCCCCCCCCCAACACACACACCCCTCCCCCCTTGCTTTGTCACTCGTCCCAGATCCTCCACTATATCGTCCAATATGACGACCGGATTTACCGAGCTACAAAAACACAATACCGCCTGAAAGGCTATCTGGAGCTCCAACTTTAAGCTAACCTGATGACGCTTATATCAAACAACGTGTAACAAAGGATTGTGCACATTGTCTACAGTTTACCTTTCCAACAGATTGATCCAGCGCAGTAGCCATGGCTGCAAAAATTCTACGATTCTCATCCTGAATGCTGTCTTTAAACTTGTTAATCAAATCCTGTGGAGCTTGCATTGGTTGATGCGCCAGTGCGCTATGTACAGCTTCGTGAGCCAAGTACAGGAACAGCGGTTGGGATGGGTCATGCGAATTGATAACATTCACTGCTTGGTCTGTGAAGAGATAGGTACGGTAGTTTCCCCACTGATCAAAAACGGGCTGAAAAAGAAAGAAAATTTATTTTTTCTTTTCTTTTTCTTCTTTTTTACAAAAAGCTTCAGGTATTTTACACTTGATCAGATCTATTTGGATTCAGGCATGATAGATTTTGGCTCGTCTGGTCTTAAAAATCCGGAACAGCAAGGAGTTTATAGCTGGCTGGATTTCAGAGTACATATATGGCATCATAATCATGCAATTGTTGTTTCTTGTATATTGTGCGGACGAGAGAAAGTCTCAAATTGGTGTTGTGTTTTGAACCACTACAACGTCGATGAAACCTAACTTTATTTTTCCCGTAGGCTAATGTAATGTAGATATCTTTATTTATGTGTAACTGCTTTTATTGTAACTTTCAACATATTCATTATTTTGTGCGTGTGTGCGTGTGTGTGTGCGTGACTGTGTGTGTGTAAGTAGCCCATCTAGAATAGCTGCGGGCTACAAAAGCTCTTTTTTTACAAATGTAAAAACTAAAGTCAATGTTAAAAAAAAAGGAATCGGTTAATTCATGCAAAAAACAAACAAACAAACAAATAAAAACAAAACAAAAGAAGAGGGTAATCGTAAGTAAAAAAAAAAAACAATAAAAACAAACACACGTTGCAATGCTCTGAACGAAAAGTCCGTGATTCTGCCACCACTCTATGGAACAGTAAACCTTTTTGGTGTTCTGGCCGTGATTCAAATGGATCGTAAAATCTGTGTGAAGCATACAGATGCATCTTGGCAGCAATATTGACGGAAAGTGAAAGCCGTCTCAATTGAAGGTACAGTATTGTAATGCATCCCATTGCCAGCAATATTAAAGATGTTGATTGCAAGTCACCAGATTTTACCTCAGTGTTATTTCTCAGGTCCAGTCCCCAGCCATCAGGCTCGGACTCAGAGTGATCCCAGTAGTCCCCAGACCCCAGCCAGTAACCAAAGAATGAATCAAATCCACGCTTGGTGGGAGTGTAGTCATACTTGAAGAATCCAAGATGCCACTGCAATTCAAGAATTTTGCTAATCAACAAGCTGCCAAAGAAATTTCACCTGATGACTTTCGATTTTACTCAAATTAATTTTATTTCGCTGAAAGCCAAATTTGGAAGATGTTTTTATATTGAAGTCTTGGGAGCTAAAAGAAGGAAGAAAGCTGAAGAAAGGAAGGGAGTAATGACGGAAATAAGGAGGGAAGGAGTGAAAGGAGGGAGGGATTAGGAAGGAAGTAGGGAGGGGAGGGAGGTATGGAGGGAGGGGAGGGATGGAGAGATGGAGGGTGGGGATGGAGGGATGGAGGGAGGGGAGGGATGGAGAGATGGAGGGTGGGGAGGGAAGGAGGTGGGAAGTGGGAGTGAGACACTTAGGAATGAAAGTAAGAAACATAAGAAAGGAAAAGGAATCTAAGGGTTTAAACTACAAAGAAAAGCAACATTCTGATTGACAAAATTGTATCTGAAGAATTTTAAACTAACGAATCGAGCACAGGGTATATCATGCATACATGCTCTGCAATAAATATTTAAAATTGTTACCTTGCCTACAGCATGTGTAGCATAGCCCATTTCCTTAAGGTACTGAGGAAGCAATTTCTCTTCCAGACCTAAACCAAAAGGTTGTCCACCCATGATAACACTATGATGCATCCCTGAAACGACCATTAGCCAATAGCAATTGGTATTAAGTATGATACTATACAAAAAGTACAAAATATAAAGTTACACAACTGCACTTGATCAAGGTTTACAGTGACAACAAGTGAATAGCCTACTTAGCAAATAATGAAATTTTCATGCAATTTACTCCAAATGAGGTCCTGCTTTGTCCAGCAACAAAATGCAAGTTGTCCAGTTGGTATAGCACCAGACTGTTGAGTGAAAGGTCACAGGTTAGAACACCAAACCAGACCACAGTCTAAAATAATTATTATTCAATTGGTGAGATCACACTGGCTGGTGTATTCAAGACCTGCCTCAGTTCATATGATAGCATCATCAGGCAGTGACATTAAGCCATTGGCCTTGTCTCTGTCACCTCCAGCAAAAATTTAAAGGGGACGTAAAAGAATCCAACGACTTATTCAAAAGAGTATAGAACATAGTTCCCAGAGCTGTGGCACGTCCTATCACGCATCTCTGGTGTCAAAACTGAGTGGGTGCCCATAGAGCAGGGTTCCCACACTGTATACGATTATAATTAAGGTACATAATGAACAGAACGCTTACATTTGTCTACATGATTAACACAGACTTCCAATAGAGGAATTAAGAGTAAAGTATAGCTTTTCAGCCAAGAAACAGTGCAACTAACAGCCTCTATTGGACAAAGTAATTTTGCACTTCTTAACACTGCCAATTTCTTTGCCTCTGATACATAACAGTTGCCACTGTTTCCGGGGCTTGGGAGATTGCTCTAAAATCCTTTTCATAGGAGGTGTGGCGAAACATACATATTGGGACAACATATGGCTACACTTGATATCTATATAGCATACATGTCCCCAAGCTAATATCCATTCAGATCTAGGAGTTGCCACTGAGCTTCAATTCACTAAAATTTTCAAATACAGTACCTGTGTGTATAGGATATTTGCCAGTCATTATGGCACTGCGACTTGGTGAACAAATTGGTGACACATAATAGTTGTTCAAGATGATGCCCCCATTCGCCAGGCCATCAATATTAGGGGTCGGAATTTGCTTGGATCCATGGAAACTCACATCATCCCAACCCTAGTTTTAATAAATAATTTGATGCACAGCGTGTACATTATTATAACCTTCTCAAACCTTTGGAGAAAAGGTATTAGAACTTTAAACATTTATTAAATTTCGAAACCTCATGAGCCTCTGCAGATGGGCCTCATAATGGAAAAAACACACAACATACATGTATGTGTTGTGGTTAAATTTTATCCTTGGTTTAAATTGTTTTTCCCTTGTTTTAAACTAATTATTATACCTTACCATACAAAAAGAAAGGGAAAGAAAATTTAGACGAAGGATAAAATTGAACCCCAACGTATGCACCATAATTCAAGAAGTGCATGGTTTATGTAAACTGCAAGGAGACATACAAGTATTCATGCAGAATATATCGTAGAATTGGACCAGCTGGATTTCTTTCTTCAGCTACTAAGAAAATAGATTTCATTTGGCTGCATGCATACATGTCTATATTCTGACTGATATATGAAAATATAATTTAAGATAGAATAAAATAAGAAACTGCTTAGAAATCTGCAGTATCTCTTTTAATTTACAAATAATGTTAAATTTTAAAACACTTTGTAAGCAAATATCATTGTACTATTTATGTTCCTGAAACACATGTCTGAAAATCATTCCCCCTTTTTATTTCTTATATGAGGCCACAAACAAATAAATAGGTGTAATCCTTGCATTTTGATTTGTCTAGAGGAGTTTGTAATTAAAATTTAGATGCATAAATTATGAAATCATGAGCCATAAAAACAATGTATAAAACGAATAGAGATCCATTTTGCAATGCTTGTGTACTCTGCTTGATAATGCACGGAGGACATGATAACGTGGTAAGAACATCAGTAAGTACTTCTTTGTTCTTACCATGTCTTGGCATCATCCATGTGTTATCAGAGTATGCATTAGCGCTGCCAAATGGGCTATCTACTTGTTAAATAATATTACACTCTGATATATTTTCAGTACAGCATGAAATAATGCTCACCAAATCATCAGCAAGAATAAATATGATATGAGGTTGGCTAGAATTCTTGCCTTCTACAGGAGATTGCAGGGACAAAAGTACTGTCAGATACAGAAAGATCAACATGTTGACCTAGCAACCAGTGTTTCCCTTGGCAGATATTTGACACTGAAGGATAAATGGGAGACAGTATTAGAAAAACATTAGTTTAAGAGTAAATTTATTTTCACTTGCACCTTTCTTTCCACTCAGAGTTCTGGGATTGTGTTATATTGTTCAATGGTGCTGATCTGCAAGTTATGAATACTTACACCCCCACCCCCTCCTCTAACAAAACCTCCAGCTACTCCCTCATCCTCCACCCCACCCCATCCCCCACTGGTAAACTTGAGAGACCTACCAAAATAATAACTTAATCACTGCACATGCTATATGCTAGAAAATATGCTTATATACTGATCAATACAGAATCATTAATTTGCATTAGTAACCATCTCACTGGACTGAAAGAGAGGTTTTCAAATCATTGATATTTACAGGGGTATCCAACGACAAGTTTCAGTAGATAATAAAAATAATAAATGCTTTATTTAAACTGAAAAAAACGATCAGCGATTTTAACATAAAAAAAGCACTGGTATGAACCGGTGATCAGAACATAAGAAATATATTAAGAATACAATTTATCATTGATGCAAGTTAAGATTAAATACAATATAAAAACTTATACACTACATATGTGTTGTCACACTACATATGTGATATGACTGTTTGGTGGAGGGTAGTTTGCCTTCGGCTTCCAGCATCAATTAAAGGGTGCACTCAAATTTCCATAACTGAAATGTGGCCTAAACAGATTTGCAATCGGGAGAAATCATAGCTATATAGCCCCTGAGGTTTTAAGAAAGGTCATAATTGCTGCTTTTGGTGGTCTAAAATTAATGTCAACTAGCTTTTTGGATCGTTGGGTGCTTCTGTAGTTTTGATATATTGTAACTTATCTTAAGTGTCCCCAATTAGCAGCAATGCTAAATCTTTGTAGTCACATTAATAAAGTTATGATGATGATTATGATGAGAATGGATTATTATTTTTAGCGTAATAGGGAAGATATTTGTTTACAAACATTGTTTTTGTTATTTAAATGTTCAAAACGTTAAACAAAAGAATTCTTTGTTTCACCAGCCAATACAGTCGAACCTCGATTATCTGGATTTTTCGATCATCCAGACTTGCTTACCTGGTCCCAGTTTTTCATGAATATTAATTAGCCATATTTAAGATCCGCAGCAAAACTTTTTCCCTTGAAATTAAGTAATGAAACTCCGGTTCAAACGAATTTGTTTCGCTTCCAAACACAAATCTGAATGCATTTTGAGCTCATGCGTGCAGAACTGCATTATTGCATTCACTGAGCTCTGATTTGCTCAGGTGTCCTTTGTTTCTAAGTGAAATTTCACGCTCCATTTGTTCAGTCATTCAGTTTTAGTTTTGGCTCATTAATATTTATATTTTTGATTATCCGGACTCTCGATTATCCGGACTGTTCAGCTCAGTCCCAACGAGTCCGGATAATCGAGGTTCTACTGTAGCTCTCTGGTTGGCATATTAATAACAATAGGTGACGTCACTGATATCTTTGCTATAGTCATGTATTTTACTCATTAATAAACTGTAGCCTCGTTTAATATTAACATACTGATGTGATGCTGCGAGTTGCCCGCTACTAAATAAAGTAATGTTGCATGTTCTGTAGCAATAAATTATACATGTAGCAGGCGTTGAAGTAGACGAGAAAATACATTTTATACTGTAAGCTTATAGAATGGTGGACCAGTGGGCGTTGTTGCTACAGCTTTGGTTAGATCCTTTTTAACGTGCACCAGCTTTACTTTAAGCCCTTACAAATAAATAAACTATATAGCTAATAAATCGTTAAACTGATAATTTAAAGCGAAGAGATCATAGTTTGCAATTCACCTCGACAAGGCGTCAGGATCCTGTAGGTGAAAATATTTCCACTTGCAGCTGTGAGATGATCTCTAGCTCGATCTTGAGTCAGGCAAACGTCATGTGACAGACGCATCTGAGAGCCTTGGAAATGGAGAAGACCCTGGGAATAATCCCAAAGTACATACATAACGTCAGTCTCGTCTTATGAATATTCGCTGCTCAACTGCTTGCTCACAGTGTTACTTCCATAGCGATAATCGAGGGCTCAATCTGCCAATCTAGAAGCAGTATGAACAGAATACGGTTTACGCGGAATACCCAGAACGCAGAATATGAGTTTTTTGGGGGAAAGTTTTGGCGGGAAATGGGAGGCTACCGATTCGATGACGTTGTGGACATGCGTTATTCAGCCCTATCATAGCACAGGCAAATAAGCCCGTGACCTGTCACCTGAAGTCAGGTACACACGCTCGGTCCAAACCATTCTGCGTGCTGGTGTTTGGCCATTTCCGTCAAGAGCATTGTGTGTTAGGAATAATTATGACTGTATTCTCTTGGTAAACGGTATACGTGTGTTCTCAGGTGGAGTAGAAACAAACGGAATAGTCCCAAAACACGCGCCGACTGGATAGGTTCCACTCTAGGATGATAAATAAACTCTGAAAATAAGTTGCTTTTATAGGGAAGAATTTGTTGGTATATGAATTATTTAAAGCATATCTTCTCTAACCCAAGGTCCGAGATATTGGATTTGTTGTTCATGACAGGCTCAATATGTGGTCAATTTCAATGAATTGAATCAGTTTGCCATCAAAATCCTGAGAAGTGAAATTGTTATTCTCTCGCACATTCTATCGTTAAGCACTCCTAAAACGCTTCAATGTGTTTTTGTCTAATAGATTGCTGATCTAAGATGATTTTCTTAATTAGTTTAATTCACATAATTTTGTTAATCACCATCGTGAAACTTGTGCTGCATTTGGCAACTTCCGGCTTCCACTTATCAACTTCACCCGCCTTACACAGGTAAGTTTTGTCCCGGTTTTGCAGTGCTACATGTGTTTAAAATCTCCGCTCTCACCCAAGGCAGGGGCGTAGCCAGGATTTTTCAAAGGGGGGGGGGGGGGGGGGTGGGTGGGTCACACTGTGTCAAACAGAGGGTACTCACCAGATTGCCACCTGAAAATTGTAGGTTGTTTCCTTAACAAAAGGCTTAAGAAAGGGGGGGTCACGGGCACCCCAGGACCCCCCTTCGCTACGCCCTTGCAAGGTGTGGTAAGTCAGTGAAAGGCTTCATTTAACGTCATGAAATGTTGAGCACCATCGAAGACCAAGCGAGGCGAAACGAGAGTGATACTCGCTGGTCAATTTTGCTTTCTTCATCGAATCCTGCAACGGAACGTTTCAGCTGACATCGCATTCACTCTATGGATCCGAGTACCGTATTTCCTCGAATAAGCGCCCACGCTCAAATAAGCGCCCTCCCCCGAACAAGCATTCCCTCGGTCAAAATAACACTGAAATAAGCGCCCCCCTCGAATAAGCGCCCCCTCACTTTCTTAAAAAGTAGGGTTTCCATTGCCACTTAATTAATTTGCAATCTTTTAAGCTTCAACACATAACACCGGCATCAGTGCATCAGCGCATCAGTGCATGTAGGAGAACAGTCTACAGTCTATCTTTCCGTAAGTCCCTTCCAGGTATTTCTATCTCCTTGAGCTTGCCGAGTTCTTTTATTTACATTCGCCGAAAGAGAGTTACTGTTTGTTTTAAGAAAAACTTAATGAGCGCCCCCCTCAATTAAGTGCCCTCCTTCGAATAAACGTTCCCTCTTTGGCTAAAATTTTAAATAAACTCCCCGGCGTTTATTCGAGGAAATACGGTAACTGATTGCGTACAATTACATCAGCTGCGCTCGCTCCTGATTGATATCCCGGCGCGGAGAGGAAATTGGAATATATATCATCTCCATAAAATGACAGAGATATTCACCGATAATTTAAACGCGCGATTTGACATTATCTATATCATTTGAGATTGAACGAAGTTTGTTGCCATCAAACTATGCCCGGTGTTATATGTACAGTATATAAATCCATTTGTCTTCAGGTCGCTCTTGTGAAAAACTATTGATTTTGAGAGGGATGACAACGCAATTGGGCGCCTACATACGGAGAAGGAGTATGAGACCTATGATGAGAATGCATTCGGGTACGACTTTCAAAATGTTGATCCCATCTCTTAGATAATCTCTTGTCACACCGATTTCATTTATACAGTCTTATTATCCGTTGTTAAGCAATAAGGAAAAGAAAAAGGGCTCCAGAATGGCAACTGATTTAAAATTTGCAAAGTCGTTCTCGTGCCTTAGTGCCCCACGGGATATCCCATCCACTCTTTCTTCAAGAGAAGTAGTTTTAATTCTCAATATAATCAAATCGCTATTGAATCTGCGTAAGAAACAACGACACTCTAGCCGCACAAGCGATTTCAAAACGTGTTTCAATATAATAATTGATATACAAAATCACATTAGTCCTTCTTGTGTAAACATCGTTTCTAGCAACAATAAGCGTCGTGGAATATGATAGCAGACGCGAATTTATGACCCAATATAAATATGAATTAATTATAGAACTGAGAACAAAATCTCCAGAGATCGTTCATATCAAGTGGCTGGATTTTGCCTTTTTTGGTAACCTTGGGTGAATTCTTTTGTAAAATTTCAGGGAGAAACTACACGGGTTCAATCGAAAGCGGCTTTTGGTAAAAATGAAAGCAACCAAATTCTAACGCGATAGAAAAATAAAAAAAAAATAAAGGTGGGCCCACACGGGGGGACATGTTGCAGGAACATGTTGCTGCAACATGAAGCAGGGACAAAATCACGTTAAACGCTTGGAAATTAGTACTGTTGGTTCAAAGCAAGAACTTGTTCATTTCAGTCGAATAATCAGCTAGAAAACTGATGGTTTGGCAATAAACGTACATCACTTTACCTTTGTATAAACATCAACGAAATAAGATATAAAATTAAAGGTGATCCACATTTTCATTGCCGTATACAAATGATGATGAAATTTTTGCGAAGATTTATTATCGCATTCATTTGACGATGATTTTTCGTGTGAGAGGGGTAATCAGTACATTTTGATGTTTAGAGATGTAATTTGTTTGGTAGGGAGTCCCGGTAAATTTTATGAGACATATATACCAAGCAAAATGGAAGTAAGAAGCGAGACATGATAAACGCTGGTGCTCTTAACTTGTAAGTAAAGAGTTCGAAAACGTGATCGCCGGCTTTAGAAAGGGACATAAACTTTTAAAGCTTTAAATTTACTAAAACCGATTGGAAGAAGTTCTTCTTTCGTAGTAATGCAATTCTGTTCTTTGGTTTTCACAGGGGAGTCATGTTCTTTAATTTTAAAACCATATACCCGGTTTGCTGCAGCTGAAATGTTTACACTGAGACGATAGTGGAAATGTTGCTGTATATTTTGGGGAAAGATTCTGTACACTGATTATTTTCTCAGAAATATGTTACTTTAATTCCAGAAAAAAAAGAGATGTTAAAATCTTAGAATCCGCAAATCGTTCAGTCTCCACGTGATGGGTAAGAAAATGATAATATCATGCTGGCAAATAATAGCTCTACATTATGGCGTACGCTTCAAATCGACCCAGGAACCAGACAGGAAACAAAAGAGACTACAGATGAATTCAAGCGAGAAAATTCAAATTCGATACTTTTTTCCCCATACAAACCCTTATAATTTCACTATTACGCAAAGGTCATGTTGATGCTCAAATTACGTGACGTATCTTGCAGCAAGACCACAACAAGCTTAGACGCAACTAAGATAAGTTCCAAAACTTTCCTCCTCTACTAGCTATGCCAAGAAGAACTATAAGAACCGCCGTAAAAACAAACAAAAGCCTTGGGCTGAGTTGCTCGAAGCATGGTTAGCGCTAACCATTGGTTTAAGATAATAATGATAACAATAATAATAATAATGATAATTAATACTTATATTGCGCTTTTTCTATAAAAATAATCAAAAGCACATTACAGTTAGCATAGTAAAACTACTGACTAAAATTAAAAGTTAAACCTAAAACCTAAAATCCTGACATAATTTAAAATACCGGTATTAAAAACTTTACAGCAGTGATTATATTGGCGTGAACACCTAAAATATGTCTGGATGTTAATTGTGTTGTAACCAATCACAGGCGAGATCTTCATACTACAGAAACCACAGGCAACGAACGGTTTCCTATCTGTCACAGAACAAATTATTTTCGTTTTGTTTAACATGTTTAAGCATACAAGCTGTCTTATTAGGAATTTAAAACACCACTGCTCCACAAGATCAGTGCTGAGGACCGCATTCAGCACATCGTTCGGTTTTAGAAAGAAAAATTTAGAAGCCAACGCGACGCGACGACGACCAGCTTTCCATGTAACGACATATTACATGAAGACAATAAAAAATGAACAATCGTGAATTCTTCTTAGAAAAATAAATTTTGAGATATGCATTGACAAACCGTTGTTGTGAAGATCTAAAACGTTTTCCCGGATTACTTGAGGATAAGGTTTCCCCATGTCGTAGATTTGGCCATGTCGATTCTCCCTCAAGCGTACATTAGCTACCAAAAAAAAAAAAGATAAAGTACCAAAATAGTAAATCTCTCTTACCTAACAAAAAAGTGTTAACGCTTGCTGCAATAGCCGCGAAGCGATGGAAATCAGAAACTGATTCTAGCCGCTTACCTTGCAACATTATAACTTGCGATCAGGCGTAACTACCGATTTCGATCGTTACAAAAAGTTTGAAAATTCGCGCGCCAAACCGTCGCGTGCGTCGGCCCGGCACATCGGCTTTGTAATTTATTTCAAAATCGCTCAAACCTGTATTCTTCGTAAACAAATAGGAAGGAAAAGCAATTGTTTACTTGTAAAGAGACTGAATGTTAAAACAAAACGAAAATAATTTGTAAAACTAAGCATTACATTTAAGAAAAGGCTTGAGAAAATAAAAAAGTCTTGACTAAACCCTTAAAAGTGTTAATGTCCTTAGCTTGTCTTACTGAAAGAGGAAGGCTGTTCCATAAGACTGGGGCTGCAACCATGAAAGAGCGATCCCCCATAGTCTTTTTCGTTTTGAACCTAGGACTTGCCAGCAATGTGCCATTATCGTTTCGACGCAAATGATGAATGGAAGTCGGTAAGATAGAGACTAGATTCTTAAGATAGCTAGGAGCTAAACCCCAAAGTATCTTAAATGTAATAAGAAGAATCTTAAAAAAAAACTCTATACGTAAGCCCACCGGTAACCAATGAAGTTCCCTAAGTAAAGGGGTAATGTGACAGTACTTAGATGCGCAATGAACTAACCGTGAACTAGCAACTTATAGGTTGTCATGGTATTTACCCAGGTTAGCGCTAACCATGCTTTGAGCAACTGGGCCCTGAAAGTTGTGGTTCCAATGTTTGGTTCATATGGTTGAAGCAGAGACTCTGGGGCTGACCAGAGAAAGAACAGTGGAAAAATAGAGAAGACCCTGGGGATGAGATTACAATCTCGTGTTTCGTACATAACAGCAGTCTCTCGCTGCGAATGCTCGCTGCTCAACTGCATGCTCACAGTCTTTTTCGCGGCTTTTCAAGTGTGGCCATCCTTGCACGTTGGTCCAAAGTGATGCTTGTTTTTCCTAGCTTTTCCGTCTAAAAGCATGGCCCACAATTACGTAGTGACAGCACACAAACCCACTGCTGTAAATGCAGCGGTGGTTGGAAATTTCACGGCGGCTGACGACTTAAATTTAATCATAGCCAAGAACACTCGATTGGAAATCCATGTTGTCACTCCAGAGGGATTGAGGCCTCATCTTGATATCGGGATATATGGACGTATTTCTGTTATGGAGCTCTTCAGACCCCCTGTGAGTCTTATAGTTTTGAATTTGTTTTCCAATGTACATGACTTTGTTCGCTAGTGTGTTTTGTCATTTTGGTTGTTTATAAGCTTACAGTGTACCTGTAGTACTGTACGTGTTTCGTTTATATGACCCCGTGCTAGAGTTGGAAAGGTTGAAGGACTGGCTTTCATAAGTTCCTTTGGACTGGGGTGAATCCCGGTGGGGGGGGGGGGGTACTCCCAGAAAAATTGGTTGGGAGTGTGCGGCCCGCTTCCTGAAACCCTTACCCTATTTCAGACCAAAATCTGCGATTTTCCCTATCCTATTTCAGACCTGATCAAAAATTTGATACCCTATTTCAGACCTATTTCACGTACACAGTTGGCGTAAACATAATACACCTATCAGTGTCAAGCCCGAGGGGGGGGGGGGGGTTGGGCAACCCAGGGGAATTTGACTGTCACGTATATCCCCAGGGTAGGGATTTTGATCGGACATCATGTCCCCAGGGTGGGGAATTGGTACGTTATTTATTGTATATGACCGCCTTCCCTTGCTCCAGGGTGGGGGATTTTGATACTTTTGACAATTATTTTTTGCCCGGGGGTGGGGATTTTGATAATTTTTTTCAGAAAATGTCAAAATCCCCGCCCTTTGCCCGACCCCCCCCTCGGGCTTGACACTGATAGGTGCATGATTAAAAGACAAAAAAGAAGGGCTTTTGTTGATGGTCTTATTGGCTAAAGATGAAGAAGCTTCTTCTAAAAAACATACTGAATTCAAGACGAGCGCACAAACCATACCTTATTTCAGACCAAAATGGTTAAAATTGATACCCTATTTCAGACCAAAATGGCTAAAAACCATACCCTTTGGGGTTGCACATACCTACATGTATATAGCTCATATAAGGGAGTACCCCCCCCCCCCCCCCCGGGGGGGTGAATCTACATTGTATGGGGAAGGGGGATCTGGGGGTATTTGGTGGAACCCTCTAAAATAAAAGAGGTAGCATCTAAAAGCTTGCAGTTAACACAAATTCCTGGTAAATAAACAAGATTATAAAAAAAAAAAAAACATACTACATGTATATAATAAAGCCTTTTTCATTATATTTAATAGAGCCAAGTGATTCCAAAAAAGCTTGTCCTTTAAAATTTATCATTAACCCATTGACTACCGCAGGTTTTTACATTTTCGGAGTGATTTTCCACCTATAAATGATGAATAGCAATTCGTGACTCTTTATTTGAACTACCAGGGAAAAGTGGTGCTGTCCTAAGTCACTGGAGGCTCAAGGTTTCTGAAAACGTCATTTTGACGTAGCTATTTTTTATCCGTGAAGCGACAACAATGGCCCAAGTTCGGTTTGCTTGCGATTTCTGCTAAATTTACAGCCATTTTTCATCTTTAGCGGCTGCCTGATGAGCATCATTAAGCGTGACGGTAGCTAAGAGTCCACTTTCTCAAAGAATCGAGCAAGGTGATGTACTTTGTTGTTGAATTTGGCTTGTTACTCGACGAACTGGGAATTTGGCCGGTCGAACACTTAGTACCTTTGGGACTCGACTATTGATGAATTTCTCGACCTACCGCCACATATTTTGGAATTTCTGTGTACTGAAGATGACTACGAGCAGGAAATTTTGGCGGTAGGTCGGAGTGGCTGTAGACTTAGTTTATATGTGAAAGAATTGGGGGAAGGAACGGGCGCTGTCAAAAATTCTCGTTAGTTCCCAGCATGCAATGCACTCAAGATGTTGAAAATGTCGGGAAGGCCCGAATGCACTGGAACAAAAGGCTGTGTCTATGCTCGGGAGAAGAATATGAACAAAAAAAGTCATTTCTAAGCTAGAAAAAGGACTGAACTTTGTTATGATGGTTGAATTTTGGTTTTTGGACGATGATTTCCCTAAAAAACATGAAGGCAAAAAGGGGCATTTTTGTTGTTTCTCTTTGACGTTAAAAACAGCCAGTTTCGTTCTTGTCCAAACTCAAAAGGCCATATTTGGTAAAAATCGCTACGTTTTTTGCATTTATTGGATATCCAAGTTTAAAGGGCATTCCATTTCGTGCTCACAACTAACAGTTAAGGCAATATTCGTGCGATTGAGAAAGTTGCAATGTTTTGAAGCATGAGAGTTTTTTACGGCCGGTTTTGGCTGGCACGGGTGCCAATGGGTTAATCACTTCTGGTTTGAGCTGGCAACTATTCATTTGATAAGAAATTTTGAGACTATTCGTGTTCATCTTAGGATTGTGCAAAAAGTGACATTTATGACATTTATGACATTTATGATTTGTGGTTCAGTTATTTGCAGAAGAATACTACTCCTAAATCCCATATTTCATGATACAATGTTGCATAGAATGCAAAGCATGCCTAATCAACATGAACTCCGTCCTTGTGTCAAATCAACTGAAGTCATCATAGATTTGGTAATAGTTTTATAATCTCGAATATGCATCAAAAGAAGTTGATCTTTAACAGCAATTAAAACACTTTGATTTGTCCCTTAAAATGCTGTAAATCGTGTTTCCCTAGCTACAGCTGTAGTCATTTATTCAAACCCCCTTCTTATAAAATAATCCTAGATCCATCTTAGTTTGGAGTGATTGCTGTAGACCTCAAGACCTCAGGGGCCTGGTTGTTCGAAAGCCATTTAACACTGATACAATATTAAAATTTAACCAAGGAGTTTTTTTTCTCCATTGTAAACGTTGTTCAATACTGATATTCTGCAAAATTTTAGATTAGAGGACATTAATCCTGAAAACCAAAAAGTAGCAAAGAAACTTTCATCCAAAAGTTAAAAACTGCAACCAGAGTTTACGGTAATCCTGGATTAAGTTAATTGGCTTTCGAACAAGTGGGCCCTGAAGTTGAACTTGCAAGAAATTGAATTAAGAGTTGACAGTATTCACACCTTGGTGAAAATTTCATTTGAACCTGGAGCTCAAGTATAAAGATCTCAATAGCACTGCCGATAACAAGCTCAAGGTATGGTAGTCATGGCAAGGTAGTCGTCATGCAATATCAGGATGACTACCTTGCCATCATCCATCCTTGTACAAAATGTTCTTTTTGATTGGTGCATTAAAGTGTATTTGATCAGAAACAGTGCAATCAATTTCTTTAAATGACTGATGTCAGCTTATCTGTTTATGGCTTGTTTTTGTTTGCAGAATGAGCCTCAGGATCTGCTGTTCATTCTAACAGCGCGATACAGAGTATTTATTCTCAGCTATAAGGCAGATACTGGTGACATTGTTACAAGGGCTTGTGGAGATGTTCAGGTGTTTTTTTTGTTCTTTAAAAATAATACTCTTCCCAGGTAACAAGTCGTTTCATTGTACATGATTGTAGTAAGCTTACATATTTTGACTAAAGTCATTGAACATGTTTGTTTGTTTGTTTACTAGGATCGGATTGGTAGACCTTCAGACACTGGATTGATTGGGATCATTGACCCACAGTGCCGTATGATTGGCTTGCGATTGTATGATGGACTTTTTAAAGTGATTCCTTTGGAACTGGACTCTAATAAGGAACTCAAGGCATTTAACATTAGGTCAGGGTTAATCAGACCAAATATAGTTGACTCGCTTAAAGCTCGGTTTCACTTGCGCATAAGCACAAGCACAAGCACTTGCATAAGCAAGTGAGAACACCCATGACATAAGCATAAGCATAAGCACAGAAGAGCAAGCATGGTTTGTTTTTCTTATCCTTACAACGTGCATAATTATTAAGCGGCCGTCGCTTAGCGACGAGCCGCTTCTTAAATTACCCGTTTTTTTTTTTTTTTAGTTTTTTTTGTCGTGGTGTCCGTCGAGAGGCCCGTGCCCCTCTCGGCCAGAGGAAGAAACAATGGCATAAGTAGATAAATAATTTCTACTAGCGATGCCCAGACCTGAACTAGCGCCCTTCAGATCTCAACCTCGGTCCCTTATCCGATTGCGCTAATGAGACATCTCTTACAGTTACTAGAGAATTTTGTAGTAAATAAAGTCATTTGCTCGGTCACGCATCGTCTCTTTAAAAGCCTTTCAATGCTCAAGGGTTACAGAGGAAAGAAATGTTTTGTCAGAATTGAATTACTCCAATGTACATTCAGTAGGAAAGGAATTTATTTGAAAACGTTTATTTTGAGCAGTATTTCACAACACCGATAACTTAACTAAAGCTATTGGGAAGACCGTAAATGTTTTTGAACTGAACTTGTAGGTTTTGGTGGCCATAAAATACAGGGGTCAGAGTCGGAAATGGCAAAATCGTTTCAAAAAGAAATGTTTAGTCAGAATTATAGGAAATGAATTTATTTGAGCGTTCCTTTTGACCCGGTTTTGAAGATAAACCAATATTGACCGAGTTAGTGATGGTGCAATACCGGAAGTACTACCGGAAGTGAAATCAACCAACACAGCTCTTTTGCGTGGCGTTGTTTGAACATACCTTAGCAGTATTGAGATATCGGTTATCGTCGAGAAACTGGTCAACGGATCGAAGACGCAGATTTATACCAAATTGTTCGCTTTCTTTGAAATTGTCAAACAAGTCGAAGTGCCAGTGTTTTGTCAAGCTTCAGCTGGCCTTGGTTTCTCGCGTAGCGAATATCCATAGAATCGGTTGAGTACTTTTCCGTGTTAAATTGCAAAAAAGGTTTACAGCTTAAGCGTTGACAAAAGAAAAAAGCAAAAAAAAGTGAAAAGGAATAGAAAAAAAAAGAGAGATCAAGAAAAATAAAGTTCACTTTGTTGAGGCTTGAACCACCGACCCTATGCTGTCATTACAATGCGAAAAGAGCGCACTAACCCACTAGGCCACCAAAACCTCCTCTCAGAATTGAATTTTAAATCCTTTCTGATTCGGAGTGACGAATTGACTGTCATGCCAACTGAAAGGTGACAAAAATTTAATTACGATCAACTTGAACTCATCCTATGCATTAATCCGGCTCGATGGTCAAAAAGGCCGCTTCTAATTCTGCAGAATTTCTTGTTATGTAAGTTATGCTTATGTTGCATTGTGAACAGGAGCAAAATATTTAAGCACAAGCATAAGTGGTCAACCAATCATCACTCACCTTGACCCACTTTGCATGTTTTCAAAGACTTTCCATGATGTAAATCAGTTTGTGACGTCAAGTAAGGAATAGACCCATGCCCCTTACATGTGCTACTGTAGTTGGGTCGTGGGGCAGAAGATGGCTAGATATTGCAACTTTTACAGCCTATAAAAAGGCAAGATTTGGTTTAAAAAGGTCCAAAATGGCACAATACGTTTCGAACAGGTGCAAAAAATCTGTATTTTGGGGTTAGGTGCACTTTAAGAAGGAAGTGTACAAAAGCTTATAATAATTTTCCAAGCTACACTTATCTTTTCCATGATTGCATGCAACATTGCAAATTCTGAGCACAATGATCTCCTTGTTTGTGTTGGTGGGGAAAATGCTGAGTGGATCAGTGTACATTTTATCACTTACAGCTGTATGTCAGTGTTCTCACATTTATTTTTCAAATATACATTTAGGCTTGAAGAACTACATGTAATTGATATTGCATTCCTTCATGGGTGTCAAGTTCCAACTATTGTATTCATTTATCAGGTAAATGTATGAGCTGAAAGATTTGCAATTGCCCCTACTCGTACTTGCCCAACCTGTCAAAATGTTTTGTAATAGTGGACAGCATACATGTAGCTGAAGTAGTGGGCAGCAACTGTCAGCGAATCTAGGTGCTAGAGAACTCTTAGTGGAGTCCAAGTGTGAAGTAAGGGGCAATTAATTTACTGTAGTCTGCAAATTTTCTGGCTGCTAGCACATTTTGACAGGGCTTCTTGCACGTGTTCACCTTTCTCAATAACACATAAGTCTCAATAAGATCACTAATTTTAACCCCCAAAAGAGCTTCACACCATCTTGTCACTAATAATTCATCTCTGATCTGGCCACTTTCTTCCCATACCATGCCCACTTCCTTCAGGACAATGTACAATAATTTGAAAATAATAGGGGAACCAACAAGAAATTTAAAACAATAATATTTATGTCTGGATATTCATCCTCTAAAAAATAACGGTGACTGTTATTTCACCAGTCTTTTGACTGAATACCATTCATTAATTTTGTGAAAATCTGTTGTCACATCTTGAGAAAGCCTGTTTTGTCTGAGCTCCTAACCTTTCTGTTTGTTCAGGATCCTCATGGCCGACATGTCAAAACATATGAGGTAGTCATGCGGGATAAAGAGTTTAACAAAGGTCCCTGGAAACAAGACAATGTGGAGGTTGAAGCATCAAGAGTCATTGCAGGTAAAATTGATTTCCTGTGGAAAAAAGAATCATTCTTGTGAAGGCACTGTGGTGAAGTGTCAAAAAAATGTGATCGTAGAAATTTTAGTGAAGTTTTTTGAGTCTCAGAGTCTCAATTTTTGTTGATCAACTGTGCATACTGTAATTTTTTTTATCAAAAATGATAATTTTGCTGAACATGTAATTTTTGCAATTGAAGGGCTGGGGGCATAAACTGCCTATGTGTAGTTTTAGATGTTTTTTTTTGCATACATTATTTCTCGAAAATGAAAAAGAAATCGGTGAAAAAAAATATGGGACAATGTTTTTGAATCAAAATGCAGTTCACATGCAAAAATTTGGAGAAATCCAAGCGAACTAAAAAAACGGCCGAAAATTACACATAGGCAGTTTATGCCCCCAGCCCTTCAATTGCTTGTAGTTTTTCAGAGAAAGTGGCTTGGCTAATGGATAAGCAGTAGAAAGTACAGCCATACATGTATTTAACCTGGTTAGTTGGCTTTTTGCTGTCACTAGCTGTTGGCCATAAAGCCTACTGCCAGTACAGTGTACAGTGTACATTTTATAATTATGTTGTGGTTCAATAATCCTTGGTTTATTTTTTTCTTCCTTTGTTTTTGGGTATGGTAATGTATGGTAATGTATGATGATTAATTTTGTTAAAATAAAGGGAGAATATAAAGTGTATATCTGAACAAAAAATAGCTGAAAACATGAGTTTATACTTTCAGTTCCAGAACCACTTGGTGGAGCCCTTATCATTGGACAGGAATCAATAACATATCATAAAGGAGCCAACTACCATGCTATCGCTCCTCCAGCTCTTAAGGTAGGATGCGTTTACTACAAGAGATTGATATAATTTTAAGGTGTGCATGTTTTGTGGTCATGATATAATACATGTGGTGCTCATGACTGACTAACTGACTGGCTGGCTGGCTGGCTGGCTCTCTGAAAGACAGATTGACTGACTGACCACAGTAACTGATTGGCTGGCTGGCTGGTTACTAACTGATTGACTCACTGATTGACCTACAAATTGATTGGTCGATTCATGACTGACTAACTGATTGGCTGGATGGCTGGGTAATTATAATTGACTCACTTGTCAGCCGACTGACTGACTGATTCATTGATTGACTGACTTTACTTGCTGGCAGACTGACTGACTGCCTGACCAGCAGATTGGTAACATGTGGCTGATATGTGCATTCATTAATTTTGTTTGTTCAGCAAAGCACCATCACTTGCTATGGGAAGATTGATGCCAATGGATCTCGTTATCTTTTGGGTGACATGAATGGACGGTTGTTCATGCTTCTTCTGGAAAGACAAGAGTTGATGGATGGTAACATCGAAGTCAAGGACCTCAAACTTGAGTTGCTTGGAGAGGTACAGTATACAGATTTGTCACAGTACGGGTCAATTTACTGTACACGGAGCACATTTTCTTAGCTACATGTATTTGATTTTTATTAATTTGTCAGACTTCAATAGCACAGTGCCTGACATACTTGGATAATGGAGTTGTGTTTGTTGGTTCAGCACTTGGAGACTCGCAGCTTGTCAAGGTATCAAGAGTTTTAGCACTTGGATTTTTGTAACTAAAAATGTGGCCTAAAAGATGCGCAATTGGGAAATCTGTAGCCCTTAAGGTTTTCGGAAAGGTCATATATTATTGCTGTTTTTGGCAGTCAAAAATATCAGCTAGCATTTTCTAGAAAGGTCGTGGAAAGTTCATTTCAACTTGCATTTTCTCATAGGAAGATTTTTTTCCCTAACATTTTCAGGCAATTAAAATTTCAGCTAGGGAATTGGAACAGATGAACTTCTTCTAGCTTATGAAAACATCACTTAAAACAGACTTCAAACACCACAAGGTACTTAAAAATGCCAAGTTTCTCCAGCTATTGGTTGATTTGGCTCATGGGTGCCCCTGACAGGTACTGCTGATGCTTTGACAAAGGGATTTATTAATTTTTGCCAGTACAGAAATTATTAGGAACTTAATTAATTTTACTGAAATTGGCATGAAACTATGGAAATGTCACGGTTCAATTTATCCTTGGTTTAATTTTTTCACCCTTTGTTTTAAGCTCATTACCATACATTTCCATTCCCAAAACAAAGGAGAAAAAATTTAAACCAAGGATAAAACTGTTAGAAACATTCAGCAGTGCTCATGCTTTAGTAAGAGTATGTTTTGAGTTACTGGGAGTTCAAATTATCATAACCAACACTGTATCACTAGAGTTTGTCAAGCTTTTTCAGTTGACAGTGTTGAAATGATGATGACAGTGATGGTTATGATAATGCCAATGATGTTTGTTTTGTTGTTTCAGCTTATCACAGAGACAAATGAGGATGGGTCACACATACATGTCATGGAAACTTTCACCAATCTGGGACCTATTGTTGACATGGTGGTGGTTGACTTGGAAAGGCAAGGCCAAGGACAGGTAATCTGTCAACAGCACACATGTAGCAGTTTTTAATCAAGTGTGCAAAGTACAGTACATGAACAATGTAACTTATCATCTTGCTTGGTTTTGCCTGCTCTGCTCTTTGATTAGTTACAGTGTCAAAACTTACACCATTTTTTTCTAGTGGGTACACTGGAGGAAGAAGTAAAAATTAAAAAAAAAAAAAAAAAAGAACCAAACATTAACAACAACAACAACATTAGTTATTGTGAACTCAGCTAATGCAATGCTTGGTTTGGCACTGACCAGTAGCAAGTTCAGATTACTTTGTGTTGTCTACACTTGTTTTGATTTATTTAGGTATTGTTTTTTTCTAAGATCGTGACTCAAATGGAAACTGCTTCATACAGTCTCAACTCTTTTTACAGTTTTCCCACATAGCTATAGAAATGTCACAGCTTATGGTTTTGCTGTGCCTAAAATTGATGTAGTAGACAAACTCTTGTACCTTTGATACACTTGATTAGGTTCTTGTGACAAATGGAATTAAATCAGAAAAAAAAAAGATCACTTTTATCTTTACGGATAGGTTGTTATGTTCATGCTATTAAGCCTGGTTCACACTAGGTACATGTACATGTACATAATGAAATAGTGAGGTAGGTCCACATAATGTTTGACATTAGGAAAATATGAGTTTTATCCTTAGGTCATTATGTTCATGCTGTTGTGTTTCTAATAATTACAGTGTATGTCATTACATCTACATGTTCACACTGCAAACGCAACATCCTTTTTACATCCACATAACCTCCTTTTTATATCATTATAACATTATGTCAGTAGTGCGAACCATTCTTTACCATTCTCTTCAGGGATCCACTTTGGTTTTTTATAAAAGTCGTCAGCTGGGCAAATATGCCAGATGATGTACTTGCCCTAGCAAAAATTTGCTTACCCTTGTTTTTGGTTCTGATTTGGCTATCTCAAATATGCAAAAAAATGCAGTGCCTTTATGTGGTTTGTGGAGGTCTCATGAATCTTTACAGACTCCAAACGAAGTGAAAAACGCTTTTTTCTGGGTGATACTACCGTCTAATTTTGATACATGTGTGACCTCTCACGCGAAAACGTACACTAACGGCTATCCGCTCAAACGGCGTTTTGCCGTGCACTTGCCGTTCATCAGCCGTTCAATAAAATTTTGTATCCGTTTGCACGGCTTGTGTTATCCGTTCAGAAAAAATTGCCGCCGTTCGCACGGCTTGTCTTATCCGCTCAAAAAAAATTGCAGCCGTTCGCACGGCTTGTGTTATCCGTTCAAAAAAAAAAATAACTTCAGCCGGTTATTAGTTCAACCGCTTGCACGGCTAGGGTTATACGTTCAAAACTCAGTCGTATAAACAAGTTCGGTTACCCGAACAACACAACCTCTCTAACGGCTACGAATACCAGTGCAAAGTCTCGTCAAAACAAAGATGTTATCCGATATAAGTATGTTAATCGCTATTTCACACACAAGAATTTCGCATAATTATTGCACTTGGCTTCCCAAGACTACCAAGAATCTACAGTCGCTAAAATCCTTTGCAAGGCATTCTAACTCGTTGTTCATCAGTTCAGAAAAGACACTCGGTCGTGTAAACAAGTCCGGATCTCGTCAAAACAAAGATGTTATCCGACATAAATTGTCAATCGCTATTGTGAGGTCGAATTTCACACACAACAATTTCGCAGAATTATCACACTCGGCTTCCCAATTAAGACTATCAAGAATCTGCAATAGCTAAAATCCTTTGCAAGGCGGTTATTCTTGGAGTTTTTTATTACTTAGTATACTCTTCGAATTTTCGTGCTTACTGTTTGTTTTTTGCCTTCGTGACTTTAGAAAAATGACGCGAAGCAATCTTTCATAACGCTAACGAACGTGCATTCGTCTAACATCACGTTTGCGAAACACAACGTTCGGTGGCTCAATGGAAACATCAGACAAAGTGAGTCCGTAGAACTATTTTGCTAATTACTGCTGAAATGTCGACTTCGTGCGGTTGTCATTGTGTAATTCTCAACCGTTGTTCATCATTTCAGAAAAGACACTCAGTCGTATAAACAAGTTCGGTTACCCGTTTAAAACAAATCAAAGATTCTACAACTTTTCGAACGGCTACGAATCCGGCTGCATGTTGCCAAAGTCTCGTCAAAACGAAGATGTTATCCAATATAAGTATGTCAGTCGTGAGGTCGAATTTCAGACACAAGAATATTGCACTCCATGTTCCAAGCTACAATCGCTAAAATCCTTTGTAAAGCTTCTTTATTACTTAATATACTCTTCGAATTTTCGTGCTTACTGTTTGTTTTTTTCCGTGCATTCGTCCGATCGGCAAATCGATCAGTGGAAATTTTCCGCGTAATTTTATCCGCTGTGCCTATGTGGCCGGTAGCCAGTCAAGGTGTCAAAAACACAGTCCGTTCTATTTAAAAATTGTCAAATCGAAGAATCTCGGCTAATCCAAACCCATCGTATGTCGATTAGGAAAGGTCAAGCGATCCTGAAATGATTTATAGATCCAGCGCTTGGTTTATGCTGGGCTCAGATGGCGAACCGTGATTTGTGACGCTTAAAAATTTTTTCAGGTCGACTGCGGGTCAATGTGTTAAAAGGACTTATTGACCGGCAGTTTGATATTTCTTTTTGAAATTGTCAAATTGAAGATTCCCGGCCAATCCAAACTATCGTATGTTGATTAGGAAAAGTCAAGCGATCCTGAAATTATTTATAGATCTCAAGTCCAGCGCTTGGTTTATGGTGGGCTCGGAGGACGAACCGTGATTTGTTTGGGACTGCCGGTCATTTAGTGTTTTTTAACACCTTGACCGGTAGTGTCACAAATCGCGGTTCGTCCGGCTTTCACTAAGTTTGCATGACCCATCGTCATAGCCGAAAAACTAAAAGCGCACGGCCTTTATCAAGCAAATCCCAACACTTCCCGCGAAATTCGCTCCGGTTGGCTGCACTCGCACAATATCCTGTCGGCTTTTAATAACATCCAGTGCTAATCGGTATGCCCCAATTTCTCTGTGAATACTCACTCTTGTTGAATAATGTTTTGTTCCAGCGCTTGGTTTATGCTGGGCTCAGAGGGCGAACCGTGATTTGTGACACTTAGAATTTTTTTTTCAGGTCGACTGCCGGTCAAGGTGTTAAAAAGACTTATTGACCGGCAGTCCGATATTTCTTTTTGAAATTGTCAAATTGAAGAATCCCGGCCAATCCAAACCATCGTATGTCGATTAGGAGTCAAACGATCCTGAAATGATTTATAGATCTCAAGTCCAGCGCTTGGTTTATGGTGGGCTCGGAGGACGAACCGTGATTTGTTTGGGACTGCCGGTCATTTAGTGTTTTTTAACACCTTGACCGGTAGTGTCACAAATCCCGTTTCGTCCTCTGAGCGCTAAATCATTCAGGATCGCATAACTTTTCCTAATCGACATACGATGGTTTGGATTAGCCAGGATTCTTCGATTTGACAATTAAAAAAAAAATACCGGACCGCCGGTAATTTAGTGTTTACCAGTTACCGGCCATATAGCCACAGCGAGTTTTATCTGCACGCAAATGCTTGTACTTCAAACAATTCACTTGTTTATCATCCTGTCGTATATTCTCCGGCTTTCACTAAGTTTGGTTGACCCATCGTCACAGCCGAAAAGCTAAAAGCAAACAACCTTCATAAAGCAAAACAGCTGTTTTTCCGCATCCAACACCACAGGGTACCCAGACAATCTGTTTACCACAGCCAGTTGCCATTTTCATCCCGAGAAAGACTTGCTTGAATTTCGCTGAATTTGCGTTGCTGACGTTTGTTGTTGTTACCAAATACTTAAGAATTTTCTCGCAAAGGTTAGATAAACGTTAAATATGCAACCTACTGTTCAGCTTTCAACTGGCTTCGGAGAATGTGAAAATTATTATCGGTGGCAGATTTATGTCACGTGCTAGGCAACCAGGGTGATCATATTTCATTCCATCATGTTTGATGCCACAACATTCAGCGGATTTGACGGCTCTACGATATTTCAGAGCAAGCTTTCGACTATATTTTGCCAGCGTGGAAGAAAACATTGCTCACCTTTTTGCTGCAGTGATAACATTAACTAGCAGTCCTTATTCTAATCCAAACAGAAAAAAAGATAGTCTTTGAGCTCGGTTCACATTCTTCGAAACCCAGTTGAAAGCCGAACAGCACTTTGCATGCTTAATGTTTATCTAATCTCCTTTGTGAGAAAATTCTAAAGTATTTTGTAACAACAAAAATCAGCGAAATTTAAAGCAAGTCTTTCTCGGGATAAAAATGGCAACTGGCTGTGGTAGTGTCCGAAGTTGAAATCCAAAGCGAAGACTGTTGAATATCATTTTATTATTTTTCAACAGAAAAATGAAGGGGGGTCCACGTTTTGTACCGACCCTTGCGTTACCGTATGCAAATATCATTGCGTTTGCAAATTAGCATATGGCGAATGTTATGCTTCGGTAAGTATAAACAACCGCTCGCCGTTCTTATTGACACAAAGAGATGGTTTCGTCGTCATAAAATAAAGGTAGTTCCCTGTACCTTTGTTACTGGTAGACATTTAACGAGAAATATGCGTAGGGAACTTTCATTTTCGAACTTTAAAACAGGTTCTGAGTTTTTAATGTCGGAAACGCAGCATGAAAACACAAACATCGACTCAATATTGAATGGGGTTTCGTGATCGCCGATTCAAAATAATTATTGTTTTTACCCATTCAACCGCGCGTTCTCAGCGATCCATTCGAAAAATAATTATATTATGTAGCCGTTCGCCGTTAAAGCCCCGGGTAAATGATTGTTTAGCCGCCTCTCTCGACTTTTACATTAAAATGGTTTGCCATGTTCGATTTACAAGATTATATTTTTTCGCATTGCGAACAAAATTGATCAATCGTTTAGCCACCCCAACCAACAAAGCGTGCACAGCCGGTAAAACGCAACCAAATAAACCAAATATCGTCGAAATCGCTGGTGTTTGGTCAAACATTGTTTGCCCGTTTTAGCCACCCAACGTTACGTTTGACAAACACGATGTTGGATGAATTTAATGACTGTTTGATCGTTCAGCCGTTCACTTGAGTCGTTCAAAATTTTTCTACTGCCGTTCAGCCGTTCACTTGAGCCGTTCAAAATTTTTCTTCAGCCGTTCAGTCGTTCATCATAACCGTGTCAAACGTCCTGGCCATCCGTGTGTCAGTCGTTCACTAGCCGTGCGTTTTGCCGTTCGCACGAACAGCCGCTAGTGTACGTTTTCGCGTGAGAGGTCACATGTACGTATTGTCTTGTAAATTTTGCCAAACGTTATGCCCCCAGCTGCAACTGGTTGCAATGTGAACTTTCCCTTGTTTTCCTCGCTGGAGGCGGCAAAACACCTTCCAAATATCGCCACATCTTGTTTCGATCAGCTGTCGCGTTTTGCGCCAATGCAGTTCTAAAGAAATCTACAGGAAAATTGAACCTCCAAACGTTTCATGGAAAATACCACATCATCAAAGATGGTGCCCAAAATTATGATTTCATTGCAGATGAAAGTTGCATTTTATTCTCCGTTTTCTGAAAGTTTCAATTGAATGAGAAGTGATCAGAACGCTGGTACATTGTACATGATAACATGATGTTAAAGCTGACAGAAAACGTGTTCTGGTGGAGTAAAACTTTACTCGTCCAAAGGACGAGTTTTGGAGTTATTTTACTCGTCCATACGACTTTTTAGTCGTTTCGGACGTTCGGACGACTGCAAATATGGATCCCTGCTCTTAATGAGACATCTGGCATAGGAATTAAATGCACATAAACCTGAATTTACTGTTTCAGAGCATGTACCTGGAGATACATCTGTAATACACAGAGGTTTATGTAATGTTTAATAAGTGAGCAGGAGTGTTTTATCATGTTTAAAACACAAGGCGTGGCCGAGTGTTTAATAGGACTTGATAAAACATGAATTTGCGAATTTATTGAATGGCTCAAAAAACTTTACTGTACATCTATCCATTCTTACACTAAAATTTAGATTTGGGTTATTTTGGCCTAGAAATTCGGATGTAAAATTTAGCCATGTCTTTATCAGATATAAAGACACTCATTAAAAATTAATTTCTTTTGTATTTCCATCATTAATTATTAATGAGTTTGAGTTGTTGTTGTTTGAATATATACAGTTGGTAACTTGTTCTGGTGCACTCAAGGAAGGATCATTGCGAATTATAAGGAATGGAATCGGTATTCATGAACATGCTACCATATCAGACCTGGTGGGAATTATGGGTAAGTTACATGTACTTTAAATGTCATAATTTTGTGTATATTAATCTCATAATTATGTTATCTTTACTCTATCCTAAAACCCTGCTACTTTCTCAAGCTTTCCCTTGAATGCTCATGATCTGAAGCTACTGACAGCTACATGTACATGTACATGTACATGTATACTATCAATAGTACAAACTGGTATTTATTTTATACCCATTTAGGCATATGGCCTTTACGGTTGAAAAAGACTTTAAAGAACTACGATGATGCCTTGCTTCTTTCTTTTGTTGGGCAGAGCAGGTACTTTTTGGTTGCTTTGTTTACAGTACAGTAATTGCTAAAAGGTCCATTGTCTATAAGATTATAGTGTTCACTGATGTTTGTTTGTTTGGTCGGATCTTCATTTGTACAATATTTATACTCTGTGTATTGGTTAAATCAACACGTTACACAAGCAGCAAATTTCATGTAAATCAACTTTTTACAGCAGTTGTCAATTCATTTGAAATTAATTTCAGAATTTTGGCTCTTACGGGTGAAGAAGTTGAAGAGACAGAAATTCCTGGATTTGACGACAACCAACAGACTTACTTCTGTGGAAACGTCACTGGTGATCAAATCATTCAGGTACATGGATTTGATTGATAGTAAGTTAAGTCATATAGAAATGTTATTATTATTATTATTATTATTATTATTATTATTAAGACAAGTCTGGAATTCAAATTTTACAAATTTGATATGGTTTTTGTTTCAACTGTCATTCCTTCAGTAAGCCAATTTCTTAACAAGGCAAACCAGTTACTTGACTCAAAGTAGCATTATTATACTTTTTGTATTATTCTAATTTCATCTTATAAACATGTTTTGACAACTTACATTTATCAAATACTCAAGATGGTTTTTCTTTTATAAATATTGCATTATTTTTATTAAAGGAGAGTAGCCTCAGAATGGGAATTAAGTTTCCCCTTGCTGCTATCCCACCATCTTTTAGCCTCTTATTTCATTCTTTTTTATTCATTGTATATAATGGCAAATAATCATTAAACATCAATGAAATTTTGTTACCAAAATTATGCGAACAAAAGAATGCATGATTTAACAAGATACATTGGAGGAGGACCTTGACTGGACTTTAGTTTTGAGCACCACAAGATGATGCATGTCCTGAGCAGTGTCCCTGTAGGCACACTCTATTTTTAATTTTCTCACACCAGTTGTAAGTGCTGTAAATTGTAATAAAGTAGACAGTCCAGTCATGTGTAGATTGGGTTGAAAAAAGGAGTGTCTTTGCTCTGTTGCAGGTTACCACATCATCTGTACGTCTTGTGAGTTGTGAGACAAGGGAACTTGTTAGGTAAGTGTAAAGCAATAATTTATATATTGTTATGATAATTCAGTGACTCTTCAGTTCCATCTACAGTAAATTATTAAATTCATGCCTACACAATTAAAATATTTAAGGCCATGTTTTGTAAATTAATTGGTAATGTACAAAACTTGATTGTGGACTTAACTACAGGTAATTAAACTTGCACGTAATGTCTACATCGAAAAAGAAGCGGTAACTGCTCTAGCTGTCTTTGCTCTCAGTAAATTGGTCAAAGTTTGTGGCTACTGTGCTTGTAGAAGAAAAAGGCGTTAGTGGTTATAGCCAGTCCCTGCTTTAAACAGTTGAAACATTCAACTATTTATCAATTTTAGAGGTATGCAGTAAAGTTATTGTATTACTAATCACATGTATTTTTGTCAAAATTGAGGGATGATTGCTTAGCTGTTTGTCATATTCCTCATTAACAAACTAACTGATCATTGTCTCATTTGTTTTAAAGTGAGTGGCGACATCCTACTGGCAAAAACATCAGTGTTTGTGCTTGCAACTCTGAACAGCTTGTTGCTGCTGTGGGGTGCGAGTTGTACTATCTTGAGATACTTGTTGGCAAAATTGATCTCACCAGGTAATTAAAACATCTCATTTAACTTGTGTAAATTATGTGTACAAATAGTACTCATTGATTCGTAATTTAATTTTAATATCATCTCATTTAACTTGTGTAAATTATGTGTACAAATAGTACTCATTGATTCGTAATTTAATTTTAATATCATTTGGCTATGCCATGGTTGAATTTTATTATTGGTTTAAATTTTCCCCCCCTTTGTTTTAAACTAATTATTATCGTAGGTTACCATACACCATACCCAAAACAAAAATGATCAAGGGAGAAATGATAAAATTGAACAGTAGCAGCACTCATAGGTGGCAAACATACTACAGTCGGCATTGTTGAAAGTGAGTTATTTTTGTTGAATTTTCGAAACAACATTTCTATGTATTTTTCAACAATATTTCTTTTAGCCAAACTACTCTTGAGCATGAAGTTGCCTGTCTGGACATCACGCCAACTTGTAAGTGATTTAAGTCATTATGTTTTCAATGCCATTAATTTTTGCAATTTGACTTGTTTTTGGGTGTTGTTCAATGTGCCTATTTCTCTGTTTGTTGGTCCTAGTAGCTCAATTCCTTAGGAAGCTTAAGCCACAACAACCCGATGTACTGTTGGTTTCTTCAACTGGAGATGAGTGGTTCACCCTTTGCCCAAATGCTTTTTGCCTTAAAACCAAAATACCTCTAAACTCTCTCAATTTTTGCATATATATGTACATGTAGACTGGAAATGGTGTCAGAAATGAAGTTCTGCACTTATTTTGCGATTAGAAAGCTAGGATCTGAAGGATTAGCTAATCACTTTATTTTCCCAAGGCATGGTTAATCTCTTTCGTTTTGAGTTGGTTCTGAGTTTTAGGCAAAAGTCACGAGCTAATTTGCTGAATCCAGGCCTTTAAATCACAAAATAAGTGCAGAACTTCATTTCTGATACCATAACCAGTCTGTATGCCAAAGTAGAACAAATTTATAGAGAGATGGATTTTAAGGCAAGCAAGCGATGTCCATGTATGCCCCTGGAGTTTGAACCTGCAACCTTTGCTCAGCAGTGTGGTAGTCTACCACATAGTCAACCTGGAGGCAGCTCATACAGCTGATCATCTAGCGCAATCTATATTATTAAGTTAAGAAACTGGTTTGTGGCCTTGGCTAGGATTTGAACCCATGACCCATGCTTAGTAGTCTGGTGCTTTCACCAACTTAGATAATTGACCCAGCAGCAGTTATTGTTGGTCTCAGAAGTTATAAGTACCATGTATTAGAGTTCTTTACTTGATTTGTCTTTTAATCAGATGAGTCCAACTCAAGGGCAGACCTGGTGGCTGTGGGACTGTGGACTGATATATCTGTCAGAGTGCTGAAGTTGCCAAGCTGTGAGCAGCTGTTTGTTGAAATGCTTGGTGGAGGTGGGTAGTGTGTTAATGGTGTACATGTATGAAACAGATCTACATGTAGACTTCACATAAAGCACTCTGATAATTGTGTAATTGTGTAATGCCCCTCCTTGAATGGAACCCAGTTTGTATCAGAGGTGGCTGCATTCAATCACATGCAGTTCATTTTATGTCTTGTGAGGCATTTGCTGTTCAACGAGGGTTATGAATTTCAGTAAAGCTCAAAATGTTTGGTCTTTTAATGGAATATCATTGTTTATTTTGTAGTCTACACATGGCCTTTTTCTTTTGCAAAATGGTCACCCCCAACATACTCCTCTTCTGCTCCCTCTGACACCTTCGCAATTACATGCCTCTCTGTCACAAGCATTCCATGAAGTACTGTGGATGATCAGTTAGAAATAGGTGTTGGCAATTTTGTCTAAAATGAGTTGTGTGCATAATACATGTACGATTAGCTGATGTACATTTATATAATACATGTCATCCCAATAATAAATAAATATTGTTGAATCTTATTATTATTATTATTATTATTATTTTATTTTTTAACTAGCTTGTATGTTTATGCCATTTGTATGATATGATGGTATTTCGCACCAAGTCTGAGATATAAACAAAGGTAATGAGCTGACAAGGGAGGAGTGCAGATAAATTGCAATATAAATTAGCTCTTTCGGATCTTTACTTGATCTGCACTCATTACTCGGGCGAGTCTGAAAATGAGCTCCGTTTTTCTTCGTCTTTGTCGTCGTCGTCGAGTTTCATCCACAAAGCTCACTTCCGGCGGTTCTGTGCAAGCGCTAACTAATAATGGTCATTTGGAATAAGTGAACTATTTTTACTGGAATAATTAATCTGAATGACCGTGGCCTAGCGGTCATCAGCACCCGTTTGTAATATCGCTGTTCCGAGTTCGACTCCCACTATCGGCGCCTTTTTTGCGTTCCTTTTTCTTTCATCTTCTTTTTTAAATATCTTTTTTTTACAAGTGTTGTAATTAAATTGTAAGTTATAAATGGTTGAGCTGTAAAGCTATTTTCAAGGGATATATGTTACTGGACATAAACAGACACGAACTGATGAATGATGCCTGTTGTCAGGTATCGGAAAACGTCGATTCACCTTGTGTCTTTGAAGTCTGAACAACTAATATGTTACGAGAAGTGTCCATACGAATGTTTGCAAGTTCAACAGCGAGAAGAAAGCTTTTAACATGACCAAACTTAAGTCCAGATGTTTTGAATTAGACTGCCGTGTTTCCCCGTGGCCGCTCCACACTAAACTAATTTTGAGCGGTTGTACAAATGTACACCTTGTTGAATAACTCAAGTACGGGACATCACACACCCCTAAGACTTTGACAGGTAGTTTATTTACTTTTTTCCACAATATCAATTTCTGGTCATTAGTTTTTGAATGACAAGCAATCTTACTTTTACTTACGTCACGTGAAACTGACCGCAGAAACCCTACTCTATTTCTTATGTTTCACATGACGTATTTGTAAACAGATTATTTTTTCTCCACACATTTCACCGAGACTTCATTAACGTTTATGCGAAAAAATCCTACATCATTTGATAAGCGTTCCTTTATCAAACACTTAGCAGAAATATTCATCGAAGCGAAAACAAGTATGTTTAGTTTTTTTTGCAAGAAATACACTATTTTTACCTCATTAGCTATGCTGAACCTCAGTGGTCCAGAGGTCATTGTTACTGCCTCTGGTGTAAATAACCCGGGTGCGACTTCTTCTTGTGGCACCTATAGTAGATTTTTTTTTCTTTTATAAATATTTTTTGAAGTGTTATTATTATTATTGTTCTCAATGGTTGAGCTGTAAAGCAATTTTGTAATTTTAAAGGGATACATGTTGATCAGATAGGGGTCAACGGATATACTCTGCAAAGAAATAGACTCCAACACAAGCTAAGCGCAATGTGTCTGATGTAAGAAAGACAGACTTCTCTCTATTATTTTGTTTAGGGCCAAATTAGGGATACAACACCGTTTTTTGCAAGCCCGAGTTTAGGCTAATTGTAGCCTATTGTTCCAAACCTTAAGTCGAGTTGTGTGTCACGTGACACTTTCATTAATGTTTGGGACTAGATTGAGTCACAGTGCTGTGGTTATTGAATTTACACTATTTCCAGTATATTTGTTTGGCATTATAGATAATTATTTTTCATTTTGTCAAATAACTTTTATTTCTTTGTTTTATAATTGACTAGAAATGTCAAACCTTCCTCTTATTATTTGTATTTCAGAAATAATACCCCGTTCTATCTTGAAGACATCATTTGAAGGCATTCATTATCTGTTGTGTGCTCTGGGAGATGGAACCCTGTTTTATTTTACGATGGATCCAAACACTGGTAAAGAGTATTACACTGTAAATCAATTTTCTTGCTCAAAAATTCCATAAAATGCATGATACACATGACTGCATTCCCCAGAAAAACATTTACAGTCGAACCTCGATTATCCATACTTGCCGGGACATAAATGAACCATGAACCATGACTGGATTAAATAGTCTGGATAATCGAGAGTCCAGTTAATCAAAAGTATGAATATATTAGAATCAATTAGGAAATGGGACTTCAATACGATAGTGACTGTGTCGTACAAATGAACTTCATGCAAAAACTTTGTTCTTAAAAGTTCGCTCTTTGGAAGGAAAACAAACCTGTCTGTTTTAGACGCTCTTTTCAATGCCTACCTTAAAAATAAGCCATAATGATAGTTTCTAGGGATCCTCATTGTGCCTTATTAATATTCATGCACTTCCTTCCATCTAATCCTTCGATCCTAAAAGTTTTCCCCAAATCTTTTCCCACCGAAAGGAAGCCCAGAAAATGCCCAGCAAGAGAAAAAGAAATCGAGGCAAGAAAAGGGGAGGAGAGAAAGCGAAAGGTAGAAGGAGAGGATCTCGAAATTTTGTTTTCTGCACATGCCCAAACTTGGAAAGCTAATATTGAGCATCAGGAACAGAAGGGCACGAGGAGCTCCACCAGCAAACAGAGTTTTCTAGCAGCTTCGGTTCTTTTTGGCTAGGTTCTGGCCAGAAAACGGCTCGACGAGCTTCAAAAGGTGTTTTTCGTCACAATGCTCGGGAGTTAAAGGGTTAATGATGTTGCAGATTGTTGTGTCAGGATGCCCAAACATGTTTTCATACGTTTGAACTTATGCTAACAACTTTACAACAACTTTATGTTTATGTTTTAAACTCTTCAATCAATTTCCTTGTTCATTTTAAAGATGCTTATTTACCTGGACTCACGAAAGATTACTAACGGCGGTACAATTAGCCTCCATGCACACACTATACACCACTGTCACCTTTAATTATTATATAAATTATGTATTTCTTTTTTTTTCTTTTATGCTAATAATGTAATTTCAAAAAGTAAGTGCAAAATATAGTGAAGTTTGAAGTTTTGAAGTTTGTACATCTGTATTTTTGTGTGAATTAAAGGATCGCTGTCTGAGAGGAAGAAAGTCACCCTTGGTACACAGCCAACAATGCTGAGAACATTCAAGTCTCTTTCCACAACAAATGTGTTTGCCTGTTCTGATCGACCCACCGTCATCTACTCCAGTAACCACAAACTGGTGTTCTCCAATGTAAACCTCAAGGTACTAGCATGTTCATTTGTTTGTTTACGGCATAGAATACGAATGCCCACTTAACAAAAGGTCTTCCCTCCGATCCTTCCTTTTTTTTTCCATTCTACAGGCTACGTGATTTGGTTTTGATTTTTGTACTTGGAAGTTTCAACTAACGTGCTATGTTTTTGCATCTTAGTTGTACTTCTTCATATCATGCCCTTCTCCACTCCTTCTCTATTCCTAGTCACTGTAAGAAATCTTATACAATATGATAATGTGGAGTAAATACTGAAAGAAAATGAAAAATGACTTCTTCATTAATATTCTAGCTGTACTACTTCATCAGTTTAGCTTTTTTTTTTTTTTTTCAGAAAAAGTTTACTCAAACGTGAACTTGAATTTCATGGATTCATGTAAACGCGTGATGGTTTGTGTTCTCGGCTTTCTTTCGCTCACTGATCCTTGCAAACTGAAATATCTGGGGAAATAGTTCCTTGAACCTTTCCCACTGGAAACAAACGAACGAAAACATTACTGGATTTAACGGCCACTAATTTTATGCCACCGCCATGGTCACTGTCGATGGAGAAATTGGCCCTGGTTTTCCCTGGGAAGCCCCCTTGTCTTTAACTACGTGTACAGCTGTAGTTGAGTCCCACACTGTCGGTCGTTTCATTATTTTGTTTTATCTAATCACAATGTTCGGTCTTCTACAGGAAGTGAATTACATGTGCCCTCTGAACTCTGAGGGTTTTCCGGACAGGTGAGTCACATAGCCTAAGCGCAATGAAAACGAACTTGACATTGGTTTTCTTGTACACCTGTGCCTGCATTTGTATTAATCACGTGCACTCGAAACATGCAACGCTTTTTTGATAGAGAACAAAATAATTTGCGGCATTCTTTTATTTTTCTCACATGGTGCTTTCATTATCTTTTGCTATATCATTCGGCTCATGACGTTTCTTGTTTTCTGTGACCTAAGTTCGTTGCTGGAAATGGTAGTTATTATGTACACGTGTTGTGGTTCAATTTTATCCCTGGTTTAAATTTTTTCTCCCTTTGTTTTAAACTAATTATCATACATTACCACATTACCATACCCAAAAACAAAGGGAAAAAGTTGAACCACAACATAACTGCTATTGATTGCGATCTTCGCTCTCCCTTGTTGTAGTCTGGCTGTTGCTAGTGAAGGAGCTTTGACCATAGGGACGATTGACGAAATCCAAAAGCTGCACATTCGAACCGTGCCTCTTGGAGAAACACCAAGGTAATTTAAAATTAGATAAATTTGAAAGTACCACATGTACATGATTGGAATATTTTTTCTTTGGGCCAAAATTGTGCTTAAAATTTAAAAACGTTCTTCGAACACCAAAGAGACGTTATTTTCAGAAAGGAGAATGCAACTTTATTGCGTTTTAGTCTTTTTTTCCAAGCCCTGGAGAAAAACATTACACTCCTTTTCCATTTTGGCCATCCTAAGCTAAACACTTTCATGTCTTCAAATCTGAAAAGAAATTCGAAACAAACCTGAACCAGGTTTTGTATGTTTCCCTCCACTGCTATACTTCTTCCACGATTGACTTTTTTCCCCAAATTTAAACGTAACTAGAGTTCACACTGATATAGCCCCTGGAAGCCTTTCATTGCCGGACTCCCAAGTGCTGAGCTTTAAACGACAAGCAAGAAAAACTCCAAATCTACTCTGTGTATGAACGCACTGGAGAGTGCCAGCCAAGAGAAGGATGGTGATTTTAAGCGACACAGCTTAGCATTCCATCTGGAGACCCAAGTACAAAAGAAACTTATTGCTGAATAGGCTTTGTTTCATGCACATAATGAAAGTTCGGGTGTGCTTTTTCAGCGAGATAAACGTTGGTAACGAAGAGTAATTCTCAATATCTTTAATTTCAATGGTGGACTAAATCCATAGACTTAAAACTAAAATCCGTCTTGCGCGACAATTTTAACTGTTCCATTTGGAGTCAACCCTCCTCTACCATTGTTAACTTTTCCATTTTGAGTGACCCCTCCCCTCCCCTGGACATTGTTAACTGTTCCAATATGAGTGACCCCTCTCCTCCCATGGACATTGTTAACTGTTCCATTTTGAGTGACCCCTCCTCTCCCCTTGACATTGCTAACTGTTCTATTTTGAGTGACCCCTCGCCTCCCCTGAACATTGTTCCATTTAAAGTCACCGCTCCCCTTCCCTCCCCTGAACAAATTTTAACTGTTCCATTTGAAGTCACCCCTCCCCCTCGTCCTTTTTTGTTTACATTATTTACTGTCTTGCAGGCGCATTGCCTACCAAGAATCCACGCAAACATTCGGCGTGATCTCAGTACGCATCGAGGTCCAGGATTCCACGACAAACACCACCCGACCCCTCCACCCCAGCGCAAGCACCATGGCGCAGAACATAACGAGCAGTGTGTCCTCCGGCATACCAGGCACTTCCGCCGGAAGCTCGAACAGGGCAGCTGCTGATGGCATTACGTTTGGAGACGAGGTTGAGAGAAGCAGTCTTTTGATCATTGATCAGCACACTTTTGAAGGTAAAATGCAGTAACAGGCACACTTACAGTCTGATTGGTTGATCCTTGGACATTTCACAATCAACAGCCTGCGTTTTACGTTGGGTACAGGAGATTTCACTTGCGAATTCCTTTTCCGTGAAGTCTCTTTTACCTCGCAGCTTTGCCCGCTCGTTGCAGCACTCTTCAGCCGATTACGATTTTATCCCACGTGCATGAGAAAAATCTGTGGTACGATGGTGCCCTGGGCTAGTTGGCTTTCAATTTCTCTTCCTGCCGTTCTATTGTTTTCACCGTCCCTCTCTTCAGTAACTGACTTTTTTCTTTGTTTTATCTCAATTGCAGTCACCCATGCGCACGATCTTCAGGATAACGAATGCGCAACGAGTTTAATATCATGCACGCTATCTGGTGATCCGAACAGCTCGTACAGCAGTGGAACCTCCAACACGTATTACTGTGTGGGCACAGCCTTTGTCTTCCCCGAGGAAGCAGAACCTAAAACAGGAAGACTCCTCTTATTTCAATTACTGGAAGGTAAATGAAAGAGTGGTCCCTTAATGTTTTGTGTTTTGCGGTCATGGTAAAACTAGGCAGGAATGGAGACTGTGTTATACCTAGTGATTTAATTCACCTTCTTCAGAAATTTCTCGAAACACACCTAATAATCATTACGCGGAGGTATATTTTTTCGAAGGACAAGGACAAGTTCTAGTTTTACCATGTTGATCATTGCTCTATTCACCTAATGTTTGCAGGAAAACTTGTGCAAGTCGCTGAAAAGGAAGTCAAAGGTGCAGTGTACTCACTTGTGGAATTTAATGGGAAAGTCTTGGCTGGTATCAACAGCACGGTAAGCCCAGTTTTAAGCTGCTACTAACTAGGAAAGCGCAAGGATTTTCCTTCACATCAACAAAGCGTTCGAAGACTTTCTTTACTTTTCCAAAAACCCAGTTGTTTCGCTGAGTTGTTAGCGGGTATGTCATGGTGATTTTCGGGTTTGGGTAAAAATGAGCTAAAAATGAAAATTTACATTCTTGAGAGCCCTTTGTCCGCACCCAGAATGCTCCCAAACACCAGAAGAGAGATTGAGCGATTTTCAAACGAATGGCGTTTAAGACCAAAACCAAAGCAATTCTGCTCTGACCAATCACGACAGACACAAACAGTGCAATCAACCAATCAGAAATGTAAGTAATGACATGTAGCCGGCGCCAAACGCGGGAAAATGCGCGGGTCCAAGTTGTGATTGGTTTTGACGGTTTTGCCTCTCAATGGTTGAGAAAGTGGCGCCAGTTTTCCCAACCAATCACAAAGCGAAGTGAAACAAAACCAAAGCAAAACGCGAATTACTTTGGACACTCAGAACATGAATTTTTAGTGATATTCCCACGACACGAGGGCTGAGAACGTGAGAAAATTGGCTCATTCTCCTCTTGTTCCAATCCATATCCAACCTGAGCATCTGTCCCCAAAGACACTTGTTTACTATTGGGCTTTCTTTGATCCCAGTACGACACGTCCCTTAGCTTTTTGTACCAGCACTAAAACTAAGTCACAGATATATTTCCATTCTACAAAAAAATAACACCATTCGAAGCATTAGCAAAACCAGTGTACATGTCATCTCTGGTTAACTTTAGTTGCATCGTGTTCACAGGTCAGTATCTATGAATGGACGGCTGATAAAGAGTTGCGACTGGAGTGTAGCTTTCTGAACAATATCCTGGCTTTGTACCTCAAGTCCAAAGGAGATTTCATCTTGGTGAGTAATGGATTTCTTAACGGACATTAAACCTGAATTCTTTAGTAATTGCCTTCTCGACTTAGGATTTCATACAATTCAAAAAACAGAATAATAGGTTAGCAGCGCACAATCCCCAAATGGCGATGGTGCGGAGAGGAGAAGGAGGAAGAGCAGGAGGAGGAGCGGGGGTGGGGAGTGAGGAAGCACTGTTTCATAATAAAGGTGAGGAGGAAAGTGAAGATTTTGCGGTGAAGTTTGGAAGTCATTTATGAATAGACGAACACCAAATGAAACAGTCTGTTCACAGCTGCTATCATATGCCCCTGTGCGGTTAACAGACTCAGGACCGAAGGGTTTTTGCTTTTCCCCATCTTTAAAACAAACGCTTGTGTGTATTACCACCTTTAAGAATACGTGTACTTGCGTCCGACGCTATGTGTGGAGACGATCAATCTTTCCCAGTACAGTGGAACTGCAATAATACGGACACCAAAGGGACATGCCAAAGTGCCCGTATTATCTTGGTGTCCATATTAAGCGGCCTAATTTAAGAGAAAATATATGACCCTTTTAGTTTTCGGGACAAAAAAAACTATCCGTTGGGCTGGTTTGGATGGCTTTCTTTTCTGTTCGGAACATTAAACACCAGTGCTTATTTATAGGTTGGAGATTTGATGAGGTCCATGACCCTGCTTGCCTACAAGTCCATGGAGGGAAGCTTGGAAGAGGTGCAATCTTAATTACATTGTAATATATGCGATCATGTTGGGCTGTTTTCGTGCAACCAAGAGAAGCGCAAAATGGTCCCCATTTTCTTGATATATTCTCTCTGAAACTTTCAGGCAGGTCCTCCGACAAAGTGTAAACAGAATTTTGATTAACCTTTGCTGTTGTGCACTCATGAATTAAAAACAACATTTTGGATATGAACGCTAAACCGTGCCATTGCGTCGTGACCACAGCAACAGCAAAGAAAACTTCTCGTTATGTAACTCTTTCGCGATTTTCCCAAATTGTTTAACTTGTGAAATATAGGCGAACTACCCCTGTATCCTAGTGTTAAATTAGTAAAAACGGCGTCGAAGTTGGGAAAAGGGGAGAAGAGTTCACCGTCACACGCTCACGCTCTCCACAAAACCTAAACTTTGGTCATTTCACGTTGTTGTTTTGCAGAGGACAGCAAAGAAATGTACCAAAATTAAGCCTATTGTTTTGTGGCCTTCTCGTTGGGAAGACCTTAGATAACAATGACCGAGACCAGATTCAGTGATCAGCGGTTTCAGTGAAAACATGGGTTTGTGGGGGTGCTCATTCTCGCCGGCTCATAAAAGGTGGTTGTGGTCCTTGTTGTCGAAGGATTTCCTTCTCGTTGCCGTCGTCGTTGCCTAAGCTCTCTAGTGTCCAATCGGACCCCCTTTTTTCAAAGAGTGGTTAGCTTTATCCAGCGGATGCGTCTGTATCCATTGGGTAAAATGCGCTGCAACTAATACACTTTTGTGAGAATGAATATATGAAGATCATATATTTGAACTGCGGATTAAAGAATGAATATGTGAATGATCCTCGCAGTTATGGACACTAGTTAAGCAAATAAAACCTTTATTTTCACTACTGCTTAAGTAGTGTCCATAACTGCGAGGATCATTCACATATTTATTAATACACTTTTATCCGCTAGATAGTGACTACCCACTTGATCATGTTATCCGTTCTTTGAACAACTGGGGCCAGGTCGATTATTAGAAACTCGATAGCCAGGAGCATGGAGATAAACTACAGTGGACGTGCTGTGTTACAGTTGACTCCGTCTGTATGTAAATCGGGAAGACTGGCATTATTAATTTGGGGGATTCTGGCATCGTTTGCATGGCTGCCCAAACGCTTAGGGGTCAGTGTTTAATAAAACTCGTTCTCAGCCGTTTTCAATTTTTCTAACAATCATATCTAAACATTGTCTGCTACTGAAGGTAACAAGAAGGCTTGCATCCCGGGCTGGAAAAGTATTTTTCTACTTATAATAAACCACTTGTCAACAGATTTGGAGGCCCACTGATTGTCTTAAGCCGCGACTTAAGTTATACTAAGGTTAAATAACTGGCCCTATCACTGGTGCCAGTCTCCACCCTTTCTGGAATGGAGAATCGTGACGTTCTTTCCTGTCAATTCTTTTTTCAGATTGCACACGATTACAGTCCAAACTGGATGACAGCGGTGAGATAATAGACGATGATACTTTCTTAGGTGCCGAGAATTCATTCAATCTGTTCACGTGCCAGAAGGACAGTGGATCAGCGGCTGATGACGACAGGTCCTACTTACAAGAGGCGGGACAATTTCATCTGGGGGAGTTTGTCAATGTCTTTAGACACGGTAAGCTTAGCGTGCAGGGGAACGGTGTCTTTTCCTATGTTGTTGTTGGTGTTGTTGTTGCGTAGTCTCAGGTCATCCAATCAGTCTGTACTGGTTGTTCCAAGGTCCACTCAAAGACTTATGGTGACAGCTTTCGCAGTGGCTGGCCCACGGTTGTGGAATGCTCTGGCCATTCATATGAGACAGCCTGGCATTTCATTAGCTTCTTTTAAGAATACTCTGAGGACTTACTGACTTACCTTTTCAAAACAGCCTTTTGTAAATATTTTGTATATTCATGTAATTTGTGTTTTAGTTATCTTTTAATGTGGATATGGCGCTATAAAAATCTATTTATTATTATATTTATTATTATCGACCTGGTTATAGTATGGTGTGCAAAGTGCTTCTAACTAGTCTTATTTCTCAGGTTCTCTTGTCATGGAGCACCCGGGTGAAGCATCTACCCCATTTCAAGGCTGTATTCTGTTTGGCACTGTCAACGGGACAATTGGTGAGAGTTTTGCCCCCTTTTTGGCCTTTGGGTCACTACGGGCACAAAATCTTTTGGTATTTCTCAACTTGACAATTTTCTTTCTAATAACTGTGTAAGCGGAAACAGAGTTTGTAGCGCTAACAGGTGCAGCCCTATCTTTGAAAACAGCCTTTCTCGGTCCACGTGTTCGATTTTCGGAACTCCAAAAGGAAACCCTAAGTTTTTGTCTAAAGCGCTAACTGATTGTATCTTTATCCTACATTATTATATGACTGTCTCTTTCAGCGGTCAAAATGAATCAATTCTCCTGCTATGATTGACTACCCCCGAGGTCAAGATGGAGCCATCTTGACCGCTCGGGATAGCCCGTTCGTCCCTCGTTTTACTGTCTTTTAATAGGGTCCTTCGAGTCATTTAATAAATCCTTTAGTTACCAAGCTTGTTCGGTCAAGATGGCGGGATATTGGCCTCGTTCTTTTTTTGTGTGTTTATGGACCTCGACTTCGTCTCGGTCCATAAACACACAAAAATAGCGATATATTGGCCAAGTTCTATCTTGACCTCACGCTTGGCCAATAACCTATATATATTGCTACGTAGAATACAGAACACAGTAAGACATCAGTATGTCGAGCGTCAGAAATTATTGACTTACGGGATGAGCGCGGGCTCAATTCCCGAAACAGCGGTTACTAATCGAGCCTATGATTTCATTGCGACTTCCATTTAATTATGTTGTTGATATGATGGGCTTTGAGTTTGTCGGGCATGCTGTAGTATCAGAAATAGTTTCGCTTATTCATGTGTGCTACGATTGTTAAGCGAAAAACAAACAGATAAAAATCCTACTTTAAACTGTCGCTCAATACGAAACTGTTGCTCCACACATGACCTTGTTACAGTCGGATTAACGGCTTTGCCGATAAACTGAAATATTTATACAGACGTCTACTCACCTTGACAAATGCAACAGTTTTAAGACATACAACAATATTAAGCGAGACGAACACCTTTTAAATACAAAAATGCCAAAACAAGGTCAATGACGCTGGAAAATGACAGCCGGGTATGGTGAATTTATAATTATTTTCCTTTTTCCTTTGCAACACCAGGAATTGTTGCCCAGTTGCCTCAAGAACTAAGTAACTTCTTAACTCAAGTTCAAAGCAGGCTCAGTAAAGTGATCAAGAGCGTGGGCAAGATAGAACATGGATTATATCCTTTGAATTCTTGTCAAATTGGTAGGGTATGCTACTATCTCTTAGAGGAGGAGACCGTTTTCCCGTTCATACGCTCCCCTTTAAAAATCCTTTGGAGAGGTAATGACCCTTAAGTCACTGATATATAGAGTGATTTTTTTACTTGTTGGTTTTGCATTGCTTCGCTGTGTGATTGGTTGACAAAACTCGCGCCGCTTTCTCAACCAATGAGAAGCAAAAGCAAAACTCGCACGCATTTTCCCGCGCTTGGCGTCGACTGTATGTAATTGCGTCGTATTCTGACTGGCTCATTGCGCTTTTTGTGTCTGTTGTGATTGGCTCGAATAATTGCTTTGGTTGTGGTTTTCAAGGTTGTTTTACGCTTTATCCCACGCATTTCTTTTCCGCTGGGCAGCATTTCAAGATCGCACGCGTAGGATTTTGTTTGCTGCTTTCTTCTGGCTTCAGTTATTCAAAGTATGAATAAATTTATCCAGTGGATAAGTCCTTATCCAGCGGGTGAAAATGCATCAGTTTCACTGCATTTATCCGGTGGATGGCGTATTGTTTGTTGGATAAACTTTTCCGCTCTTTGAACGACCAGGCGGGAAAATCGCCGTTGACAACGGGATGAACGACAAGCCCGCGCACACGGGACAAAACGGCGTGGTTAATATAGTGTTTGTTTATGTTCAGTTAGATGCAGAGTAGATCTTGAAATTGCGAGTCGTAGCACTCACAGTGAGGCATGCAGCATACAACGGCTGCAGAAGACAGCCGTACAATTTGATCACAAGCCTTATATGAGTAGCTAGTCTTTAGTTAAAAGGATGCAAAAGATAACAGTACTTTCCTTGACTGCACTGCACTTGGCGCGCCTTTTCCAATGAGCGCAAACAAGAACCAGCGGCCGGCTTTGTGGACGGAGATCTAATTGAAAGCTTTCTAGATCTCCCCCGAGCAAAGATGGAGGAGGTGGCCTCGGGCCTACAGGTAAGTGTTATGCTATGCCTTGTTTAAAAAACAGATACCCCCCATTCATTTTTAAAGAGAGTTAAAGGGTGCTTACCATTTGTCAGAAAAATCCGGATGGAATGACCGTTGAGTAATGGTAAGCGATTTTACGAATTTACCGACCAACCGGATGAGATTGACCCTTACCATTTACTGCAAGGCGTTCCGTCATGCGCACTCTCGTTCTGGCGCAAAAGGACCTGGAAACGGAACGATTCGCTCAAATGTTAAGCAAATTTCCGAAATTCTGTTCCGAACAGAAAAAGGGGACTACCTCTGAGGTTGTCCACAATTTCCGAAAAGATTTTCCGGAAAATTACCTTATCATTTGACTTCAAATCGAAATTTCCGGATTTTTCTGACAAATGGTAAGCACCTAAAAACTCAAGTCGATACCTTGTTCGGCATAACGCATCTCAACCGGTCTAAACACTGGTTATCTTCATGTCAGCTCTTCACGCATGGTCTTCGATGTCGGCGATAACGAGATATACAACGTTGATGCCTTCACTTGTGCTTAGTTGTAGTGTGGCCAAACTGGTGTCCTTTGTTTGTTTCTAACTGCTGTCAGCTCTGTTCACAGATTGATGAAGGTAGCGGTATGAAGAAAGAGTGCACTGTTGAAGATCTGGTCAAAGTCGTCGAAGAACTAACGAGGATTCACTAGAGAAGAACTCTTAGCTGAATACGTGTGTACACTGACCACCAAAGCTATAGGATCCGTGTTTCGTGCAGGTGATTCGCAAGACCTCACCCTGTGGTTTCATTGTAAATATATGTAAATTGTAAAATGTCACGTTAAAACCGTCAAGACGTTTGCAGAAACTGCTGCTTGTGTTTCTCTGGTCTGGAGTTGTTTATCTGTTGGAGTTTAAAGGTAATTTGGCTTTTAAGTCGCAAGCTTAAGTACTATACGACTACGGCGTATGCTGCAAAAAGCTAAATGTCTGGATTGTGTCTTCGATATTTTTAAACGGAATTTTAAACATGTTTGAAACACAAGAGAATTTAAAGAATTTGTTGCGAAGTGCCCGCTTAAAAGTTGTCAGCTAATGATGCTCGTTTTGATATTATCAACGCTATTGGATGTAAGGTATTTCGCTTATAGTCACTAAAGGAAACTTGTTCTTTTCCTCCGCCTCCGTCGTAGATGTTTGTGCGGGTCATTCTGTAGGAATGTTTCCCCTGAAATCCCAATTTATTAGCCTTGTTATTCCCTGTGATTTGGAATTTCCTCTTAAAATGTACAGCATCGCTATGCATTGAACCATAAGTTTATTTAACTTATTAATATAAACATGATGACAAAATGAAGATATGAACAATCGTCGCAGTTACGAACGCTACTAAAACAGTTGTTTTAGGCTTTCTTTCCGCTACTGCTTTATTAGCGCTCATCGTTCGATTTAACGTCCTCATTATCTATTGCACAGTTCAATATATGATCTTCATATATTCGTATTCATTTATAATCCTGTTTCTTAGTTCTAATTGTTTCAAGATTTTTGTTTATAAAATGAACTAAATTAGTTTGTAGCGCTTGTGTAAATTACGACACCAAATAAATTTTATCTATTAAAGCGTCTATTGAATGCAGATTGAATCTGTCATTTTTCCTGTCATTTTTCCCCAAACAAAAGGTTCTTCTTTTGCTCCTGTCGAATTTTGTAGGAAGAAACTTTAATTTATACGGTAGATTTTCATCCGTGCAGTTGAAAATTACTGCTCGGAAATTTAGGAGTGCATTCATCTCATCCAAAACGACCGAAATGTAACGTTGAAGCCAGGAATTTCGGTGGATGGTGCTTACAGAAGTGTGACAAATTGGTTCTGCAATTCAAGCGTCAGGTTGTGATCAAATTTCGTCGCTAAACTAAATGCTAAACTTCACGAACGCGATCTGTGCATCAGTATCGCATTTTTCAAAGTTAATCCAACTGACAACAGTCGGATGTGTGACAGAATATGAACTGGCTCTCAGCTGAGATGGGCGATCTTACATCCGAGCTCGAGACTTTTAGTATTATTCAGGAGTAGTACAAATACAGTCTTGTCCCATTCTTTATCTTGTTTTCTTTAAGTGTAGAGTTGATGAACCTGTACTCCGCTTTGGTCGCTGGATTAAACAGCATGAGAGCATTCGAGCGACTCCTGCAAGGGTAGTTTTCCTTGTGAAGGGCCATTCTCCGGGACCGGTGAAAAATGGTACAGAGCTGGTCCACGAGGTACTTTATCGTGTCAGTGTCTTGAACACCTAGTGTAACATGCTCCCTTGGTACCCAGTACTCCTTGCTCTCGGAGCTTGCGTGTACAATAATAAGCTCTGAAAATTGAAGTGTTTAATTAGTGAATACCCCAAAGCCGTGGCCACTAGGGTAAATTTGCGAAAGCGAGGCCAATACTAATGTGTATCTGTCCTCGCCAAACGACTTTGAAAGAATTCTCGACAAATTTCTGAAATCTCTGATTCTAAAGAGAATTATATTTTTACAGGTCACGGAAATACGGAAATTTCCAACACCACTTTCTTTTGATGTTTATTATGCTGTAGTCAATTGAAAGCAATTTTTTGTGCTTTTTCTTTGGTGCTATGCATTATGCAGTACAAGTACGCCTAACTTACGAGTCATGCATGTGAAATCATCAAAGTGAATTACCCGATATGGTGTCTGTTACGATAGGAGTTGCTTAGCATTTGAGTTTGAAAATGAAATCCTGAGGTGTGGCACGTAGTACTTTCTTTTGCGGTAGTACGTCTTTTCCAGATTTCGTATTTATAACATTAAAAAAGAATGCTCAGTGTTACTCGCACTATGCCACTACGAGAACAAAGTGTATTAAAGCGGTTTCTGTAAGAAATGAACGGATCAAAACGTGAGCGTTTCATTTGTTATTCTGAACCATAATAAACTTATGACTTACCTGTTGCCACCTGACGAAAAGCCAGCCCCACAGCCAAAGGAAAAAACCAAAACATGTCTTGTGACCGATTTCGCACGTGCCGTGGAAACAAAGAACGTATTTCACAATTCGAGAGAAATCTCCGATATGTAAGTTACAACTAACGCCTTAACAACCTCGTTCCCAGGGTCGCTTCCTCCCTCGAGAAAGTACCCTGGTTGCGGCTGGTCACGTGTCTGCTAGATTTTTGCAGATAAATAATTGAAGGGAGGTACAGGAAAGTTCAAGTTTGTCTCCAATAAGTCGAGGACCCACCCTCTGTGCGGATTTGATTTGTACACATGGACGCGAGACCAGCGGCAACCAGAGCCCGGTTGTTCGTAAGCCGATTAACCTAATCCAGGATTAGCGTAAACTTTGGTTGCAGTTTTTAACTTTCTTTTGCTGCTTTTTGCTTTTCAGGATTGACGTCCTCTAATCTACGATTTTGCAGTATATCGGCGTTGAACAAAGTTTGTTGTTAGAGAAATAAAACTCCTTGGTTAACGTTCAATCTTAGATTAAGGTTAATCGGCTTTCGAACAACCGGGCCCAGGGTACTTTCTCGAGGGAGGAAGAGAGCGGACCCTGGGAAAGTTGCCGCCAAAACTAACAGTTTAAGCAGTTCATGTCATGTATGCGTCATAAATCCTACACAGATATTGAAACAGTTCCTGTGAGTTTTGTCAATTATTAGGCCCGGTTCAAACGTCGAACTTCACATATGCCGAATCTAACTCAAATGAGAAATCTATTGTTTTCGCGCATTTGCATTAGATTCGGCACGTGAAGTTCGACGTTTGAACCGGACCTTTTAAGGTGTCTAAAAATAACGATTTTATGGGAAATGTTCTTTATTTGCTTTTATCCAAATTATATACCAAATACATTTTTAAGTGACTTCCATTAAAGAAAGTAGATAAATGGAAACAAAAGCTCACACCATACTCAAATTGTTCTTTTTTGTCTGTCTGTCTGTTTGGTGGAGTGAGGGCGACGTGGAAGGAGGGTGATCCCTGCCAAAATTCCCTTTCTTATCCCCCTAACCTATCCTCGTAGCTAGAGAAATCAGTGAATGCATCAACAACCATAAGTATTAATAATTTTTTTTGCCCGAAAAAAAAATTTATGATTTTCACATTTTCATAGTCATTTATTCACCACAGACGGGTTTGTTACGAACTGGCTCCCAGTTGGTTTGTTAGCTCTGCAGGGTAGAGCACGACCCCAGAGGTCGTGGGTTCGAATGCTTACAATCCTTATCTTCAAAAATAATTTCTTCGAAATATGGATCGTTTCTTTAGAAAAAAGATTAATATATGAATTAGAATTTTGAAGATGGGATTATCTGTGAAAAGCATTTGTTTTTTTTTTTAGGAAAACCGCTTCATCTTCAATTGGGAGCCATTAAAACAAGGAAGTTATGACGTCATGTCTCTCCAAAATCGGCTTTGCAGCTGAAAGCAACCACGTTTTTGGAACACAAGAGAGCTAAAAATACATGCTTTTACGTCACCAAAGACGTGCGAGTTTCTGCGGCTTTGCCAAACTAAACGCATAATTCGTACGCGATGCCGTGCATTTTTACGATTAACCTTTTAAAAGGTTTGATTCGGTAGCCTTTGCCGATGATAAAAATTCAACAATTTTTTAACAGCCCTAATCTTTGAAATGAAATGAGCTGAATTACCGAAAAAACTGACAGAGTTTTGGAGCGAGTCGTCGACGATTTTCTGTTTTCGTGCATACATTACGTTTGACACATTACCATCCATGTGTCTGAATGAACTTGCATTTTGGCATGATTGTTAATTTCGATATATAGCGCAATTAATCACTCAAAATAGCAAACTGCAAAATACTGTAAATGATAGAAATACGAAAAAGAGAGAATGCTTTATTTTAAGCTGGATTTTTAGAAGCGAGAAATTATGTGCTACATGTAGATTGTTGAAGATAAATTTAGAGATCAAATCCTCAATGCACTTTTTCAGGACGTTAATTTTTTTTAACCTTTTAACATTTCGATAAAAAATACGAGCAAGTCAGTTTAGCTTAACACGATCGAAGTTTGATTTTCTTGCAAGGGGAAGTGGTTTTTCGCCTACACAGAATATTTCCCACAAAGGAAGGAAGAATTATTAAAATAAATAATAGTCTTGTCATTGTGCGAGTGAGTAAAAATTACTACCACTTATTATATTTTGGGCAACCTGTAACTGTGGATAGTTTGTACAGCTACACCTCGCGTCGATTTGTATTTGTTACTCGTTTTGAGATCTTTTCAAAATAGGATTTCCAATTGGTTTCGATTCCAAAATATCCCAGCGGTTAATTGTTTTTCTGCGGCCGAAGAAAGAATCGACTGGCAACCAGGTCCGTGTATTTGTGTGACGAACTACACCTGTCGAGGAAGGTTGCATGTGATTCGCTGTTCGTGACAATATCCAATAATCGCATGCAAAGTTTTCATTTTGAATTCAACAAGCAAGATGGCGGCTCGATGGACGCGTAGAAACACAGCGTAAAAGATAATATGGCTGTACGACAAGAAGACGCGAAGAAGAAGCCATTGTCGGCCAACGGGAAAGCTCTGTCTCCAGCGGCCAAGGCGGGCGACGACGACATCGCGGAACAGCTTCGGCGTTTCAGCAGCGTCTCTCAGGAAGATTTCGAGAAAATGAGGCTAGCCGAGAAAGAAGATGAATTCTTTGCGATCAGAAAAGCAACTGATATTACGGAGACAGATACTCAGGGAGACCCGTGCCCGCCGCTTCCTATAAAAATCATTCAGGGGAGCTTCAGACACGTGCTCGGCGTCCGGGAGGCTTGCTCCAAGAACGGAACTTTTTTGCAGCGCACGATTGAGTTACGGAGAAAGCCGGGAGAGACGCTTGGATTTTATATTCGCCAAGGCGATGGCTGGGAACGCGAGCAAGGGATTTTTGTATCTCGTGTGGTTCTAGGCACGGATGTGGACGTTTTTGAGCTGCTGCGAGTCGGCGATGAGATTGTTAAAGTGAACAAAGTTGACGTACGGACAATGACCATACAAGATGTGAGCGCACTTATGCAGATGCCAAGACGACTCATTCTCACGGTCAAGGTACTAACGCCGGTAACGGCGATGGCAAATAAGCGACTTGCAATGAATAAAGACAATAATATCCAGGGATTGAAATCGTCGAGTCCGAGAACTTCTAGACCTTCGAGATCTGAAGGTGGATCTGTGGAATCGGCTTCAAATTCGAGTCGACAAGCTCCTGATCGCCGCGTGAGCGGTGCAGACAGACGCTTGAGTAACACAGCAAGTCTGAGTCACCAGGCAAACTACAAGGTAGCAAATCTAGTCATTGGTAAAAATAAAGATGCCCTGAGCTCGGGAAATCCTCAATCTTTGACGCCATCTTACCGAGGCTCGCGTCGGAGCTCCAAGTCGCCAGTGGCTGGACGGCGAGCACTCTCGCCTATAAGGGAAACGTCTGCAGATATCTTTAATTCCGACAGCGAAGATCGTATGTCGGCTCATGAACGTGGGCGAAATAGCAGAGCTGCCAGCGTCGTGAGCTGGTCGGACCAATATTGTAGCGCCTCTGGAGCCAGTAGCCCCGTTAAACGCAAGCCGAGTGACAGACGAAGGTCCGAAGCGCAAAGCTCGAGGCCGAAGTGAGGTGAAAAGTGTTGTTTAGAAGCAAACAAATTATTGTCATCTTGAAATTAAGGATCAAACCCGGAATGAAAGATCAAGATGGTGGAATTGAAATGGCAAGAGCGATGCTTATTAAAAAATTATGGCGAGGAACTGGCGAGCAAACGAGATTTGTTTTTATTTATTTAGTTTTTTTTTCCAGGTCGCTTGCAAAAGCAGCTCCACTTGCAAATTGGCGATTTTGTGGACCGACCGGAATTGACATGGAATTTATCGGAATGCAATATCAATGGAAAGAACAATGCTTATAAAAGGAAGGAGTTGGGTGTTAAACAATTCTGTTCAGCCAGATTTAATATTGGAAAATCCTCGCCTATGTCTTCCCTCAAGCTAACTTTCTCAGGAATAGTGACACTAGCTAGAAACACTACTTTTTAGGACTTTTGAATGAGCTTTAGCTATCGCTAACAGCGAAATTTTTTTCCATTGAAGCTACAAAACAATTTCCTTTAGCTTGAAATACAATTTTCAGAAAAGCAACAAAAAAAATGTGGGCTTGAGAAAGCGCTGCAACGATAATAGAACGTGTAATTTTGGAAAAATTCAATGTTGAGATAATTCCATTTTTCTGTAAACATTTCTTAAGACAAACTTAAAGGAAAATTTCGAGAGCGTCATTCGATAAAAAAAAAAAATAAACTAGTAGAGAGTTGACATGAATTTGTAGGTCTGGTAAAAATTTGGAAAAAAAATAATGTGAAAAATGTGCATAAAATCTGATCTTGAAGCGAAGCGACAAATCTCACGGTTTTGATTTTCTCGTCGATACGATGTAATTCCGCAATTACTGTGCAGCTAGATTTATTCAGTACAATCACTGGAACCCTCTAAACAGAAGAAATATTACTGCATATGTTTATTTAAGGAGCGATTATTTTTCGTTGTCTTTATATTATAATTTGTCGCCAGCGCAGTTAATCGTTGCTGTTTTAGCTGGCGCAGGAAAATGCGAAAAATAGAAAAAATCGCCGAGGACGGAAAAGCCAACCTTCTCAAGTCTATTTTAAGCGACCGCTTAATGATTTTGGAGGATGGCACGGTAGCGAAGCGACGGCTTTATTCGAGATGCTAAACAAAGCATTGTTTGAAAGGAAGTTATTCATGCACTAAAGATAGCTAAACTACAGATTAAACAAAAGCCCGCTCGAACATTGCCCTTTGGATCATCCGTGAAAAACGCATCATTTTACCCGTACCTTTCCAGAATCCTTTTTTTTTTTTTAATCAGACTTATCAGCAATGCCGAAGTGTAGATGCGAGAAGATTCGAAAAATAAATTATAAATTATTAAAAACAACGAAAACTTGTTTCCAAGTTCCTTCTGACCCTTGGGCGCGTTGTATTTCGTTGTGTTGCTCCTGGGCTTTAACCAAAAGGCTCGAATCAGCTATCCTGTGATTAAGCGGTTAATTTGAGAAAAAGTACGCGATAAAAGGCCGTATCTACCAGACACGAGAGGATAAAAAACATTGCCTAAACTTTTCCACTGTTTTATTAGCTATCCCTGTTAGCACCTGCTGCCTTGATACCGCAGAATATTTACCTCTCTGGCCAATAACACTTTAAAAACACAACGCAGTCCGTTCTATTGACTAAATACTTGACCGAATATTAAAATTCGGCCGTCAGTCTTTTTAAAATAGATAGGACTTATCGCAGCGTTTATTTAAGGATACTAACATATTCTGTAACAGAAAAAGAGCGATATTTGAAAGAGTTTTAGCGTTATCGCCGATCGAGATCTGAACGTGCTAATTTGCTTTCAGACAAAAAAAATCTTTTCAAGAACCGTGGGTACGAAATAATCGTTTATCTGATTCGTCGCGAAGTCTTCGTTTGCAATGCTCGAGAGTTTAATGAATCCCCGTAAACGCCTTTCCATTGAACGATTAAAATATTGAAGGCAAAGGCTCACAACAGATTTAGTTTTGTCTCTATCGCTTTCTTACTGTGCTATGTTTATGTCTTCTTTTGATCCTTGCTCGTGCTTTTGAGTAAACACGTGCACAATTACGTTGCGCTCATTGGCTGACTGAAAGGCACGAGAAAAATAATTTGCATGACGCAGGCGTGACACGTGTGTTTTTGGGTTGCTTGAAAACTCAAACTGGATTGTTAGAGTTGTCCATTATTTTTACTGAAGTTTTGCATGGATCGTGACCCTGTTTCCCGCGAATTTGCTAAGATCCTCCCTCATGATTTAATCAAGGCCAAAGCATTACGAACAATGACAAAGCTGACAACCTACACGCTATATTTTGTTTTGTAGAAGTTGATTGAATTTTCTAGTTTATCCTCGTACGACATTAAAAGGACTACACTTCGTTTTTTGAGTCGTAATTTTCCAATTTACCGAATATGCTTTATCAACTGCCCCCTTCCCCCGCCATTCTCTTTGTAATTCAATGTTCTAGCGAACCGTTCAACTT